>OX459058.1:3569693-4115693 GCA_949775005.1 Orthosia gothica | reverse complement strand
TCTGTTTGGAATAACTCCATTAAAAACTACACAATACTAATACAACAACACAATACTAATTTCTTTTCTTTCTTTTCTTTCTTTTCTTTCTTTTCTTTCTTTTCTTTCTTTTCTTTCTTTTCTTTCTTTTCTTTCTTTTCTTTCTTTTCTTTCTTTTCTTTCTTTTCTTTCTTTTCTTTCTTTTCTTTCTTTTCTTTCTTTTCTTTCTTTTCTTTCTTTTCTTTCTTTTCTTTCTTTTCTTTCTTTTCTTTCTTTTCTTTCTTTTCTTTCTTTTTTGCTTTTCTTTCGTTTCTTTCTTTTCTTTCTTTTCTTTCTTTCCTTCTTTTCTTTCTTTTCTTTCTTAGCTTTCTTTTCTTTCTTTTCTTTCTTTTCTTTCTTTTCTTTCTTGACGCTATGACAACGGGAAAATAACCTTTGATTAATGTCAATAAATAAAAAGCTATAACTGTCAATTTTATTGATTCGAGTGGAGTCGAGTTAGAGGACGTTACTTAGTTAAGTATAGGGGTTAGATTCGGCTATTTCTTAAGATCAACTTGTCTCTTACATCTTTGTATAAACAAGAGTAAATACGTACCTACACAAGATTTCTTTTGTTGCAAGACTGTGACATTAATGGAAGCAGTACTTGAATGCTCCCATTACCGCTATGTAGGACGCCATCTTGGATGATGACGTCATGCTTGCTTCAATTTATATGGGGTTAATGTCAGGCTTTATTTTTAAATGGTTGCGTTATGTTCAAAGAGTTGGACTGTGCTGTAATGTTCATCATTGTTATTTGACTAAAGGGAAATATTCACGCTAAGCATTCAAGTAGAAAATTTATCAACCTTTAAGTAGACTTTTAAGGCACACATACCTACCTTATTGGTGAAGTAAGGGTAAAGTAAGGTAAAGTAAGAAAAGTTGGAAAAATATTGTGAATCGCACAGGAAATAGGATACGAGACGCACGGGACTGGTCAATGTGGCGACGCTTAGGGGAGGCCTATGTTCAGCAGTGGTGGTCATATGATGATGATGATGTACAGGAAATTCAGACAACAAAGCCAAAACCTTTTAAAGCCATCATTGCTTCAGAGTAAGAGAGAGAATTAGCTTTGCAGGACGAAAAACTCTATCTCAATTTCACAACGGAATTATGTTGGCTTTGACACCTCGGTATGGCCTCAGATGTATGAACGTAGTGATAGTGGTTACAATATAACTGTATTATTTTTGATGCCATAATTTTCCTTACTTGTCTCATTTTTAGGGTTCCGTACCCAAAGGGTAAAAACGGAACCCTATTACTAAGACTCCGCGGTCCGTCTGTCTGTCTGTCTGTCTGTCTGTCTGTCTGTCTGTCTGTCTGTCTGTCTGTCACCAGGCTGTATCTCATGAACCGTGACAGCTAGACTGTTGAAATTTTCACAGATTATGTATTTCTGTTGCCGCTATAACAACAAATACTAAAAACAGAATAAATTCAATATTTAAGTGGGCTCCCATACAAAAAACGTGTTTTTTTGCCGTTTTTTGCGGTAATGGTACGGAACCCTTCGTGCGCGAGTCCGACTCGCACTTGGCCGGTTTTTTTTTACAAATCTGTCAAATGTAGTACTTGTCAAATGTAGAACCTGTCAAATGTAGAATCTGTCAAATGTAGAATCTGTAAAATGTAGAACCTGTCAAATGTAGAACCTGTCAAATGTAGAATCTGTCAAATGTTGAATCTGTCATAGGTATGTAGAATCTTTCGAAATGTACAATCTGTCAAAAGAAGACTATGATGTGAAAAGTAGAATCTGTCAAATGTAGACAAAAAAACCGGCCAAGTGCGAGTCGGACTCGCGCACGAAGGGTTCCGTACCATTATCGAAAAAAACGGCAGAAAAAAAACACGTTTGTTGTATGGGAGGCCCACTTAAATATTTATTTTGTTCTGTTTTTAGTATTTTTTGTTATAGCGGCAACAGAAATACATCATCTGTGAATATTTCAAGTATCCAGCTATCACGGTTCATGAGATACAGCCTGGTGACAGACAGACACACAGACAGACAGATGGACCGCGGAGTCTTAGTAATAGGGTCCCGTTTTACCCTTTGGGTACGGAGCCCTAAAAATGTGGGTTTACAGACGAGTGATAAAGCGTGCCCGTGTTCCCGCCATAAGTGACATAGGAGGACACCGTGGAGTTTTAGTGGGTTGGAGTCCCACTTCTCTGAACTATCTCTCCGTGGTAGCGCAGTATGCAAGAGCATTTCGCTGCGCATAAAGATATAAACATGTATGAACGTTAACGATGATAAGTAAGTAGCCGGTGGCGCTCAGTATTTTCTACTTAATATCATTGGAAAAAGGCGAAGCTTAAGTCTTAAGCTAGATCAAAAACATACCTACAACTCTATTTATAGCGTATTGAAGCTCTTCCACTAAGCTTTCTGAGAAGTACGGGTAAACAGCCCACCATAGTTTAACTAAAATAACTGATTTTCTTTTACCTGCCACCAAAACAGCGATAACATTGAGTTTTGGGTGTGAATGTGCTTATTTCAACACCATTGTATTCTTTTGTAAACCCTTAATAACGACTAATATAGATATAAGCATCAAAAGCTTTATTGTTGTTGTGGTTTTACAAGAAAAATTGCGTTTTAGGATCTACGTCCCAAACAATGCCTGACTTTTTTCTGTGCCTCCCTCAACACATCCACTCCGAAAGTTCTATACGAAGTAAATCATATCTACTACTACTCGATCATGCATGGAGTACTGTCTCATCTCTGGGACGGATCTGCCAAATACCAGCTTGATGCACTAGACAATCCAAAAGCGGGCCAAGAGACTCATCGGCAATGAGGCACTGGTCAAATCAAAGCTCCAGAGCCTTGAACATCGTCGCCGAGTTGCCAGCTTGTCGGTTTTTTATCAGATTCATTTCGGGGAGTGTGCGATGGAATTGCATGATCTAATTCCGCCCAGCCTGTTCCATCATCGGTCTACCAGACGTACGGCGATGCGTCATCGGTACATGGTGGATATCCGACCCATACGCACAAAACGTTTTGGGAACACTTTCATTATGCGTGGAGGAGTGCGCTAAGGAGTGGAATTCCCTTCCGGAGTCTGTGTTTCCCGATAGCTACAATCTAGGGGTCTTTAAGTCAAGAGTGATTAGGTTACTTCTAGGCAAGCGTGCTTCACCGTCGACCACATCATCGCTTACCTTCAGGTAAGATAGTGGTCAAGCGCAAGCATATAGAGGATAAAAAAAATATACTAACGATTTCGACGTGGCTGAATTCTAATAAAAAAATATATGATTAATTTGGATTTTTTTCTGATATAAATCTATCTACAGGTAAGCCTATGATAAAAATATGTTTTTTTTTTGTTTACCAGTAATTTGCATTTAGCTCTCCTAGTGAAATACGAGTAATTATGGAAATCCGAAATCCGTTAACTAGGACTAATGCTTAGGTACAATTTGAACTGAACTATGTAAAATAATTATTTACTTTAGCAGATCTATTAGTGGCATTTCTAAATTAAATACCAGAAGCTTAAAAATCAGGCATCTATTCCATAAGCCTCTCAAAACAATCCACATTCCAGAAATTCTAAATCAAAGTCGGGAATTCCCAAACACGAATCCTTCGAAATACCCTACCATTTCCTAGCAACAAAAAAAGGTATAGAACTGCGAACAAACAAGCTTCTTTACCTGTAAACGCAAAACAGATAAATACAGAAGGTGAAGTCCAGACAACGAGCTAAAACGAACGCACAAATAGACACGCCTCACATACAGCGAGTGCAGGCGCACTGACTCGCTCTCGACTGTCATTTGTTTGAGATAGCTGTACGCACACGTTTGTGCATAAAGCACGGCATCACCAGAGGAGATATCACGGAGATGCGCCAAAAGTATCTACCTAATAATACTTGTGTCTGCGCAAATGTTAAGCACAAGTTTTGGATGTCATAATTTTAGTCAGGATTGTCAGGGGACGTCAATTTCTAAGAGTTAATTATGACACTGTCTTACATATTTGGTTTATATGAAAACTTTTGACAACGCCGACACTAGCAGAGGCCTTACGGTGATCTGAGGCTCCAAAATGGCAATGGCCGATATGTTTGGCATGTAAGGGATCAATCACGTGACATTTTTATATCGCTTTGTGGCAACCCCATTCATTTTTGCCTTTTTACCAATCACTATCGCAACGTTTTCGTTGAAGTAATGCCACTTGTCTAGATTCACAGTGTTTTATGGAGCTTACCTTCTGTCTCTATTTGTTTGATGCCATCTACCTGTATGCAACAAAAGCGCCTTTCAGCTCCATCCTCTTTCTAACACAAAGGAACACGTGTACAAAACAGACTTTACTTCAAGAACTTAGCTATTGATAAGGATGTCCTGTTATCAGGAAGTTTACACGTGCCTCGTTTATGTATAATTAGTGGCACTTATCTGTTGGTTCGTGTTCCGGTACTACGTTCCGGTTTGTAGATGGAAATATAGGATCGAGTTTTAAAAAACAAGTCGTATGCCTGAAATGAGTTTTGCATCGGTAAACATTACGAACATATTAAAAGTAAACATAAAACAACTTTCAGCTGTTATTAAAGGTTTTGTTTACTTTTATTTTACACCAAGACAAATACAATACAGAAAGAAATCTTAAAACAAAACAAACATTCAAGAGGCAGTCTTTACTATTCGGTTATTGTTGGTCCCTTCTTGCAAGCAAATTGATTACCAGATGAAATCGTCAATACCCGCTCAATTTCATAGGAACTCTTGTGCAAATTGTATGTTTCTAGACGCAGCGGTGTACGCTGTTCATTATCAGTAAATAAACGTGTTAAAATCTTTTCTGTTTTCTTATGATTACAGACTCATTAAGCCGCCTTTGTACAGTGTTTATGATTTAGGAAAACGTCATGTAAAAAAACATCTCAAATTATCAAAGTCCAAACATAAAAAAATCAATCTTTTAACAATCAAGATAAAACTAATTCATTTCTTATCACTTTCATCGCACTTTTATAACCAACAAAAGAAAACCTTGTTTAGACATTACACCTTCCTTATCACAAAAACGAGCCGTGTGAAAGCCACCCCCTAATACCCTGATAAGATCTCTACTGATACTCTTTTGACTAATTCAACGCGTGTTATAAAACTCCTATAGACCGAGACGATAAAAGATGGAATTGTCGTCGAACAAAAAATGGCTACCTGCGAGATTGAAAAGAATGGCATTGATTTCTTACTGAACTAAAGTATTTAATAGTAAAAGGTTTTATCTCGTAGGAGATTAAATAGAAGTGACTGATTTATTTATTAAACGTTGATTTGATTGGATAGGGATAAGAAAGATTGGTTTTCGTTCGCATAATGATTTTTCGTTTTGCGAAAGTTGTGCACGTGTAGTAGCAACATTGCGAGAGTTTGCAGATTGCAGATGCATTCTGTAGATTTTCATAAGTAAAATGTTGGTTAGCTTTTTGCATTTTCTTTGCTTCTGTTTCTATTTATTATTTGTAAAGTTAAGGGGGCAGCAAAAACAGTCACAGTTAAAAATGATGCACTAAATTATTTTGAAAGTGTGAAACAAAAATGGGTAGTCGCGTCATTGTGGCATATTTGCGATGCACCTATCTGCAGGAGCATTTAAAAGAAGCATAACAATGAAGACCATGTTCGTCAGTTGCATTTAAAGTTAGCATCAATGAAAACCATGTTCAAAACAAATGTTTATAGAACTCCAAAAATTTTAACCCCCGAAAATAGCCTGAAAATCACACACGAGAAAGAAATTTACACACGGCCACTACTCTCCGTTCGTCGGTCGGATTGAAAAGGAAAAATCGCGTGAATTCCCTTCATACATTTTGTATGAATCATTGAGCATCTTTCTCGACGGAAACGGTTCAGCCTGGAACAGATTGTGGAAGCGGCGGTAGATTTACATTATGTCTTGTAATATTAGTTATACGCGAACGTTAAGCCATTGAATCGTTTTGGCTAAGAACGTTTAGATAGGTGGTAGAAAATATTGAGTAAGAATGGGGAAATTAAAGTGATATAAATATGGATTAGATACTTGCTTGGATTTTCTTATGACTTAGGAATATGTAGGTATGATCCAAGTACGTTTTAAGGACCGCTATACATATCTCTTCTTCTCTTCTTATTCGTTGTATTCATTTCTAAAGGTCGTGCCCGTCTTGAAAAGCTTTGACGGAGTCAACGACGAGCTGCTTCCAAGCCACCCTGTTTTCGGCTCTTCTCATGGCAGTGGTCACCGTGAGTCCCGTTATGGCCCTGATCTGGTCAGACCAGCGAGTAGGTGAACGTCCGCGTGGTCTTTTTCCATCCACCTTTCCCAATACTACCAGTTTTTCCAGGTTGTCTGGCTGTCTCCGGGCGATGTGACCAAAGTAACTTAAGACTCGTTGGTAACAGATCGTGGAGAGTCTGGTTTTGATGTTCAACTGGTCGAGAATGGACTTATTCGTGCTCTTGGCTGTCCATGGTATGCGCAACATTCTTCTCCAGCACCACATTTCAAACGCCTCTATCTTTTTCCGATCCACCGTGCGTATTGCCCAAGATTCCCAGCCGTAAAGAAATATCGAGAATACCAAAGTTCTCACGAGTCTCTTCTTTGTGTTATTGGAGACATTTCTGTTCTGCCATATCCTCGACATCTTGCTCATAGCAGCCTTGGCCATCTGCGTACGCCTCCGAATCTCCCCGTTGCAGCCTTCCTGATCACTGATCTGGCTATACATATATATACTATAATAAAAGTACA
Organism: Orthosia gothica; assembly: GCA_949775005.1. Taxonomy (NCBI): domain Eukaryota; kingdom Metazoa; phylum Arthropoda; class Insecta; order Lepidoptera; family Noctuidae; genus Orthosia; species Orthosia gothica. The sequence continues at coordinate 4,108,876 of OX459058.1, read as the reverse complement.
TATCTGTTAATTTGATGATTCGAGGTGGAGTCTGGTTGGATGACTTACATGGATTATATGGGGGTACTGTTTTACTCTTATAAGTTTACATTCAAACTAGAAAATAAATGGCGAACACCAATAAGTTTTCACGTGGTGATTCCATTCAAAGGTTGTCTGGTAGATATCGCTGTCAGCGATAAGACCGCCGTATCCATAGTACTAATTAAGTTGTTGTAAAGGAGATGTGTAACTGTTTTGGTGACTTTTTTTGGCAAGAGATTCTGATTTAGAAGTGCAGACAACGATGATGATGATAAAAGCTCTTGAATTGATGAATTGATAAATGCAAGTTGGTATGCCCTCAGGTTTGGAGTGACGATCTTCGCGGGAATCTCTTGGCATTTTTTTTTGCCATAGTATTGTTTGGCATAACGTTCTCGCATAACTTTTATTAGCATGATAATACTGTGGCATAATAATACTTTAGCATAATGCAAAGGTTTGCATAACAGTCTTTTGGTATAATTTTATTTGGCATAATTTGGAGTAACATAAATTTTCAAGGCATGTATTTATTCGCCATATTAATTTTGTGTTTATGATTTTATGTTGATGTGTGTGTTGTAGTGTTGGTTAAGCTTATATCCAGCAATGGACTATTGTAGGTGGATGATGATAAAGGCTCTACCTAATGCATGATGCACAGCACGCTATGAAATATAACAAAACTCTGAACATAACAGAAACTTGTACCAATACACTTAAAACCTGAGCCAAGAAATAAAGAGCCCATTGTTCTAATCAATCTCTTTAGGAAACTTTCGTTGTACACTTCAGTACAAATTATTAGAAGTTATAATCGTGAGGTAATCTCTTTAGCACGAGTTTACGCTGCCGTGTTGAGGATTTTAAAACGCAATTATTTAAGGGAATGCTTGCTTGTAAAGAAGTGATATTTTATAGAAATGAGGACTCTTTTTATTTGTTTTATTTTATAAATAACATAAGTGTTTGCTTCATCGTTCGTATCTGTATTTTTCTATTAAGTATTCTGTTTTCTTACTCGTGTAGTTTTACTACGTTTGGATTAGATTTAATTTTATTCAATTGAAGACAAATCAATTGAAGAAGAAGCCAAGAAACACCACGGTTACGTGGTGTTTCTTGGCGTTTTTTCTCCAAACGGAAACGACCAACCCAAACCGTGCACCTTTAGTCGACGTTTTATAAATGCCCATGTAGGCCTATGTAAAAAAAAAATAATAAAAAAAAATATAATTCGTGATTCTCATTTTAAAATCAGCTACTGATGGGCTAGCTGCCCCTTAACATTTCAAAACACAGGTCTTCAAGTTAACAACACTTACATAGTTGAGTTATTACTGCTACATCAACTACATTTTAACTTTTATGAGGGTATGTGCAAGATTTTCTTTTACAATGTAAGCGGTTTGAAAGGCCCTAAAGAAAGTTACGGTTATGCATTTAGTTAAATAGGCATTCTTACCTTTCCTTTTATTAAAATATAGGCATTATTTTTGCTAGCTTTTTACGGGAGTTTATTAACCGGGTTAAAAATATACTGAATGGGAGACTATTATACTAAGCAAGTTATTATTTAACTGGTTTTAGTAATACCTTTTAGGAGGTTTTTGTGAGCTGCGGTAATAATATTGGTACATTTTGGGGTTCTATTTTAGCATATTATTCTTTTGAAAAATAGCAGAACAACCGACGAGGCGACATCGCCGTGCAGCGCAGGTGTTCGTGTGCATTCGTGTTTTCAACGAATAAGTCCAAGAGCGAGCGAAGCGAGCTCGGGTACTTAGGGCACCGCGTAACGGATAGGTTAGGTTCGAAGGGGATGAACTCAGCTTCCGTCATCTTCTTCATGGTAGGTTATTTTAGACCCTGCAGATAGAAACAGATTTTTATTTTCAATTCGCTGTTTTAAGCATTTGTATTCGCCCACTGTTTGTCGCCTACTTAGTTCATTCAAAAAAGCGGATAGTAATTCAACAATCGTTGAATTACTATCCGCTTTTTACCCATGTTCTTTGCTAAGTGAAACAGTCGCTCGGGTAGACATTGCTTGCCGAGGTCGGTCGGTAGATAGATGACCGTCCACTACTTACTGTGACTCCTCCGTCCATCTAAAAGCACGTTAAGCACGTGGTTTCCAAAGACCTACAAATGACAGTCACTACCGTGTATAACTACCAGATAATCTTGCCAAGGTGGAGGTCAAATAGACAGTCAGCTGCCTCCGGTAAGACAGAAAGCGTCAGCATTACAGACATTTAAAATAAAATTTAAAAATTTTATAACCCCCGATTCATTTATCTTGCGAAAACACCCCAATTCAAACAGTAAAACAACCATAACTTTTGAACGGCTGAACCGATTTTATTAAAACATAGTTAACAGCACTCTCGACAAAATCACCTTTCAAACAAAAAATAATAATTAAAATCGGTTCATCCGTTTAGGCGCTATGATGCCACAGACAGACACACAGATACACAGATACACAGATACACAGACACACAGATACAATACAATACATACAATACCTATATATTCAACACACGTGAAACTTATTATAACACACCTTTTTTCCGGCGGGGGTTAAAAATGAGTGAGCGAAGCAATCCAGAACAAAAAAGATATTGCAATCTGGTAATAAGGATACCTACCCCAATGAATTGGAGATTCATTGGGGTAGGTACCCTTATTATCAGATTTATACCCGTGGTAAGTATAAAATGCTTAAATATGCAAGAAATTCACCCAGATATTGCATCTGGGTGAATTTCTACAATATTTTTTATTGTTCTGGATTGCTTTGCTCACTTATTTTATTTTAAATGTTTGTAATTACACAAACAAAAAAAGGTACTTGATATTTCACATCATCATCAGCCTATTAATGTTCCCACTGCTGGGACACAGGCCTCCTCTCTGTGAGAGGGAATGGGCCGTAATCCACCACGCGGGCCCAGTGCGGGTTGGTGGATGTCACATGTCTTTGAATTTTTGGTTCTAGGACATGCCGGTTTCCTCACGATGTTTTCCTTCACCGTTTTGAGAGCTGTGGTGAAGAAATAATTTACACAAAGTGAAGCGCCTGCCTGGGCTCGAACCCACCACCTACAACTTGTAAGTCGCGGCCGATACCACTGGGCCACCACTGCTCTCTTACTCTCACTTGATATTTAGTTCATGATATTCACATGATCACAAATGTACATAATGATCCTCTGGTTAGAACTAAACAGTACATCATGACAAGAACATGACCATATTAGAACAAGACGGACGTATGTTATGTAGGTACCATGTAACATGACGTCTTTGTCAACAAGATCACAAGACTCCTTGGGTGGTGTACTCATGATGTTATTCTAGAAGACACTGTATATTAGTAATTATTTCGACATGGTGTAGGTAAATAGAGAAATGGCAAACTTTCAGATACATATGAACAGAATTGAAAACATTTAAATTCGAGAAAAACCCAACAGCAACAATTACAATTACACAAAAATTGGAAGAAACTGAAGACATCCGCAAGAGAACCAAGGTCACCGACATAGTCCGAGGAATTGCCAAACTTAAGTCGCAGTGGGCAGGGTACGGACGGACCATTCCTGACACTATTCATAATCGGTCCACAATTGGCGGCGTAATCGCGTAACAAACGTACAAAAAAATAGTACAGTCAAATTGAGAACCTCCTCCTTGTTGAAGTCAGTTGACAACACTACATAAGGGAAACAATGAAGTTAACAAAGTTTATGCTTTTATATACAGTAAAGAATAACAATAAAATCGCAGACAAAACCTAATCTAGGTATACCCAGGTATCAAATCACCCTAACCCTAAATTTTTCCCCACATCCTAAAGCGAAAGGTCACAATATTGTACGGGCAGGATTATCATCAATTTAGGGGTCGCATATTTGCATAGGGCAGGCGTGCCGGGCCTCGGGACGCGGGTTCCGCCGCCGGCGACAATGCGATGTGACGCTACCCGCTATGGGTAGGGAGTGTGTCCAATGACGTACGGGACACTACTTGGACGTTATGACAAATTGTGGTTTTGAAAGATTGTCATACTGGTATGAGTGGTAAAGACTTACGTCGCTCATCAGGCGTCAACTATGTGTTTATGGGGACACCATTTAATTTTCAACTTTTTGAATTTTTCCTTTATTTGTACTATAAGACCTTACTTTTTGCCAAATTTCATGATTCGTCAACGGGAGCTACCCTATAGGTTTTCGACACAAAACCTATAGGGACCTAGAATTGTCAATGTTTGGTTAAAAGCAAGGTCTTACAGCACAAGTAAAGTGAAAATGAAGGTAAATATTTGGTATTCACAAATTTTCGCGACAATCTAAATTTGCCTGAATAAACCATTTTATCGTGTTGATTTTTATATACCTAATAGGGACTGTAGAGGTCTTCAGTCCCTTTTATACCAGATACTGAGGTCAGTATCTGGTATAAATTTCAACTTGCTAGGTCCACCCTTTCCTGAGAAAATCAGTGGTAACACACGGAAAGACAGACGGACAAGAGAATGATCTTATAAGGGTTCCTTTTTACCTTTTGAGGTACGGAACCCAAAAAATAATAAAAATTCAAACATCTCAAGCAGTTTTTTTTTGCCTACTTGACTGCCTCTTTAGTGCGAATGCTAAACACAAGATTTGGGATAGATCCAGGTGGTAGAAAATGTTATTAGGGTGGTCTTTCACGAATTTGAGCCTCGTGGTCTGGATTAAGTCAATCTAATAGGGATGTCTTCTATTTCAGAAGAGTAGTAATATCAGAGTGTGTCGTGCTTACCACCGTTTTAAGTTTTAAATGATCTCAAGAAACATGCGAGATGAAAGACGCGATGTGGATTTTCGTCTATGTCTTCTTCTTCTTTTCGTGTGAGGTGTGGCCACCTCTGGTGTCAGAATTATAATTAAGCCGCCTCTGGGAAACCCCACAGGCCTCTGAATTGGCTATTTCAGACTTACATTAACTATATAAGTCTAGGTTTCCTCACGATGTTTTCCTTCACCGTTGCCTTTGATGTCCAAGATAAACTTAGAAAGTACATATGAATTTTAAAAAGTCACATTGGTACTTGCCCGGATTTGAACCCACGACCTCAAGCACGACAGGTGAGATCTTAGCCACTGGGCCACCACGACTACTTACTACTACTATGTGATTGGTCGATTGATGGGGTCAAACCCTTCGCCTTGCCAAATTCACTTACTCAATTAAGCTGCTGCTTCCGTTTCATCACTATATTTTATCCTAAAACAATGGATACCGTTTCCCATCTCTCGCTCAAGCCCGCGGCGATCGTGTAGCCCCAATAACGCCCTGCATCGTCCCTTGAAGTCGCGCATTTGTTCATCACGACACCACATCTCGAAAACTGCTAGACACAAAACTATCAGATTTATGCAACATCGAAACTAATTCCGTTGGTCGCCTCGGGGAACACTTGATAGTCGTGAGCTGCGATTTCTCGTAAACTTAGATTGATAGTGCTGTTATGAAACTGTATATATTTTCCGTATTGTGAAGTTAATGGTATTATTTTGAAGCTTGGCACTAGGAAGTGCCCCAACCAATGTTTTTCAACACAACACCTTTGCCAAATAAAAGAAATTAGTATGGGGCAACGTATTAATATTTAAAAAAAAAAAACAAAGAAGATGATACCTCATCTTCTTTGTTTTTTTTTTTTTTTTTACAAAACTATTTAACAGATTTAAAATACTCCTTCACCAGTAGAAAGCTACAATATGCCTTAGTAACATAGACGGGAGCGAAGCCGCGGGGAAAAGCTAGTTATTAATTAATATTATAAATGTGAAAGTTGGGAATGATGGATGAATGGATGTTTGTTATCCAATCGCGCTAGAACGGCTGCACGGAACTGTAGGAATTTTGGCACAGAGATAGATTTAAAGTATGGAATAGCACATAGGCTATGCTTTTAATCCCAGTATAATGTTCCCTCGGAATAGTAATTTTTTCACGTGGGTGAAGCCACGCCACGGGCAGAAGCTAGTAACTAATATATTATCTGTCTAGGCTTTTTTTCAACTATGTTGGGGTCGGCTTCCAGTCTAATCAGATTCAGCTGAGTACCAGTGTTTTACATGGAGCGACTGCCTATCTGACCTCCACAACCCAGTAACTAGGTACGTCGATAGTCCTTGGCTACATCATCATCTTCCTGCCCTTGTCCCATGTTACTTGGGGTCGGCGCAACACGTTTTCTTCTTCCATACCGTCCTGCCCCCGTCACGCTATCACTGACTCCCTTTTCTTTCATATCACTCCTCACACAGCCCATCCATCTTTTCTTTGGCCGTCCCTTTCCTCTCCGTCCATCCAAATTTATATTTGTAACTCGTGGCATATACGGTTTCCTTTCAACTATTCTGTCACTGGCGCCACTTTCAAACTTCCTCTAATATACTAATTTCTCACCTTATCCATTCTCGTCACTCCGCACATCCATCACAACATTATCATCTCTGCTACATGGAATCTCTTCTCATCCATCTTCATCATCATCATCTTAGGAAACACTCGTGTCAATTTTTCAGGCTTCTAACTACCCGTAACGACTGTCAAAGATCTTAACGTGCTTGCTGAGGCACGGAGGAATCTCGCTATGTAAAGATGGTCACCTATTCATTGACCGACCTCGGCAAGCGTTGCTTAACCTTGAAGATCTATCCGTGAGGCTGTTATAACTTAACCACGATACATAGTTAATGCAAATGCGTAATCCGATTATAAATTAATAAAAAACGTCCAGACAAATCGAATCATCCTATTCAATTACTCTTAGTAATCGGATTCGGAGTAAGCAATTCCGAGCATTTTAATTTTTTGCATAAAACGGCGGTAGAATCACATCTTCATTAGCTATACAACCAAGTTGGGGGCGAATGGGATATTCGCGGAGTGCCCAGACTTCGTAGACCCAAGAAGTTGAATAGCGAATTCGCCAAAGATTTATAAATTGCAGAGGGAGTTTGGAAGCAACATGGGAAGTTTCTATTATTGAATGGTACCAGTATTAATTGCGGTGCAATTGTAATTAAACTTTATGCGCTATCGAGCGATGCAGTCTGCAAGTCTTTGTCGGGGTTTGCGAGCGATAATGTTTTAGCTGTTGGGAGACTGGGGATTTTGAGATCGAGTAAGTGACAGATGTATACAAGTCAGATACATCTGTCCCTTACTCGATCTCAAAATAACCTTACTCTAAGAGCTTGTGGTTACCCCCCTGGTTCTTTTTATACTGTGCGAAATGTTAAGCTGTTTTTAGGTTCTAAATTAAGTTTTATTCTATCAGTGATAGGGCTTTCTGAATTTAGTATTTGGAGTTAAGAATGTGTCAAAATCGCAGACATAAATCTAACTAGATTACGCGATCGTATGTACTTCTCTCTCCGCGCCATTATCGGCAACGGAAATCCACCAAAACTAGAGAAATGCCTTTTGTATGCTTATTGAGCTGTGAATAATGCATAGAAAAAGTTGACCGAGGCATTGGAAATGTTTTCTTTCATTGGTAAGTAATTTTTTTTTTAAATTGTTTGTGAAAAAGTGGTACGCTTGGTTTTCATACAGATGGAGGGACTTGCGTTATATAGTAAGATTTATGTCTGTGGGCAAAAGTTTACTTTAAAATGCTGAAGTTTGATATATACAAGTTTGATATATCAGGCTTTCAGTAGAGGTTAAGTATTTGCAATTTCAAATTCATAATTAAGCTGTCATGGAATAGTCATTGTCGAGAGTGTAATGTTATATAATAACTGGTCGAAAAAAGTTCAATAAAAAAATCAAAAAACCCATGGCAACTGCTTCAAAATCGAAATAAAAAGTCTTAAATAACACAAGTAAAATTTCAAAATTTAAAAACCCCCGACACATTTATCTTGCGACAAGTAAAATTTCACAACTTAAAAAACCCCCGACACACTGCGAAAACACTCCGATTCAAACAGTAAAATGCCCATAACTTTTGAACGGCTGAACCGATTTCATTCAAACATAGCTAAGAACACTCTCGACCAAATTACCTTTCAAACAAAAAAAACTAAATCGAAATCGGTTCATTCGTTTAGGCGCTATGATGCCACAGACAGACACACAGATACACAGATACACAGCAACACACGTGAAATTTATAACACCCCTCTTTTTCCGGCGGGGGTTAATAAGGACAGAATCATGCATGCATGTTTTTTTCCTTGTTTACGACTTTTTATTTCGCTTTTGAAGCAGTCGGGTTTTTTGATTTAACTTTTTTTATTTATAACTTTTTATTTATTTTTTTTCGAATTAGATACATTTAAACGTATAAGTGTTATATATTTTTGAAATCACCTCTTAAATCCCTTTATTTTGATACCCCACACGATGGGTTTGTAAGAAAAAAAAAATTGGGCCCCCACAATATGGCGCCCAAAATCCGCCATTTTTATATTGTCCAATTTTAATGTAGCCTATGACACTCGCAGGGTTAAGACGAATTGATTGACGTTTGAATCATCAAAATCGGCTAACGCGTTTGGTCTCTGGAACGCCATATAGGAACATACATACATACATACATAGACTGATAAACACATTACTCTACTTCTACTCATTGCTTCGACAGAACATAATTATATTCGACATGACTCCCAAAATAAGATGTACTTGTTGTATGAAGGGTTCACTTCCTTGGGGTTGGTTGGGGACTCATGAAAAAATTAAGTAATTACGTAAAAAATTCGTTAGCGCATGTCAATCCTTTACGTTTTTGACAATTGTCACTTTTATTATGCGTACAGCTAAGGAGAGGAATTCCTTGCCGGAGTCTGTGTTTCCCGACAGCTACAATCTAGAAATCTTTAAGTCAAGAGTGAATAGGTTATTTCTACACACACCTCACACACTCACACATCTTCGGTTACCATCAGGTGAGATAGTGGTCAAGCGCGAGAATTAAATAATAAATATTGTTCTGGCTGACAGAATAACACTTTGTTGAGTTGAGTGTATTAAATAGTCCTCGTATATTGTTATAATCGTTTTAAGACACTAATCAATGCTAGGTAGGTTTTACTCAACTAGGACAAAAACTAGAATAAGTAAAACTTACTCAAATATGGATGCTTCTTTGGTTAGGTGCGTGTTTCTTCAGAAAATGCGGAACAAAAACCAATATTTTTGAATTCGAATTCCACATTCCTAGTTCCGTCCACCAACTTTAATGCATCGAATCGATTACCAGAAAGTCTAGATTGAAAACTTCAAAATCGATCAATTTCAAATTCAATTCTGACGTATCTATTTCTGTACGATCTGTGGCTTGAATAAATGAATATTTTACACTCTCGTCTGCCGGATTAGGCAGTGATAATGAGATGTGCTCCGCAGTTTGCTTTTCATTTCCCTGAGCACCTGCATGATCGTCTGGCTTTGGATCCTCGATTGAATTTATATACTTATCTTTACTTACGATGTTTCTTTTTTAAACATTCCGTCGGCACCGAGTGCGTGTTTTCGTGATTTGGTTTCGATTTGATCCATCTTCGCTAGATTGAAGTTTTTGTTGATATTTTTCAGTTGAACCTCCTTGCAGGGAGTAAAAGAAATAATAACAATTTCAAATACTTCATCATCATTCTAAATAGTGTCAATTATTTCATTACCATTGCACTAAAAACGGTGAAGGCAAAAATCGTGAGGAAACCGACATGTCTTAGAACAAACAATTCGATGACATGTGACATCCACCAACCCGCACTGGGCCCTCGTGGTGGATTATGGCCCATTCCCTCTCACAGAGAGGAGGCTTGTGTCTCAGCAGTGGGAACATTAATGCTAATGATGATGATTATAGAATAGAATAGAATAGAAAACATTTAATCGACATAGACACAACACAACAACGACAATCACAAAGTAACAGAAGAATAGCCCTACCTTACCCTACCCTTTGGCATTAAAAACGCTGAAAGCAAGTTTACTTTTAAAAGAAAGGTTCGTGACCACTATTTGAGTCAGACTAAATAGCTCTCATCTAGAGGTAGAAGTCTAGTCATATTAATTATAAATAGGTTTCTCGTTTATTTATTTTTTGATTGGTATATATTAGTCTATTTTTATTTGTATATGTGTATGTAAGTATATACATTTTCGTATACTAGTGGTTTTTTAAAATATTATTTTGTTGTACCCATTCACATCGTTGTCCTTTATAACCCAAAGGTTGACTGGTAGAGAATGCCTTGTGGCATTAAGTCCGCCTATGTACCACTATTGTACATGAAGTTTAAATAAATAAATAAATAAATAGTAAAAAAAGTACAAACAAGGTTTAATAGTGAATGCGCCAAGCGTGCCCATACCGAAACTTACGTAGTAACTATTAAGTCATCTGTGCCGAAACGGTTACCAACTCAGCTTCATTCTCTCTTGTCCTTATCTTAATTTATTTGTGTTGGAATATGTATTCTTCTTTCATACTTCTCTATAAGTCATCATAGTATTTACTAACCCCATTTCTAGCCATATTTCTTGATAGAGAATTTTAAATTTATAATTAGCTTTGCTTTTTCCTAAAAATATTGTGCAGCAAGCAGCTCAGTTTTTGAGTTAAAGTTAGACAAAATTTAGATACCAACATTTGCTCCAATTCAGAATTATAAATAGAATAGAGTTTTCAATTCCCAAATGAATAAATAAACCAATTTCATAGAATCATTCTGTGTTATGAGTTTATTCAAGTTTAAAATGAACATGTCTATTTTCAACCGTTAATTTGATGTCCGAAATTATCGCTCAGTAAAATTATTTCAGTGAGGTTAAAAATATTATAGCGTAGGTAGTAGGTACCGACTGGGAAAAATAAATTTATTTTGAGAGCTATTAAAGTTGTTCATAACTGCTGTGATTACAAACATCATGACATTTTGGCTTTGAAATAAGTATCATTATTGTTATTTTAAAAACCTAACATCCATCTTCTAAGTTATTTCCTCCAGACTCATTCTCAACTCAGCCTTATCAATTGATTGTTTTGGTTTGTTATATATTCACTTTATGTCCTTAACCCGAGGTTTTTCCGTTGTGAATTTGTAATGGCCATTGAGTCGAGTGGAGTGGGGGAAGTGACTGCAAAAGGATTTAGAAACTGGTAACCCTTTCTTTAAGTGTTTCCGTTATTTGGTAATTGGTCATATTGTTTACATTATAACCTTGATCTAGTTAGCGTTCTTCAAAAACAAGCTTCCAAAACAAACCTTCAACTCTAAACCACGTCGAACCCCAATAACTCACTATGCGAACAAACTTTAAGACTATTCGAAATTCGAAATAAGTCCATATAAAATGGCGGCGGATATAAATTCGCTTGTCATAACCGTACAGCACTAAGTTTCGCCAGATATACCGGCAGGGTCAGGCGGGGACGTGTGGGACTTAGGCGATGAACCTGCTTTCCTACAGAAGTTGTGTAGTTTGTACCTACCTACTCGTGTGATATTGTGTATACCTAGTTGTGTGTTGACGTAATTTTATCGTTGTGGTCTCAAAAGTGAATGGATGTTTGCGAGAAATGACATAATTTGTGGGCAATTTTCAAGGAGTCAATCAGAAATATATGAAAAAAAAGGGAATAAATGACAGCCTGACGGTTGACAGGGGGAAATTGAGGAATAAAGCGTGTAGCGCTGATCCCAAGTAACACGGGACAAGGGCAGGAAGATGATAAAAGTTAGAAAAGTGATATTATGTTCTTTTTTAGAAATACTTGCTTCAGAAAACAAAGCATGCCTTTCTGTAGACGGCAGATGAACTTAAAAGTTAGCCAAGACAAAATATAAGACGAAAGCGGAAAACCGGACGTTGTGCCACACTTTGATAGGGGTCCATATCCAGCAGTGGACCACTTTAGGGGAGACAGCACATGACCCCAGCTTCTGGAAGAAGTGCTGCGAATCATCAAGGCAGTGTTCGATATATGCCTTTATAATTACACTCGCATGTCACTCAACTCGATCATCGGTCTCTCGGATTCAGCTGCTACCAGCCACACTGCGCAGATCATATATCTTCCCTTAGCCTCATTACGTTTGCGGATTTGACCAGCCATATACCGGATGATGTCAAGTATCAGTCCATTGTGTCCTGAAATTGCATAAAAAGCTCTGTTTCAGGCAGTTAATATCAGTAAGTAAAGCATGATGGATTCATCCATGGGTAGTCAAACGAGACACTAAATAAACACATAATTTCTATATACAAACAGCATCGGTAAACAACATTAATTGAAATCTCAAACAAGTGCGGTCTCTAGTTAAATGGCACATCGGATTTGTATAAGAAACGAATTATTATTATGCCAGAATCGATTTAAATATGTCCCAACCGCAATCGGCGATTTCATATTTCATTAATTTCGCTTCTGCGCTACCCATATTCTGCACTAGTTTTTTCCAGCGTCTTCGCTCGTGTGAATGTTGGAAATTTCCACAGGAACTTACTACCAGGATAAAAAGTATCTACCGGTCATCTGTCCATCAGACCGAATCGGATTAGAACAATGGTAATTTCTATTGTGTCTGGAAATGGACAGTTGAAGGTGTAATCCAGGCCATTGTCTACTTATGTTCCAATTTCATCTAAAACAGTTCAGCTGCTGTGTTTTATTGTTTAGCAATTATCCTAATTTACTGACTTAAGGCGGTAACCCGAGCAAAACGCCGCGCAAGCAGTTTTTAGTGCTAATTTTAGAGCTATCTACTCGTTATTTAAAAAGAAATATCAATTAATAAAAATACATTAAATTTCTACATAATATTGATTCTAAAACGGTAGATTTAGTTTTTTTTTCTAATTTTGTATATTATTTAACTAATCTCCTTCCAAAAAAACATAAAAATGAGAAATAATGATTGATATTATGCATCTCCTCGTAAAGTGTTCATTAATTACTTTTTGTACTAACACTAATGGATAGACAATTTAATAACAAACATTTTTGTAGAATTGATTTTTTTCAAAAGACCGTAATTCGATTTTATAAAGATTTTATTCTAAAATCTGGGCGTATTCACTACTGTAATTCATGCGCCACCAGTGCCGCTAGACCAATAGGAATGCTCATATCTCGTGCCGATTTTTTGGTCAGGGTACCGTCTTAATATTTTACTAGCTTCGCTCGCAGCTTTGACCTGTATTTCACTATCTCAGCTGATGGTAAGAGATGATGTGGTCGACGGTGAAACCCCTAATTATATACCCTATTCACTCTTGAATAAAGACAATGTTGATAAAAAGTATTCTGAATCTATCTCCACGTCTAAGGATACATCTAAGACTAGCTTTTGCCAGCGGTTTCACCCGCGTGAAAGTCGAAATATAGCCCGAGAGAACATATTCCCGAGATAAAAAGTATCGTATGTGCTATTCCTGACTAATATCTATGTATGTGCCAAATGTCATCCAGATCCGTCCAGCCGTTTTAGCATGAAGAAGTAACAAACATACAAACACACACACACTCACAAACTTTCGCCTTTAGATATTATTGAGATGAGATAAGATAAGATTTAAGATAAGATGAGATGAGATGAGAAGTGAGATGAGATGAGATAAACATTAAGATCAGTCAAGCGGCAACAAACAACAGACAGAGTTACTCTAGCATTTATATGGATAGTAGGATATTTATGTTGTGTTTTAATTGTATGGTGAATTAACAGAAGGGAATCCTTTTGTAATAAAGCTGGAGATTTAATTGGGAATCGGTTGTATCTGAATACTTTCACGGACTTTATTAAATTCTCTTTGAATTGATCGAGTCAGTGGCAGTATTGAAATGTGTCGTGTGTGGTAAAATGCATTACTTTAATTGTTTCGTTGTATATGTGTGACTTGCTTTTTCTTTCTCGTTTTTACCGACTTCAATAAAACGGAGGTAATCAATGTATGAAATGTTGTTGGCATTGCACAATATTCACATATGTTACTCTATATGGACTTCTAAATACGTGTGCCAAATTTCATAGGTGTATGTGTGTATGTTTGTCCACGCATTTCTGCGAATCTACTTATCGGATCGTGACCATTATTTTTTCTCGGATATGGTATCTTTCAACTTAGGGAATAGTGCAAGTTACATTTAACTAACGTTTATTAAATACACTATTCCCAAAACGTTTTGCGCGTATGGGTGCGATGTAGACCATGAAAGGAAAAAGTAAAACTTTTTCACAAAAAAATAAATCAACTTCAAAATACTAAAAAGTTCAAAATAACTTTCGTTTCGGAAGTCGGTAACGAAAAGTAGCAAAGACACCGGCTTCCGAAACGAAAGTCAAGTCAGCTGTACTTATCTGAGGGTCAGGCGAGGCATATTAAGCGGTATGAGTATACCCCTATTTGGGTATTCTCTCCCATGGAAAAAAGACCATTGCCAGGTGACAATAATTCAATAATAATATCAAACTACGTAAGCCAAAAACCCACCACCACTGCTTTCAAAAATCGTGAGGAAACCGGCATGTCCTAGAATAAAAAAAAATCGAAGACAAGTGACATCCACCAACCCGCACTGGGCCCGCGTGGTTGATTGCGTCCCATTCCCTCTCACAGAGAGGAGGCCTGTGTCCCAGCAGTGGGAACATTAATAGGCTGATGATGTGATGTGATCATACTACGGATTGCTACTGAAAAATATTGATGCAATTCGTATCTGCTATAGTTAATTTGGCCGTAATTCCTAGTTCTCGTTCAAAAAACGGTTCAGACGAATGAACAAGTTTATCCGATTCTGCAAATACTCCGAACAACTTCAACAACTGCATCGTTGCCGATAGCAGCCGGATTTGACGTACGTTTTAACTTACAAAGATAAAAGTAACTAACAGGCAATTTAAGTTTTTCAAGGAAACTACCGAGGTCGCTTATTGGAGGGTTTTTAGTTGCAGGTCAGTATTGTGAAGTTAATGTTTATGGGTAGTGTTAATATTAGGTAGTTAAATATTATTTTGTTTGATTTTTATATAAGATGGATTAGATTCGCATTTCTGAAATTGGTCCTAAGCAAACTAAAAAAAAACAATTGTACCTACCCACTGCCTCGTGAGTCTGTGATCGCAAATGCTACCTACTGGTTCGATTATCTGGCCAGGAAGGCTGTTATTGTATTTTTTTCTTCCTCGAATTTCTCGGTAGCAATCGTTTTATTTTTTCATCGAATACGATTTCATAATATGCAATGTGGGTGTACTTTCTTAAGATAGGTAAACCTCTGTCTTACCCTTCGCAGAAGCCGCGTTATGCTATGTTGAGTATATTATATTATGTTGCAAAGACAAGTAAATATAAAAAATATTAAATGTTTTATGCTGCATAGCATAAAACTTTTCTTGACATGTGACACTGGGACAGTCAGCTGTTGTGGACGCACGGCTGCGCTCGCGCATATTATAATTTTTCTTTGTTTACTTTTTAACCGACCTTTGTCATTTTATTTCCTTTTTTCCACTACGACCTATCGTCGCCATCATTGGTACCTACCATAGGTACCTACTACGAGTACTGGATAATGTAGGAGCCATAAAGTGAAAAAAATGCCAAGACTGCTTTCCATGAAATCTCAGTAGGTCTCCGTCAAAGACACAGTACGACGAATATCTTACTTTAAACACTAAAATTTCCCACCGGCATTCCTAGCTAAGTGGGTCAGGTCTACTTATGAACCCACTCCATGTATCAACTGAGGAGGTTTAACTTGTCAAAGTTAAATTCATGCAGATACCGGCCAACATACACTTGACACTGCTAACTCAAAACCCGTTGAGACATCAACCTTGTCACCTTAACTTAAGAGCCATTGATCAGTTTGTCAGCCGCAAAGTTATGCCGGTTTCTTGCATGGCCGAATCCCATGGGCTTTCGAGGTGTCAATTGCTCGACACAGTTGCACAGTGTTGTTATTTGGTAATTCGTCGTAATTTAAACCTTATTTGCACGCAATAAGGGTGGTCTGTTTCCGTTTTATGTTGAAGTTGACAAATATTGTCTTGACGCAGCTTCGTAGATTTGGAGGATTCTCCGGTATCAAAATATTATTATGACGATTTGTTTATTTTCTCATGGCTGTTATGAATTGATCGGAAGTGCTATGTTTCATGAGGTTACCTACAGCAGTGCCATTGAAGCACACTAGAAGAACAAAAGACAACATCGATCATCACAATGGGCGGTTCCAATTTCAAACGCATTTTCTTACTAGCTGAGACATTTGGTAATCTCTTACTGACTCAATAAAAAGCCCAATGACCCACTTGCGCCAAAAACATAACCCAGAGTTAGTTGCTAACACGAGACTAAATAATAAATATGTTATACATGGGCGATTGGCCGTGTAGCTAACACCCTGGCCTGGGTTATCTCCCTAACTCGGAGTCGGAGTCTTAGTGTGATAACCCAGGGTGGCGCAAGAAGGCCTAAGGTAGTTTTTTGTAAAGAAAGCTGAGAAGCAGAGAGTTCTTTTCTTTTTTTTTGTTCTAGAGAGCTTTTCTAAACATGAAAGCTCGCATCGACAGACGCTGATACGATAAAGCGACAACGCTTTTTAACCGACTTACCAAAAAGGAGGTGGTTCTATGTTCGACTTCTTGTATGTTTTTTTATGTATGTTCACCGATATCTCCGTCAATTGTAGACCGATTTTGAAAATTCTTTTTTTGTTTGATAGAGTATGTTTCAAAATTGGTTCCATTTTAATTTGGTGAAGATCTGATGAAGAATTTCGGAGATATACAACAGAACTCTTCAATAAAAAACGGCAAATCATTCGGGACTGCTGCAATCGCATGTCTGTTTTTTCTTTATGCCATTTCATAACATAACATCACGCCAGTACACTATAAAGGGGTACGCATATCTCTCATTTCACCGGTTCTGTTCAAGTTTCATGTTATTCGGGTAATGATCTATTCTGGCGTTATAGGTACCTTACTAAACAACTTGTCTATTTTAGGAAAGTACTAGTTGTACTTTCCTAAAATAGACAAGTTGTGCAAAAGGGAAAAATAAAAAATCTTTTTTGCAAAAAAATACTACCGACTTACAAATAAAAAACTACAAAGTGAAAAATAACTTTATTTTTGGAAGTCGGTGTCCATATCGCAAAAAAATGGGCAAAACGAAAGACACCGACTTCCAAAAATAAAGTTATTTTTCTCACTTTGTAGTTTTTTATTTGAAAGTCGGTAGTATTTTTTTGCAAAAAAGATTTTTTATTCAAAGAAACTGTTCTACAGTTTTTTTGTTGAGAAGTTTGTTACACTGAGCTACGGAAGCCTAAAACTGTCCCTTGTCAACAATCTAACTCTAGGTTAGATTGTATAGGACAAGGGACCATTTGTACAAGTATGTTATAGTAAACCAATAGCAGTTGGTTTATTTTAGGAATTTGGCATAAGAGCCTCTAACAGCATCTCAACAAGTCTTAGGAGTTCCCCTATTCATCTGACCGGCTTGTTGCCTCGTAGTACAAAGGAATGTGCTCATATTCAGCGTTCTATGGGCAGACTCCCGAACATCTAACGCTCTTAAGGAAACTCTCGTAGTCATACTTCACTGTGGATCCCAAGTTATTGGACTACACCTAGTATTAGGTAACTACGGAAAGACTTATCTCATTAATTCTTTGTTTTTTTTCCTTCTTTTGATTATTCTTTTTACAATGGTTTTCAATCATCTTCATAGCCCTTTGCTAAGAATAGTTACTGCACTGATAACAATATTTGTGCCACATGTTAGATTGAGTCTTTTTTTTTATTTTACTTTTGTATAGATTCCTTTACCGATTATTTTGTAAATGTGTGAACATTGTAGGCCTTCTAGATGCTTGTTAACTTTTTAACTCGTTTTATTTTCTTTTGTTTAAATAATATGTAATCTTTTTTTTTTTTTGTTTTCTTACGACTTATTGTCGGGCCTACGTTGTCCCCACATATCTAAGTACTAATGCTGTAACAAGGAAATATTGTAAAACCAATCCATTTTTTTAAAAGAGTAACCATGGAGTTTCTTGCCGGTTCTTCTCCATAGGAAACGACCAACCCGAACCATGCACATTGTCGACGTTTTATAAGTGCCCATGTAGGCCTATATGAAATAAAAAAAATGTTTTTTTTTTTTTTTTTACTTACTCAATTGAGCTTATTGATCATCATCTGCCTAGCCTTTTCCCAACTATGTTGGGGTCGGATTCCAGTCTAACCGGATTTAGCTGAGTACCAGTGTTTTACATGGAGCGACTGCCTATCTGACCTCCAAAACCCAGTAACTGGGTAACAGCGGTACCCCTTGGCTAGACTGGTGTCAGATCTCAAGCGTCTGACTATTCGTAACGACTGTCAAAGATCTTCAAATGACAGCCTAACCAACGGCTTTACGTGCTTTCCGAGGCACGGAGGAAACTCGGTATGTTGAAATAGTCACCCATCCACGGACCGACCTCGTCAAGCGTTGCTTAACTTTAAAGATCGACCCGTGCGGCTGTTATTATTTAGCCACGAGCTCCTCGTGGTGAGCTTATTGATATAGTTTGCAAAAGAGATTTATCTACCTTCTTGTTTAAAGATTTCACTACAATTTTATTTGGCACTTTTTTATCTGTCTGTATGTGACTGGTTGGCTTGTAAATATAAGGATAGGTTATCTCAACATAATTAGGGCATAGTATAGGCATAAGAGTCATAAGATACCACTTCTTCTCGGTTACTGCAGTGCATCTCTGGAAGTCTCTTCCACACTTCCAACGCGATAGCTCTTCTCTCGATGTCTACAAGAGGATTTTTTTTTTTTTTAAATAACTAAAATCCCGACTGCTTAAAAATCCAACTAAAAAGACGTAAACAAGAAGAAAATCATGTTGTGCAGTCGGATGATACATATGCGCGAGCTAGCTGACCAAAACCAGATGTATCCTCCGACTGCACAGCATGGTTTTCTTCTTGTTTACGTCTTTTTAGTTGGCTTTTTAAGCAGTCGGGATTTTTGTAATTTTTTTTTATTTACAACTTTTTAGTTTTTTTTTTAGAATTACGTAGTTACATTTAAACATTAAAGTGTTGTATATTTTTGTAATCAGCTCTTAAAACCATTCATTTTGATACCCCACACGATGGGTTTGGCAGAAAAAAAAAACTGGGCCTCCACAATTTGGCGCCCAAAAGCCACCATTTTTCTATTTTGCTATTTTAATGTAGCCAGTGACACTCGCAGGGTTATGACGAATCCATTGACGTAAGAATCATCAAAATCGGCCAACGCGTTTGGACTCTAGAACGCCATATAGGAACAAACATACATACATACATACTTACTTACACACATACATATATGCATACATACTTACATACATACATAGACTGATAAACAAATTACCCTCCTTCGGTAGTCGGGTAATTAAGGAGCATTTTTGGTCTTTATAAACGTAGGTAGGTCTTTTATATGTTATTATTTAACTAGTTTTATCTTACTATAGGTATAGGAATATATTGTACACAGAATTATTGCCCTCTATTATGATCTCTATCACTCAAAGGTTTGCTGTGTGAAAACTCCATTTGGAGTTAAGCTCGCCTTTGTACATGAGTTTTGTTATCAATTTGTTGAAATGCACTAGGCCACAAGATTTTATTTTTTAATGTTAGCACTTATCTTTAGAAATGAAGAAAATCGAACTACAGGCACAAGCATGAATACTTCAACACAACTTCATAACTGCAGTAATGAGGGTGTAATTTATAGGTGTATTTCTGCCCAGCCCTTTTGTGAATACAAGCGTCATTTAATGTTATGTATGTGTGAATACTTCAATTAGAAATCATCAACAGCACAACGACAAACCTACACATCTGCGACAACCACTATAAAAATCTGCGATCACCAAATAACCACCTTCTTCAATTTCCTACTCACCGCACTGACTTCTCTCACTGTTCTATCTTCATTCAGTCAATTTATCTGTGGAATTCTCTAACCCAGGTAATCAGGATGGCAACCAACCGATTAACCTTCAAACTCAAAGTTCGCGAACACATACGTAAGAAGTTGCCAGTAATATCGTCACAGCGCAAATTTTTCCCTATTGTCTATTTCAACTAATTCTTAAGTATCTGTATTTAGTTTATTTGTTTTTAGTATTTATTGTATAATTAAATTTTATTTATTTATAGCTTATATTTAGGCCTTGTATTCAAATCCATTTTACTATCGTAATTGCATGTACGAGTACCACTATTTGTACCTCCACCACCCAAAGGTTCATGCTAGAAAATGCCTAAGGCATTAAGTCCGCCTCTGTACGTTTATGTGCTTAAAGTATTAAATATTTAAATCCTATATAATAATATTATATCTATATATATAAAAGAAAGTCGTGTTAGTTACACTATTTATAACTCAAGAACGGCTGAATCGATTTAGCTGAAAATTGGTGGGGAGGTAGCTTAGAACCAAGAGACGGACATAGGATAGGGTAAGGTAGGGTAGGTAGGGTACAGTAGCTAGAGTAGGGTAGGTAGGGTAGATGAATGTTTGTTTTTTTTATGGCATAACAAAGTTTGCCGGGTCAGCTAGTAATATTATAAAGCTGAAGAGTTGGTTTGTTTGTTTGTTTGAACGCGCTAATCTCAGGAACTACTGGTTGGTATTGAAAAATTATGTTTGTGTTGGATAGTCCATTTATCGAGGAAGGTTATAGGCTATATAACATCGCGCTACACACAATAGGAGCTGAGCATAAATAAAAAATGTTGCAAAAACGGGCAAAATTATTCCTTTTCGAGAGCTTCCGTAAACGGTTTAAGTGACGCAACAATCATTATGTAGGGTAGGTAGGGTAGATGGGTAGGAGGTAGTAGACAGCTAGTAATATTATAAATCTGAAGAGTTTGTTTGTTTGTTTGAACGCGCTAATCTCAGGAACTACTAAGTTGAATTGAAAGATTATTTTTCTGTTCAATAGTCCATTTAACGAAGGTTCTTATAACCTTCCAACCTAACCTTAAGCCTATCTATATCAAATCACGCTACGACCAATAGGAGCCGAGCATAATTTTTTTTTTTGCAAAAACGGGCAAAATTATTCCTTTTTGACAGTTTCCGTTGCGTGCGCTGCGTAAGCGGTTAAAGTTACGCAACAATCATGTATGTAGTATCTACCTATTCCTTTACTCATCTGCCAGGGGGTAAAGAGCAGTGGTGGCCCAGTGGTATCGGCCGCGTCTTACAAATTGTAGGTCGTAGGTTCGAGCCCAGGCAGGCGCTTTACTTTGTGTAAATTATTTCTTCACCACTGCTCTCAAAACGGTGAAGGAAAACATCGTGAGGAAACCGGCATGTCCTAGAACCAAAAATTCGAAGACATGTGACATCCAACAACCCGCACTGTACCCGCGTGGTGGATTACGGCCCATTCCCTCTCACAGAGAGGAGGCCTGTGTCCCAGCAGTGGGAACATTAATAGGCTAATGATGTGATGTGTGGGGGTAAAACGGGTGATTCATTCCATACCGATATCCAGTATAGGTCAAACGACACCTAAAAATAAAAACAAAACAAAAAACTACACAACATTGCCCCAATTACACCGACCTAGGGACATAAAAGCCAAAACTCGATTTTTATGCAACTTAAAGCGGAGTTTTTCCGCGAGCCGAATTGAATTGCTATTACAATTGTATGAAAAAGCGCGAATATTGTAGGCTCTGGATAAAAAACGACGCTCAACCGGAAAAACTGAACATTTTGCAATGAAATTGTTTATCTGAATATCGTTGTTTGTTGCTGGAATAATGAAAATGGAGCGGATTTTGTGCTGTCTGTAGTGCGCGGAAATGGGCTGAAGATTTTTATGAACGGTTGAGATTCTTGAGACACTTAGCGCTGTCTCAAATATAAATATTTTATTTTGAAAGGATTTTGTGCAATTTATTTCATCACCACTGCTCTCAAAACGGTGAACGAAATCATCGAGTGGAAACCGGAATGTCCTAGAACTAAAAACAAAAAACCCGACTGCTTAAAAATCTGGAAAAAGAAAAACAAGTACTGGGTATTATTTATTAAATTTTGTAAAGTAATCTAGAATGCACCATAATAATTACGTATATATTGTTTTGTGACATATTTATTCAAGGAAACAATGAATTATTTGTATTAAAATAGACATTAAATATTGTGAGGTGCTGCCAGCGGTAACAAACGATGTTTTGGTAGGATTTTCTATAATTTTTGTTGTCCCCACCTGGTCCCTCGGCAGTCGGGTAAAATGCGAAGACATTTGTGACATCTACCAACCCGCCATTCCATCTCACAGAGAAGAGGCATGTGTCCCAGCAGTGGGAACATTACCTATATGCTTTAAACTAAAATAAATACTGTGAAAAGATAGGTAGATAGACATATATTTTTTCTACTAATTTCTCAACTGAGAATTTGTTAAGACCTTTTCAAACCAAACAATAGTTTAAAACTTAAGTTTGACTTATTCTCATCCTAAAGTATCTAGGGATTGACAAGTTTTTAACTCTGGGAACATCTTCTTATAAGTGAATAAATTAATAATACCAAAATTTTCCCCGTCAAGATAAGCAAGCCAGCCCGCGTAATGCTGCGCCGTAGTTAAATTCTAGTAGTTTTGATTGGAGTTTCTTGTCCGTTCTTCTCCGCGTAGGCTTTTCCGAACGGATGGTAGAATCATTTTATTAAGATCCAGCCTAGTTAGCTGTCCCCCCAGCGACGCCCTGAGCCGAGGTCCGACCCCACAGGGGTAGCCCTCAGCGTTGTCGCTTAGGTTTAGAAAATTTTTGCCTGGCTGGAGGCTATATAGCTTAGTCTCCACAGGAACGCCCGGTTAAGCAGCTGTCGGTCACTTTGACTGAGCTGTGAAACACCACATAGAAAAAAAAAAAAAAAAAAAACACTATCGATAACTACCTAAGTAGTAAGTAGAAGTAGTAAGTAAGTTACTATTAGGTAACTACCTAACCTAACCTTTCGGAGAGTACCGGTGTGACGTAATATTATGTGTTGTTATTTTAAAAGATCATCATTCAATCATATAATGCAACACTCATCTAAAAAAAAAAAATTGACACAAACGAAAAAAAAAAAAAACAACTTCTAAAGCTAAACACTACAAAGCGAAAAATAACTGTTTTCCGAAGCGGTGTCTTTGGTACCTATTGTTTTACGTTTTTCGACAACAACTTCGGAAAATGTTTTAGAAGTCGGTTTAATATATTTTGTAAACTTTTTTATTTTACTCTTTTTAGTGTCGGTTTCCTCATATTACCATGAAAATCATTTATAGCATTATTTATAACTCATTTCAATTACAATAAGCCCAAACACGACTAGGATACATTGTTTTATTACTGACTAGCTGTTTCCCGCGGCTTCGCTCCCGTGGGCCACCCCACAGGACCCGTTTTTGGGATTGAAAAATAGCCTATATCACTCAGGAATAATGTAGCTTTCTATTGGTGAAATCATTTTTAAAATCGGTCCAGTAGTTTCGGAGCCTATTCGGTACAAACAAACAAACAAAAAAATCTTTCCTCTTTATAATATTGGTATAGATTTCCAGTGCCTACGTTCCGGCTTCGTTGTCCGATCAGTTAGATGGTATCATTTTCATCAGTACCATTTATTTAAATGTATTTGCTTCATCATAGTCGGTTAACTATTCGAGATATCTCACTCCCATGATATACTTATTAAAAAGAAAGAAAGAAAGAAAAAAAAAGAAAGAAAAAGGAAGGATTAAGGAGTCCCAGAGGCTATCTGTGGTCTTCGTCGTCAGTTCCAATTCAATATTTATTTATTTTATTTTTTATAACCTATAGGCGATGATGTGGTCGACGGTGAAACGCGCTTGCCTAGAAATAACCTATTCACTCTTGACTTAAAGATCCCTAGATTGTAGCTATCGGGAAACACAGACTCCGGCAGGGAATTCCACTCTTTAGCTGTACGCATAATAAAAGTGTTCCCAAAACGTATGTATGCTAAACATCCCACTGTTTACCATGTATCGATGGCGCATCGCCGTAGTCATAGTCATAGTCATAGTCATAGTCATTTATTCATGAACAATCATTTGTATCTGAATTTACACATTTCAAAATAATATTAATAATAAAAAATATAGAACACAAAAAAAAGAAAACGTTAAACGAGATAAATAAATGATTCAATCATTCAGAAAACTGAGACTGAAAATATCTTAAAAACAAAAACAACAAAACATATTTAAAAACAAACACAAATTTCAATAAATAAAATTACATTTAAGATGTCAAGAAATAAAAAATTACTTAATAAAAATATAAAAAATAAAAAATTACATGTCATCGAATAAAAAAATAAAAAATAATAATAATAATCCAATTTTAGATAATAAACAAAATGTCTTTAAACCCAATAAACAAAATTTACAATTACAATTAAATAGAATTAGCATGTCAAAAAAATAAATAAAAATAAGAAACAATACAATACATCTAAAACAAAAATACATTTAGACAAATAATAAGACATGTCAATATTATAATTCTTCTACAGCATATAGACACTTACTCAATAGGAAATTCTTTAATTTTATTTTAAAAGAGCTATTATAAACTAAACTTTTTATGTCTAAAGGCAACTTGTTGAATAATTTTACAGATTGGTAACGTGGACTATGCTTCACAATTCTGAGGTTATGATTGGTCATGTTATTTTTTAAATCCAGTCTACGGGTGGCTTCCCTTATCAACCGCTCCTCCCCTGTTTCATATTCATGCATGTTTTTGGCCATATTACTTAGAAGTACATGAACATATATACCTGGTACTGTAAGTATGCCCAAGTTTACAAAATGTGGACGGCAACTTTCTCTTTGAGAAATGCGGATCATAGTACGAATTGCGCGTTTTTGTAGTATGAAAGCCCTTTTGCAATTATAATCGTAGCTGTTACCCCAAAGAAGTATGCTATATCTAATTCTGGACTCCACTAATGCAAAATATACCATTTTCAGCTGTTCTAAACTAATTTCATTCCTCAGCGCTCTCAGGGCGTAACACGCAGAAGATATCGATGCATCAATTGCCTTTAGCTCTGGTTTCCAATTTAAGAGCTGGTCTATAAGAATACCTAAAAATTTAACCTCGCTAGCGACTTCAATTTTGTCTTCATTCAAGCATACATTCAAAACATCATTGTTCCGTGATGTTGTTCTAAATAGCATTACTTGAGTTTTTTTACTATTTATTAATAATTTATTTGCTGTGAACCACGTATGAAAAGCTTGTAATGCAGCATTTACTATTTTAGTTAATTCAACCATGTCATTAGCAGCTACTATAGCATTTGTGTCATCCGCGAAAATTACAATTCCAATGTCCGGTAAAATAAAATTTAAATAATTGATTAAGTCATTAATGAATAATAAAAATAAAATAGGTCCCAAAATAGATCCCTGTGGAACGCCCGTAGATATGCTAACAATTTTAGATTTAAAGATTTTTTTGTAAGTTTTCTGTGTCTTGCCCATCTCAACAAACATCTTCCTGTTTTTTAAATATGACGAAAAAAGCTGGAGACTTTTACCTCTTACTCCGTAATGACTCATTTTAGTAAGAAGTAACTCATGGTCAATGGTGTCAAAAGCTGAGCTCAAGTCTAGGAAAATCCCTGCAACTCTCATTTTTTTGTTAATCTTAGTTATTACGTCATCCAGTAAAGTATATATGGCGTCAGAAGTGCCAACACCCTTTTGATACCCAAACTGTCTCTTATTTAATACATTATTTATTCGCAAGTGAACTAGGAGTCGTTTTTTAAGGATATTTTCAAATATTTTAGACAGCACTGGTAATAGAGAGATAGGTCTATAATTTTTAGGATCGATCCTACTGCCCTTCTTATAGATTGGTATTACTTTTGCAATTTTTAATTGTTCCGGGAAAATAGCTTCGTCTATACATTTATTAAAGAAATCGGATAGCGGTTCAGCCAGTATTGAAATATGGTCCTTGATCAGACAAATAGGAATTTCGTCATTTCCACAAGACTGTTTGCTTTCCATGCTCTTAACAAGATTAAATACCTCATTTGGAGTGGTAGGAGAAATGCACATTGTACTACTTACCTCTTCAGTATACTGGTTAAGAAAACCCACAGCAAGGTCTCCATCCTTAACCGTAGAAATACTTTTATGATCAAATTGTTGAACTAATATGTCACATATCTCCTCGGGATCCACTATAATTCTTTCATTGACTTTGAGTTTTAGTTCCGGTTGAAAGATTTTGTCCCTATTAGTGCATTTATTCACCACTTTCCAAATTTCCTTACTTATGTTTTTAGAACCATTTATTTGTGTCATTATAGCTTGCTTTTTAGCTTTGGAAACAATTTTTCTGTATAGCCTTATATACATCTTTTTATATTTTAGAACACTGGGCTCAAGGTCATTACCATTACGTGCACATAAAAAACGTTTCATTTTGCTAGATGTACGTATTCCTTTAGTGATCCACTTTAATTGGGATTTATTTGTTATATTAATTTTGCACTCTCTCTTCTTATAGCTATTACGAAACACTTTATTGATATTTTTGAGAAAAGAATTTATTCCCATACTAGTCCAAGCTTCATTTGAAATACCCTGAGCGAATGTTTGGGCATTTTTGCTGTTAAAAACTCTTCTATTTATGACAATAAAGGGATTATTATTTGAGGTGACTCGACTTTTTAACAGAAGGTCAGCAAAAATACCAGCATGCCCGTCCGCCAAACCATTATGATCTATCTCACATCCTACAACATATGAATCAGGCAGATTAGTTAAGATATTGTCGATACAAGACTTACTATTATTACGGATGAAAGTAGCGGAAGAGATTAGATGCCTGAAATTGTAACACTTTAGCAAACTAAGAAATTCCCTTTGTTGTTTACTGTCAACAAGCAGATTAATATTAAAATCACCGCAAATTATGCATTTCCTATTGAATAAGTAATCCAACAATTTTTCCAATCTTTCCAGGAACTGTTCAAAATTCTTATCAACAGGATTTCGATAGCAACAACATATATATAGACCAGTATTTATATCTTTAGCACCACATATTTCAAAACATTCCATTTTATACAATTTATTTACAGGCTCACAAATTTCCATCTGTCTATCTACATGTCCTAAAATTAAACTTCCACCTCTTAATTTCTTCTGTCTAGTATTGTAAGACACAAGTTTATAGCCATTTAGACTAAATACTTTAGCAGAACTTTCATTCAAAAAATGCTCAGTTATACAAATGTAGTCTAGATTTTTATCTTCCACGTAAACTTCTAGTTCATTTCTCTTATTCATCACACCACACAAGTTTTGCTGATAAATATAAAGAGAGACACATTCACCATGATCAGGTACATCCGTCGGGTCACACGAATTTGATGAATTAGGAACGAAAAAGCATGTTTTTTTCATCATCACTATTTGTCTGTGTTCCAATGCTAACTGTAACTGGTTTGAAATGCTCTGATGGAGTCTCATTCTGTGTCTGCGAATATGCGTTTTTAAAAGACTTTTGTTCAAAAGATTTAACTCTAATATAATTTGAATAGTCAATCTTGTACTTTAAATGAAGTATTTCCCTATGAATAAGTCTACTTGCTTGCATTTTATAAGCATATTTTGAAGTCAGTTTAGTATCTGTGTGATTGCAATCAAGGGGTAAAAATGTTACATTATTTAAATTATTACATATCAATTTCAGTGTATTATTTAACATGTTGACATTCAGATATTTATTGTTATACAATTTACCCACTAAGATGTTCGTATTTTTCACTAGGTCCAAAGTGTAATACAAGATAGACTGAAAACACAAAGGATTTGAATCATTAGATCCCCCTAAAATTAATATAAAGTCTGAGCAGGTGAAATCCCTACATGATTCCACACAAGAACTTATTACTTCAGCCATGGGGGCTCCTGGTTTCACTATGGATGTAACTTGAAAAGAATTTCCTAGAAGCTCCTGTAGCATACTCCGCAAGTTAAGTCCTGATTGGTCCGCAAAAATTTTCACCTGATGTTTTCTTACCGTTGATTTACTTTTTCCTGTATTGATTTTTATATTATCGTATGAATATGACGGTTTCCTCATATGTTCCGATATATTTATAGACAGAGTTCCAACTGTTTCTGTGTCGACGATTGTCCCCATTTCAATGTTAATCCTCTCTACTATATGCCGATATGATGGCTCGTGGTTTATTACAGTGTTTTGTAAATCACGTTCTGGTGTTAGGGGTTGCTCAAAAAAGTAGCTTAAATTGTTGCTATTATTACGTTTTTGACCCACAGCGTCCAAATCTATTTCTTTAGAGGATGTTCTAGTTAAGCCTTTAATTAAGCCATACGACCTATATCGTTTTCGGTACTGTGGAGAATAAAACTTAAGTGGCGAAGCCAGACTTTTATTTTTCATAATTAGTTCTGACGCGCCTACCGATTTGAACATATCAATTTTATGTTGTGCTACTGACAACTCATTTTTCAAGGCGCAATTCTCAATATTTAAAGTTTCTATCTCAGTGTTTGCGATTTGTAGTTCTAAATTTAATTTTTCGAGTTTATCTTTGAATTCTGCTGTCACTTCTTCCCGATTATTATTAATGTTGTTTGGCAAACTTTGATGAGAAATGTCTATTTCATACTCACTATTATGCAAATCCAAACTTCGCCGACGATATCTACTCTGCGTGTTAACATATTGCATGTCATCCATACTTTAATTATATGTTGATATATCAGAAACAGTTTTTATAAACATTCAAAAAGTATTTCCTTTACCCGGTCTCGAACTCACGACGTCGACTGAACGCCACCAATGTAGGCCGTTATTTTACCACGCCAACTTGACAATTAAGTATCAGTGTGAATATTAGGTTCCTTATTTAGCAGTAACTGTTTGACCGACTCTTTAATTGTTATTGGTAAAATTAGATGGCGTTAGTTGTCACAACATTGTAGCTGAGTAATCTATACATATAATAAATCTGTAGAAAAGTCATTTTTGTACATTGAAGAAATTGAAACAAAAAATAGCCAGCGTGTGAAAAGATAAGTAACAGAACCCATTTCCATCATTTTTGAAATTTTTGTCTGTTTGTCTGTTTGTCTGTTTGTTTGTGCGCACATCACGTAAAATCTACGAATTCAATGCTGACAATGTTTATATACAAAAATTATACGCAACTTGAGGTTTAACTTAGTTTTTGTTTCATCGAAATCGGTTCACTCTATCAAAAGATATGATTAATTTAGTGAGTTCAAGAAGTAAAATATTACGTTACGCAATTAAGTATAGTACTTGCAACGACATCTTAAGACTAAAAATAGAACTAATGTTGATAGTTGAAATCTAAATCCGATAGATGGCGTTGTGCAAATGACGTCATTTTCTGAATCGCGGTGTTAAGATTTTCCGCGCGAGGATGACGTCCACCGTGTTTACTAGGCAAATTGGGTTTCGTTAGGTGTCTTAAAAGTTCTTGCGTGTGTCGTAAAAGTTCTTTGGTTGCTTGGTTTATCGATTTTCTAAATTGGTCGAAAAAAAAGTATTTGCTTATCTTATTGGTTTCGTTTGGTCAACTTTGGTCATTGGTTTGAAGTACGAAGTTAAGATTGTATTTGATTTACTTCGTAGTTTGAATCCAATAGTGCCAATCGTTATACAGTAAGTTAGTGTTGCCAATTCGTTGAGTCACGACCACGAACAGACGATACGTTGTCACACTAGACTGTTCGACGCACCGTTCTTTTAAGTTTGTAGGCTATTCAGTCATAAGTGTTGTTAGTTTTGTTTATTGCTTTAATTTTCCTTGAAAATGCCTCAAAGAAAAAAAACTAACCTTTCGCTGCGTAGCCGAAATGCGAAAAGGATGAGACTTTGTAGGTCTCAGGAATCGGAAGAAGATCGTGAAGCACGGTTATCTGCTAACCGAGAGCACATCGCTCTTTCACGTGAATCGGAAACGTTCACCGAAAGGGAGTCACGTTTAAGTTCACAAAGAACACGGACCGCGACTTTGCGGTCTCAAGAGAGTATCCAGGAACGCGAAGACCGGCTGTCTGCTGATCGGGAGCGCCACTCTCTCTCACGTGAGTCAGAGACATTCACAGAAAGGGAGTCGCGCTTAAGTTCGCAAAGAACTCGGACCGCGACTTTGCGTTCTCAAGAGAATATCCAGGAACGCGAAGTTCGGCTGTCTGCTGATCGGGAGCGCCACTCTCTCTCACGTGAGTCAGAGACATTCACAGAAAGGGAGTCGCGCTTAAGTTCGCAAAGAACTCGGACCGCGACTTTGCGTTCTCAAGAGAATATCCAGGAACGCGAAGTTCGGCTGTCTGCTGATCGGGAGCGCCAGTCTCTCTCACGCGAGTCAGAGACTTTCACAGAAAGGGAGTCGCGCTTAAGTTCGCAAAGAACTCGGACCGCGACTTTGCGTTCTCAAGAGAGTATCGAGGAACGCCAAGCACGTCTGTCATCTGACCGAGAGCGACACGCTCTCTCGCGCGAGTCTGAATCTCTCTCCCAAAGAGAAGAACGATTAGAAATAGCTAGACATAACTATGTAGGTGTACAAAGAAACAATGAAAGTTATCTTGCATCTGAAAGGGAAAGAATAGATGAACTAAGACGAGCAGAAACAGCAGAACAACGTCAATCTCGCCTAGAAATAGAACGAGCTCGATACCATATGAATAGAGAAACAAATAGCGGA
Source organism: Orthosia gothica (assembly GCA_949775005.1). Classification (NCBI taxonomy): domain Eukaryota; kingdom Metazoa; phylum Arthropoda; class Insecta; order Lepidoptera; family Noctuidae; genus Orthosia; species Orthosia gothica. The sequence continues at coordinate 4,077,982 of OX459058.1, read as the reverse complement.
GCTGATGAGTCCATGGAAAATGACGATGCAAATATTTTATTACCTTGGGACAATAGGGAAAAATCAGGGTTCACATATTCGTCTAGAATTAATTATGCTGGCTTTACTTTCGTGGGTGACATGAGAGAAATTTGTTTTCCTCTGTATACGGAGATCCATCAGAGATCTCGAACCATGACGCTGCTTGGCTATGCCAACGAGCTATTTTGGCACCTCGCAACGACCAAGCAGCAGCAATAAATTCTCAAATATTGGTACATGTTTCTGGAGAAAGTAGGGAATATTTATCTATTAACACGGTTTTAGAAGAAGGAGATGCCACCCACTATCCAGTAGAGTTTTTAGACTCTCTAAATACACCAGGTCTTCCAGCACACAAAATTTATTTAAAAGTCGGAGTACCAATCATTCTACTCAGAAATTTAAGCCCACCAAAACTATGCAATGGAACTCGGTTGAGAGTAACAAATCTCCAACGAAATGTCATCGAAGCCGAAATCTTAACAGGTTGCGGCTCCGGTGATGTTGTTTTCATTCCCAGGATACCCATTATCCCCAATAATTTTCCGTTTACTTTCAAACGTGTGCAATTTCCTGTAAGCCTCTGTTACGCTATGACTATTAATAAAGCCCAAGGCCAGACGTTATCCGTTGCGGGTGTAGACCTTACTTTTGATTGTTTTTCACACGGCCAACTCTATGTTTCTCTATCACGTGTTAGCAACCCAAACAACCTTTTTGTATATGCTCCGGGTAATTCCACCGCTAACATAGTATATAGAGAAGCATTAACGTAATCAACTATACCAAAGTCAGGACTCTTATCTAAATCATCAAAAAGGTGATATACTCTTATCTAAACGACGTTGTTTTGCTCTCGACAACCACGCGAACGAAGTCGCGGGCACAGCTAGTATTTGAATAAAAAACGGAATTTTGACATATCGTTTCTAGTTTTCTTCAGTTAAAACTTGTTTTTCTAAATAAGTCTTACAGTTAGATATCTTATATAGTCTGAGAAATGCACTGTCCACTATGTTTACACTTGGATTTATAGTTATTAATGTTAAATTCAGCACTTTTCCGTAACACATGAACAAATGTTTAGAATTATGTTATCTTCTAGATTTCTCTCCTTATAACACTATCACTCGTCTATTGTCCCAAACAGATTAGATTATTACAACTCACTAGTTAAATAAAGTCCTCGTTATATTTTTAAAAAATATTCAAACACGGAGCTAATGTATACGTCATGGCAGCGCGTACATCTGGTAGTCTGATGATGAAACGGACTAGGTGGAATTATATCGTGCAATTCCATCGCACACTCTCCGAAATGTAACCGATAAAAAACCGACAGGCTGGCAACTCGGCGACGATGTTCAAGACTCTGGAACTCTGGACTCTCTAAATGATACTTTCTGAGTGCAAATGCTTGCCATGTTATTGAAAATACCAAAAACGGCTATATGTCTGGTTATAATATTTGAGAAGTTGCCTCGATTTCCATGGGATTCCATCATCAGATTCTGATTTTGGTTTTTACTTCGTGCCCATCTGGAGAGTATACCCTTTCAAACAAAAAAAGAATTTTGGAAATTCGTCTTTATATGACGGAGTTATGCCCGAACATACATACATAAAAATATAGAAACATCCGAATTGAGAATCTCCGCCTTTTTTGGAAATCGGTTAAAAAGAACAAAAAAGTGCCTAAATTTCCACGAATATAATAAAAATCTCATACTGCATCAAATTGTGAACTTACAACTCTGCCAGTGACATTTATATCCTTACAATATTGCCGTTGTGACGCAACGTTTGCGAAATCTCTTTATGAGTCCAAAACCTTTTGAAACAGTACTAAAAAACATAAATTTGCATTTCTGACCTTTTTTGCTGACCTTAATGTGGAACGGATGACTGTTGTTGGTGCTGACTGTACCTGGAAAAGAAATAAAGGTTTTTAGTCAGTATGTTATGTGAAGAAAGGAAAGTAGTTATTGAAAAGACTGAATTCGTCATGGTGAGATAAATATTGTGAATGTAATCCTGACTTGAAGAACTGTTACTAATTTGGTTTTTAACATAACAAAACTTCTCGTCTGTATTAACCGAAGGAAGAGTATTAGTATCAACTTAAATACTCATCTGCACCAGTTAGTCCCGCTATGCTCGACTCGAAAAATACCTACCAAAAAGTTCCGCTATTCACGAAATTGCTGCTACTGCAACTGCTCGCGAATGTGTCGCGGGCAGTGATGAAGAAAAGTATTACAGTGTAATATTTTATTTAACCATTTAAAAAGTAAATTAAGAAAACCTAGTATGTAAATTCCGTTATTTTCGCGAAAAAAGTAAATAAACGTTCCGTTTCATCATACTAACGCACACTCGCCTCGCCGCCACTCAACAAGTCGTGTCATTCATTTTGAAAACAAAGTGTCAATCCATTCCATAGAACATTGAAAAACGAAACGTCTTTCCATAAAAAAGGAACTTAAACTAAAAATATTTCAATTTTGATGTTTGTAGTTAAATTGGGCAGGAAGCTGAAAAAAATAGAATAAATTTCAATATTTTTCAACTTCCAATTTAATTGAATTTAAACACTTTTCTTTCCAACTGAACCTTCCATTGTTTAAGTAGAATCAAAAAATGTCGTGCATAGCGGCACTTTTTAGTAGGTATGTTTTGAGTCAAGCATAGCTGGAATAACCGATGTACACATACCTACTTTCAATTTAAATAATATAGGCAATCATGCGGTCTGTTGATAGAAGTGAAAAGCACTAGTATGTTGCTGATTCGAAACCACAAGTTTTGATCCTACCAAAAAACTCTCAACGCGGCTAAAGAAGTATTCACTTCAAAAAAGTACCGTATGCTAGAATTTCTTCTATTTTTTAAATACTCAAAAAGAACGACAAAAGACGGCCATGATATCATCCGTAAGCTATACAAATAATTGTTCCATAAGCTAATGACAATACTTAACCAAGCACCGACCTACAGTTCATTTTCAGTTTCATAAGCGAAGCCAAATAAAAACAAAATCGTACACTTTCGAACGTCCGTAGCACCGCGGGTTTAATTCATCGGTTATGGCTCGTATTTCTCGATATTATTTCAGAATATTTTCGGGTTTTTTCGTTCTATATCCTACTTCGGACGCTCGTAAAACCCGGGATGATCCCAGTCCATCGATGCTACGGCCCGATATGAGAGATTCCCGCAACGGGTTTACGGTTTGGTGGAAGATATAGGCGGAAGAGCGGGACGCGGGGTGAAAATGGCTGGTTATTTATAGATTTTCACATTGCGATTTATGCACTCGTACCAAAAGAATACGTATTCAACTGTTGACATTATGACGACAGTTTCTATTCGCAAAAATATCTATACTCCATTTGAAATAATAATATAATAATTCATTTATTTTCAGACACAGTAGTCCATAATAGTATTACATTTATAAGCATTACATAAATATTAAAATACAATGTCATTCATTAGCATTACACTTTATAAAATACTGAAATCATTAAAATTTTATCAATACAAGCCAAAATTTTACTGTCAGCAATACTGTCATAATAATTTTAAACATGTCAGCAAAAATGTCACAAGGGTATAAAAATAAAAATGTCACAGTCATAATTTTTAAAATGAAATAATAAAATTGAAAGCAAATAAAAATGTCAAATAAAATTAAAATACATTTAAAAGTTCACCTGCCCCACGCCCGATACACAGGTACATGTAAGGACTGCCAGTGCTGCATAAATGGCCCGTCCAACCTGTTGGCAACGACGGCAAGAAGACTGTTGCCGCTGCCCCGCACTCTACTCACTATCGAGGTCGCCCTCTTGCGCATGCTGGCATAAAAACAGTCAACGCGGACACTAGCGAACATTCCCGATGCGCTGCAGAAGCGTGGCAGCCGCAGCAGAGCCCTCAGCGCGTTATTGTATTGAACGCGGAAAGCGCTGTAGGATTTCTGCAAATATGACACCCACAGACTACTCGTATAAAAAGATGTGCAGTAGGCTCGAAACAAGGTGATCTTTACTTCCTTGGAGCTACGAGCAAACCTGCGGGCAATCATATTCACCCTCACCGACAGCGCCCTCCTTTCTCGCTCGATATCAGCGTCGTCCTTTAGGTCGGACGTCACAATATGGCCCAAATACTTAAAACTATGTCCCCGCTCCAAGGGTACCCCGCACAGTCTTACTGGTGGAACCTGCAACGGACACTTGGAACCCGAATTGAAGACCATAAGCTCGCTCTTTTTTACGTTATATTTTAGGCCATGTCTATGAGCGTACGTTTCGCAAATGCTTATGAGCTCCCTGAGTCCCCCAATTGACGCGCTCAGCAGCACCATGTCATCAGCGTAGCTAATGTTGTTAAAGCAAACATCATCAACATGGCATCCAACATGGCGGCCGCTGAGCTCAGCAACAAGCCCGTCGATGTACATATTGAAGAGCGTTGGTGAGCTCAATCCCCCCTGCCTCACCCCGCACTCCAACCTATACGAGTCCGACAGAGCTCCCGACCATTTCACATTATTGACCTGGTTCCCGTACCAGTGCTGGAAGATTTTTACAATTTCAGGTGCAACTTGCCTATCTAATAATTTTTGCCACAGCACTTTGTACGAAACCAGGTCAAACGCCCTGGACAGATCAAGGAAGCAGGCGTAAACAGGCGTGTTCCGATCCGTGTAATATCTGACAGCATGCTTTAGACTCAGTATAGCACTGTCTGTGGACAATTTGGGCCTGAAACCAAACTGGTTATCATGCAAAGTGATTGTTTTATTTAACTGAGCATTAAGCATGCTGTCAAATACCTTCGCGATAACTGTCGCTAGTGAGATCGGTCTGTAGTTGTTTCTATCTGATATGTCACCTGTTTTATTTTTGACAATTGGTACTACGACTGTCCTCATCAGCTCATCCGGCAAGTACGAATGGCGAAGGCAGAACGTGAACAGCATGGCCAAAACACGTGGCAGGTGGGGACCTGCATGCTGTAGGTGCTCGATGCTGAGTCCGTCATGGCCTGGAGACTTACCCCTGGTCATACCCCTTATGGTCTTAGCTAAGTCTGCTGCTGAGAACTTAACTCTTGGTTCCAGGACAGTACACTGCGACTCGGCATCGAGCACCTCAGAGGGTGGAATACTGCTTGGCTCGATACAAAAGTGGGACTTAAAAACATTAGCAATATCCCTTTCAGCAGACACGCCATCGACGCTCACCGGCAAACCAGGCCTAAGGTTGTGCTTCTTTGTAGACTTCCAGAAGCCCCGAAAGTCTTTTTTAGTGTGCGACTCGGCTAGGATGTCCATCTGGATTTGGTCTTGGTGATTCTGGCACCATTTTAATTTAGATTTAAAGATCCTACGAGTGTCACACATTTCCTTATAAAACACTCCAGACGTAGGTTTGCCACAACAAATCCACTCATTTAACTTTAGCCTAGCGTGCGAGTGAGCCTCGCTGACGTGCTTATTCCAACCCACCACACGCTTCGACCTCCTACCAAAGACTCGCGGCTTCCTGCTAGCAATGGCGGCCCCCCTCAGAGCGGATACCACATCCCGATACAGGCAATCAATTATTTGATTATGGCCCGAATCACTACACATGCGATCACAACAATTGGACAGTACGCGAGGGAAGTCAATATTTCGCAATCGACGATGACACTCTTGTCCGAAGGTGTAAATAGCCTTTGAGCTTTTTTCCCCCCACAAAACTAGATCGTCACCGGACATGCTCCGCTTTATTTTCGGCCTAATCATATTAATGTCGCATTCGATCAACAATGGATAGTGATCCGACCACATAACATCATATCCAACGCTAACGCTACGAACAGTTTTCAGAGACGATTCTGTACAGATACAATGATCAAGCCATCGCCTAGCCCCGTTACAGTCACTGACATAAGTGTACGTTTTCGACGTCAATCCCAGCCTATCTACATCAACACATGAGAAGTGATTATCCCTACAATAATTCATCAGGTCCGTATAAAACATTTCATGTGGGTGGGCGTTAAAGTCACCAAGACAATAGACCGCCTCCACATCACTGCTGTCCACGATCGCACTTAACAGTCCCAGACAATGTGAGAATTCCGGCAGGTTACTCACTGCATCCGTGGGCATGTACACACTCATCACAATGAAAGGTCTTTCACTCGCATTGACGCGTATCGCACAAACTCTCGGGTTATCACACGGAACGACCGACACATCACCAAAAACACTTTTTCGCCATAGCAGAGCCACCCCTCCATAGGGTCGCCCACGCAGCATGCCAGCAGACGTGTCAACGGCTGACGTCCCCGTACCGCTGAAGTCAAAAATAAGATTAGAAATTTTTACAACCCCTTTTTACACTCCGTTAAACCGATTTTGAGTTCTATCCCGTAAATATAAGGAAGGCATAAAAAGCAAAAACCTGTTACCAAAACAAACTGTTTAATACAGCTGCCATTTATCATATCACTAACGCAATAGAAGTCAAAATCGGTTGAACAGGCTGTAAGATAGGATTATTTAAATATCTTATGTTATCTCATATGGAGTATAGTTGACTGTTTGACGCAATAACATATGTCAAGTGGTTATTTTTATTTCAGCCAGCAAAAATTTAGTATGTAAACATTTTTCTGTAAGTATTGGCTTTCCAGAAACAGGCTGTTAGAGTGCCAGACATATTAAATTTATCCTACTTTCTCCTTATTTGTTGATTCCTTCCTTCCAATTTGGTAAAAGACTGACTTAGGAGCCTTTTACACACTTATGACTTAGGAGCCTTTTACAAGTATTGGAATATTTGCAATTATATCATTCGCCTGGAATTTAATAATGGATTTAGATTGTGCATGCAGGCAGATCATGACCTCGATAAGGATTACTACACAGAATAAACAAGGCTTCCAAAAGCTACCTTTAGCAAGGTATTACACGTATAAGTCACTATTGAAATTTGTGTTTCTCTTTAGCTACAAAAGAACGAATATAAAGAACATGTGAATTGTTATCAATTTCATATTTGCTTTACAGAAACAATTTGATATCTTTATTGTTATTTCCAGACAAAAAACATATAAAACTACCATTTTCTTTCTATACGCGACCTTCTATACCTCACACCACCTCCCTATTCGCAGAGCTGAGTAATATTTCAAAATTTTTAAAGTTCAGGCTGATGGCTGCACGTGAGACGTTGATTGAAAGTTATATATTTTGGAATTTAATCTGCAACGTGTTTACGTTGCCAATAAATTGCAGCAGCGTTGCACGTTGCGCGTTGCATGTTACATGGCGGGCGATGCTTTGATATTGGAGTTAGATAATATGCGGCTTGATGGATGGGTGTGCGAAATGTTGCGAGGGTTCTGGCCTGAGTTAAATTTTGGTATTACAGCTGCTTAGACTGATGGAATGACTTTAACTGAAAGCAATGGAATTTGGTTTAGGTTTAAACTTAATGGTATATGATTAAAGGATTATGGATCAGAATGTTGGTCTGTGAAAAAGATGGATGAAAAGAGATTGCATGTAGCAGAGATGAGAATGTTGAGATGGATGTGCGGAGTGACGAGAATGGATAAAGAGAGAAATGAGTACATTAGATGAAGCTTGAAAGTGGCGCCAGTGACAGAAAAGTTGTAAAGAAACCGTTTGTCCTGGTATGGTCATGTAATGAAGAGGGATGAAACGCATGCTACTAAAAGAGTTATGAATATAAATGTGGATGGATGGAGAGGGAGATGCAGGCCAAAGAAAAGATGGGTGGACTGTGTGAGGAGTGATATGATAGAAAAGGGAGTCAGTGAAAGCGTGATGGCGGACAGGACGGTGTGGAAGAAGAAAACGTGTTGTGCCTACCCCAAGTAAAATTGGACAAGAGCAGGAAGATGATGGTATAGAATTAAAGGCCCAGTGCGCAGTATTCATAGTTGACCTGCGTGTTTTATTTTTTTTATTTTATTCATCTATAGGCTCGCGTTTGACCACTATCTCGCCTGATGGTAAGTGATGATGTGGTCGACGGTGAAGCACGCTTGCCTAGAAGTAACCTATTCACTCTTGACTTAAAGACCCCAAGGTTGTAGCTATCAGGAAACAAAGACAAAACGTAGATGAACGCAAAAAGGAGTTTATAAGGATCGTAGTAGATGGCGTTCTGTTGGTTCTGCCTACCTACCCTCAAGGGCAAAAGGCGTGAGATTATGCCCATATGTATATATGTATCGGATTCAATATTTATACCAATGCCTGTTATAAATGTCTCATGTTTTGTGACATTGACAGTCAAAACCCCTACAGTTTTGATCTTTTGTAGGACTTTTAATAGCAGAAGCTTTCACGCAATTTTAACTCCAATACATATGTAAGAACATCAACTGTAATGTGTTTTTCTTTAGTTAATTACTGGAGAACAAAAACTTGTCTAGACGAGGTCTCGAAACAAAAACACGTTAAGAAAATTGACTCTATTTTCGTTGTATTACTGTACTCTAATTGTGTAACATACTTAGAATGACTCCCCTACATTCTACACCCAGAAGAATGTAGGGGGGGGGGTGTAGAATGTACCACCAATCCAGCATTACAAGTAATAATAAGCCAAAGATTTTTTTTTTTCTGTGCAACGGTTGATCTGGTTGGCTTTGCAGGTGTAGGTAACGACTTTGGGTTTTCTTGTCTAGTTTTAGGTACCAATAAAAAAAACAAATGTTACAAGAACACTCTGGTCAGTTTTTTAATTCCAATCTATCCTGTATAACGGAACCAACCATCCAATAATACAATTTATCACATTAAACACTCAAGTGTCCTTCCTCCTCTCTCCTACTTGATCTATGCTGTGCCCGACAGGGTCCATAATTGTGACTAATATAATTATTTCCTTACCAATTATATACATTACAAGCGGATGCCTCGCGGTTTCACCCGCGTAGTTCCCGTTCCCGTTGGAATACAGGGATAACAAGTAAAATTTCAAAATTTAAAAAACCCCCGACACACTTATCTTGCGAAAACACCCCGATTCAAACAGTAAAATACCCATAACTTTTGAACGGCTGAACCGATTTTATTCAAACATAGCTAAGAACACTCTCGACAAAAATACCTTTCAAACAAAAAAAACTAAATCGAAATCGGTTCATCCGTTTAGGCGCTATGATGCCACAGACAGACACACAGATACACAGCAACACACGTGAAACTTATAACACCCCTCTTTTTCCTGCGGGGGTTAAAAAGTAGCCTATGTCACCCGGGGATAGCTTCCCAACGGTGAAAGAGTTTTTGAAATCGGTCCAGTAGTTTTAAATTTATTCGTTACTTAAAAAATACAAATATTTTCTCTTTATAATATTAATAAAGAATTGAGAATTGAATTGAAATGGTTTGTCTTATTTTAAAAACTGCTTGTTTCAGTCACACCCTATACAAAAGCTCTGAAATTTCAAGGTTATTCACCAAGTAACTCAAGACTTTTCCGATTCCCAGATCAGCATTACCCCTAGCCGTCATCTGCCATAATATTTTACAGCGGCCAACAGTCACAGAGCAGCTATTTGTTACGACCTGTCTGGCTCCGTACGGGAACACGTACGCTTTTGATAGGGTACCGTGCGCGCGTTCCCAAGAGAGAACGCGCAGACGGTCTGAAAACTGAGGTCGAGTTTTTGAGGTGAGGTGTGTACGTTTCGGCGGTTGTATAAAGGATTGGGCATAGATGTTGTGTGGTTATAATTTGCCGATAGACATGAGATATTAGGGAAAGGTATTTGTATTTTCGTTATTTTTGTTGAGTATATGAGATACTGTTGAGCATCGCGACTACATAGTACGCGTCTCCAAGTTTTGCGGTCCCCTGCAGTGTCGTTCGCTCGGTAATGCTTCTTCCAGCTGCATTCTTCATTGCGTTTGACCATCTTGCCGGTGATCTTCCTTCCACCTGGCTCCTTATCTTTCCTTTTCAGACTATTCTCAGGTTCTCTTTCATGGAGTACTGTTCTCATCTCTGGGACGGATCTGCCAAATACCAGCTTGATGCACTAGAGTCGATCGAAAAGCGGGCCAAGAGACTCATCGTCAATGAGGCAATGGTCATATCAAAGCTCCAGAGCTTTGAACATCGCCACCGACTTGCCAGCTTGTCGGTTTTTTATCGGTTACATTTCGGGGAGTGTGCAATGGAATTGCATGATTTTATCCAAACCAGCCTGTTCCGTCATCGGACAACCAGACGCACGGCAATGCGTCATTGGTACATGGTGGACATACCACCCATACGCACTAAATTTTTTGGGGCTCTTTTATTATGCGTACAGCTAAGGAGCGGAATTCCCTGCCGGAGTCTGTGTTTACCGATAGCTACAATCTAGGGTTCTTTAATTCAAGATTGAATGGGATTTTTTTAGGCAAGCGTGCTTCACCGTCGTCCACATCATCGCTTACTATCAGGTGAGATAGTGGTCAAGCGCGAGCCTATTGATAATAAAAAAAGGTGAGCACATAATATGTATGAAAAGGTGAGGGCAAGGTAGTCAAAAGCCTCGTCCATGGTTAAAATAAAGAATAGCCGTGTTATGACCATTATGTCCATTTTTTTTGCTAACGAGGGGAAACCTTCATAAGGTGCCTGGACTTTTGGGGAAAACACCAGGAAGTGTGGGCTTTTTACCTCACTAAAACAACCCCGGAGGTCACCATCAACACTTAAAAGCGGTCACGTGATCTCCCCGCCATGAAAGACCGTCCTAGAACCCCCTGTTAAGGTACATCCCTGAGTGACACTTGCGACCTAGCAACAAGAAAATCTCATAATGTATGCTCTCAACTTAACTTTAGGTTAAAAGACATAAACGACAATTTTGCCCTTGATTTCAAATAGCAATTTATAAGAGTCATGTTTTAAAACACATTATCACTGCAAATTTTATTGAAATATGGCAGGGCTGCAGGAAATTTCTTCCTATATTAAGCAGCCTCACAAAATACCTTTACTTCATGCGAAAAAAAGAATCAAGTTACTTATTGTACCCCACCGGACTCACCTGTTGTAATTACCATCTTATGTTTACAGCTTATAAACAAACAATATTAGAAACGTGTACTTTATGTGCTTATAATAAGGTCTTTAATGTAACTGGTAACAGTTTGCGAACGGCAAAAATAAAGTTGCATATTTTTGTTCGTAAATTAATGTGTTTAAGATTTGAAATTGACTCTTAAAGCTTTAGAGATGTGATTTAAAATGCCTTGTCGTCAACATTAAAAGTATTATGATTTACGTACGTTTTGTTTAGCAGCATTGTGGAAATGAAATCTGATGCTATTATGAATGGTTTACCTCAACATTATTTAATGCAGAGAAGAAATCATGAATTCGGTTTTAACCTGTTTTTTTTTGTACCAAATACTGTTCGGTTCACTTTTAAAATAAACTCGTTATAATTATTAAAATCAGTCAGAACTGAGTGATGGTTAAGGCGTAGATACCACTGTGTATCTGATTTTAAAATGAGAATCACGTCTAAACAGCCAGAACGAATTTAAAAAAAAAATACATTATACTATTTCTTAATAATTTGATTTAAGAAAATTTTGAGTTTTATTCGTATCATCATCATCATCATATCAGACGAAAGACGTCCACTGCTGGACATAGGCCTCCCCCAAGCGTCGCCACACTGACCGCCCCGTGCGTTTCGCAACCAGCGGATCCCCGCAACCTTCACCAGGTCATTGGTCCACTTGGTAGGAGGCCTTCCAACGCAGCATCTTCCAGTTCGCGGTCGCTACTCCAGAACTTTTCTGCCCCATCGGCCATCCGTTATTATTCGTATAACATGATGTAATTAATTTGTATAGTTATGTCTAACACGGACAAAAAACGGCAATCACACCAAAATCACTGGGCGTATTTTATTTAATGAAATTGTCAACAACTCAAAGACAATTTAACTATCTACATTTTAATCAGAAGCTTTTTTTAAAGTCATAGAATAAAACTACTGAATTTTTACCGCGGGTGTGAAACGAGTGCGCGTTTTGTTCCCTCATTTAACTATCTACATTTTAATCAGAAGCTTTTTTTTTAAATTCATAGAATAAAACTACTGAATTTTTACCGCGGATGTGAAATGAGTGCGCGTTTTGTTCCCTCAAGGTCGTTGGCGACTGTTGTCGTCTTAAGTAACTCCTGCCAAGGTTGTTCTGTGGATGGGTGACCACCTTTATATAGCGAGATTCCTCCATGCCTCGATAAGGTCCCGGCTGTCATTTGAAGATCGGATCGGATTACGGATAGTAAGAAGCCAGGAAATCTGGCTCAAGCCTTGCCAAGGGCTATCATGTTACCCAGTTACTGGGTTTTTGAGATCAGATAAGCGGTTGCTCCATTTAAAATACTGTTCCTCAGCTTCTAATTATTATTTTGGTTTGGGCACACAGATAATTCTAGCATACAGATGCCTCATCCCATACAAAGAAACCGTGCCGACGACACTAGCGTTTTTCATCTGATTATACCGATTATTTTTACCGATTATTTTTTGTAAATCGATCGCAATCGGTTCCATTCCACGGCGATAGAAATATCGCCTTCTATATCCGTGAAAAAAGAACCGGAACGGAACCGAACGCGATCGATGTACAAAAAATAATAAGTATATAACGTCGGCACGGTTTCTTTGTATGGGATGTGACACCACTGGTTTGGGAAATTCATTGGGGACTCGTCGCATACAGACGTGCTCATCAATGCACTAAAAATAATATAAATTAACGTTCTTGCGTAAAAAGTGACCTAGTTTTAGTGTATTAACGTGTTTATTTAATTCAATTTGTTCTTATAAAAGTTATACTCATCGTTAATTTATAATTATTATAAGTTTTAAGCGCATTTTAGTCTGAAACACTGGTTCAATCTAGTTCAGGCAAATAAGCAATTGTATGAAGATATTTTTATTCTAAATCGTGATTCAAGTTATAAATAAACGATATTATTGACAATATTGTAAGAATATAGAAAGAAAGAAAACTAGTTTATTGGGCACCACAGATACACACAATGTAGGCCTGTACAAATAAAAGGGAACTTAATTTTAAAACAATTATATGCATAGTGTGTTCCGCGGCTGCGCCACGCCAAAAAGGTCCAGTTCAACAAAATGCCAGACAAGTAGTTGCCTGACGCTGGTTTTTAACTGCACCTTACGTTGAAGTGTACGGATGTGAATCAGTTTTTACGGTGTTAAATATACATGTAAATAAATAGATGTTAGTGTGTTATAAACTCACTTCCTCAAACAATACATTAGCAGAAAACGATTACAAATTCCACACATACACGGCAACAATCGGCGAACATCTATCAATGCCTTCATACAACCTTTTAATACACCACTTAGGTACTTATACAAAGAAATCGAACGGCCTGTCCGTTTGTACTGCTAATAGAAACTATCGCATAATCTAGTCCTACCTTATTACTATGCTAATTTCGCCAAAGGAAGTTGAACAATGATATTAACATTGGTTTTGACAGTGACATCGTTCTATGATTACAAATTGTGTTTTGTTTTTTAATTTTAAATGTTTGACCTTCTATTTTGACTTTGAAGAGTGACAAAATTATTAAAATTAAGAATGACTAAACCAGAGGCTCGTGAACTGGATTTGAAGCCAGACTATGTATATTGTATTTTTGTATGCGTTTTTTGTGCTTGTCTTGGACAGCACTAACTTACAGTGAAATAAGGTTTAAGAAAGCCAAATCAAACGAAACTTTTAGCTTACCGTGCATTGTCATACAAACCAAACGTGTATGCAAAATTTCATCGTAATCGGTAGAGGATAACCGCTTTAAAATTAAGTTGCAAGATTTGACCCGACCACACATACATACTTACATTGCAAGTTGCTCTATATATATGAAAGAGTATGTTCCTTATAGACTCCGAAACAGCTGAATCGATATTAGGTGCCTTATAGTCAAAGTCGTGTTATTTGATATGTTGTTATGTCAGTCACCCAATCACAGTAGTTAGCTGATAATATGTTAAGCTTTGAATTAAGACCTGTCACGGTTTTATAAAAAAAAAACCCGACTGCTTAAAAAGCCAACTAAAAAGACGTCAACAAGAAGAAAATCGTGCTGCGCAGTCGGAGAATACATATGCGCGAGCTGGCTGATCAAACTCAGATGTATCCTCCGACTGCACAGCATGATTTTCTTTTTGTTTACGTCTTTTTAATTGGCTTCTTAAGCAGTCGGGTTTTTTGTTATTTTTTTATTTATTTTTTATTTACAACGTTTTAGTTAAATTTTTTTAGTATTAAGTACATTTAAACATATAATTATTATATATTTTTGTAAAAACTTCTTAAAACCCTTCATTTTGATACCCCACACGATAGGTTTGGAAGAAAAAAAAAAATTGGGCCCCCACAATATGGCGCCCAAAATCCGCCATTTTTCTATTTTGCAATTTTAATGTAGCCAGTGACACTCGCAGGGTTAAGACGAATCGATTGACATAAGAATTATTGGCTAACGCGTTTGGTCTCGAGAACGCCATATAGGAACAAACATACATACATACATACATAGACTGATAAACACATTACCCTCCTTCGGCAGTCGGGTAAAAAGAAAGCTTTTCTATAGACAATGAAAAACATACTCTATCTCTTTGTCTATGTCATTGTCTTTGCCGTGTTTCTTTAATTAATAACCGGCAGATACTACAGTCAGCATTTTCACATGCCTGACAAAAGACAATACTGACCTTAGATTAGTTAAATGTTTTATACGTGGCCGGTCATTTGTACCCGTCATTAAGCATGGGATGGTTATGGGGTCAGATTGACCCGGCATTATGCATCGTCGCATTTTAGGGGTAGTTCCGTTAATGGGGAGGTGATAGTTAGTGGGATGGTGATAGTATGGTGAAAGGGTTGTACAATAACAGTAATCTCAACTAATATTGTAAAAAGGCAATATTGTAATGTTTGTTTATAATTTTGTAATAAGGCGGTACCCCGAGCAAAACGCCGCGCAAGCCGTTTTTTGTGCTGTTTTTAGGAGCTATCTACTCTTTATTTAAAAATAAATATCAATTAATAAAAATACATTAAATTTCTATATAATATTGATTCTAAAATGGTAGATTTAGTTTTTTTTTAAATGTTGTACCAGGCCCCTCAGAAAGTATTGCGAAAAAAAGTTTTTATATATGGGAGACTGGCCAGTTATAATGTTTTTCGAAAATATGATTATTTATAAGTAAAAATAAGTAAGTTCCAATTTCAAAATTTCCCTCCACATTTTTTGCGAGTTAATTCAAAGTATTGTGTCTCACTGAAATATGGATCTGCGCCGGGAACATTTTAGAGCTATGATTTTATACGATTTCAAGTGTCGCCTGAAACCGGATGAATCGTACGATAGACTTCAAATGGCATTCATGGATGAAGGCCCTTCCAAGGCAACCGTGTATCGTTGGTATAACGAATTCAAGCGCGGTCGACCAACTTTGGGGGATGACGAAAGAAGCGGTCGCCCTTTGACGGCTGTTACCGAAGAAAACGTGCTAGCAGTGAAAAATTTAATCCAAGACAATAGGCGAATTACATATCAGGAGATTCAACACATATTGAAGATTGGATCGGGAAGCGTTCACGAGATTCTACACAGCCATCTTCGCGTGAGGAGGATAGTATCACGCTGGGTGCCGCACAACCTCACCGATGCTCAGAAGCAGGCCCGGGTGGAATGGTGCCGTGATATGCTTAACAAATTTGAAGCAGGCTCGTCTCGGCGTGTTTACGACATCGTTACAGGTGATGAGTCCTGGATTTATCAATACGACCCAGAAACCAAGCGCCAGTCGACTGTTTGGGTGTTTCAAAATGAGCCAACGCCTACCAAAGTGAAGCGATCTAGAAGCGGGGGTAAGATTTTGATCGCTAGCTTTTTTAATTTGACTGGCCACTTGGTATCAATTCCCTTACGGGATCAAAGAAGCATTAATGCCGAATGGTATACTACCAAATGTTTGCCAGAAGTTTTCTCTGTTATAAGCAACAAGCGACCAAACACAGGGCTCCGCGGGCTACTGCTCCACCACGACAATGCACCTGCGCACACCGCACTCAAAACGAGGGACTTCCTGGACAGCACGCCAGTCAAACTCCTGGCTCACCCTCCTTACAGCCCTGATCTAGCACCGTGTGACTTCTTTTTATTCCCAAAAATAAAAAATCAGCTCAAAGGGATACAATTTTCGTCGCCGGAAGATGCGCTGGCTGCGTTCGAGCAGGCTGTAAACGAGGTGTCTGCGGCGGACTGGAAAAAGTGTTTTGAAAACTGGTATAGGCGCATGAATCTTTGTATAGAGGCTGGTGGAAAGTACTTTGAAAAGATTTAATAAAAATATATGTACGTATAGAACAATTTTTTTTAGTTTCGCAAAACTTTCTGAGTGTCCCACGTATATATTTCACTAATCTCCTTCCAAAAAAAAACATAAAAATGAGAAATAATTATTGATATTATGCATCTCCTCGTAAAGTGTTCATTAATTATTTTTTGTACTAACACTAATGGATAGACAATTAAATAACGAACATTTTTGTAGTTTTTTTTTTTCAAAAGACCAAAATTCTATTTTATAAAGATTTTATTCTAAAATCTGGGCGTATTCACTACTGTAATGCATGCGCCACCAGTGCCGCTAGGCCAATAGGAATGCTCATATCTCATGCCGATTTTTAGGTCAGGGTACCGTCTTAATACCTGAAAGTTGTGATACAATTTTACTTATACGAAGCTACACTATTGCTAAAGGTCATAATAAGTTTTTAGAAGATTCGATAGTTACGAAGTCCCGGGAGATTTTTAACCATCTTCCCAAATAGGAGGAGGTTCTATGTTCGACATTATGTTTGTTTTTTTTTTGTATGTTCACCGATATCTCCATCAACTATGGACCGATTTTTTTGTTTGAAAGAGTATGTTTCGAAATTGGTCCCTTTTTAATTTGGTGAAGATCTGATGAAGAACTTCGAAGATATACAACAGAACTCTTCAATAAATAACGGCAAATCTCTCGGAATTGCTGTAATCCCATGTCTGTTTATTGTTTATGCCATTTCATAACATAACATCACGCCAGTACGCTATTAGGGGGTACGCAGATCTCTCATTTCACCGGTTATGTTCAAGTTTCATGATATTTGGGTAATCTGTTCTGGCGTTATAGGTACAACTAAAAAGTGAAAAATAAAAACCCATTTCACAAAAAAATACTACCGACTTCCAAATAAAAAAACTACAAAGTGAAAAACAACTTTATTTTTGGAAGTCGGTGTCCATAACCCAATACAAATTGTTACCTATGAAAGACACCGACTTCCAAACATAAAGTTATTTTTCACTTTGTAGTTTTTTTATTTGGCAGTCGGTAGTATTTTTTTGTGAAAAGTTTTTTTTATTAATAAGTATCTATCAATAAATTATTAATATATAATTGTAAATTTAACGGACATAATAAGGAGACTGAAAAGGACTAAGCCTTTTGAGTTAGTTTAGAGTGAAATTAGTGTTACGGAGTGCAGTGAGTGCTACCTATTGAGAACACATGAACTAAGTGTCTTCCCATCATAATAGAGACAATAAGAAAAGTGCCAATGGACACATTCTTTACCGTATAAATTATTAGCAAATTAGGTTAAATTTAAGTTACTTATTAGCCTCAAGGCTAGATTGTGACTGTTATGAAGTAACTATTCAGTTACATCGTAATAAAAAAATATATATATATATAATTTTAAATTTTAGTCTTCTAGGCTACTTTAAATCCGAAAAAAATAAACGGTTCCTATGATAGGCATGAGGGCGTGATCGCAGGCAAAACCTGCTAGAGATATTTGTTTTTACCCGACTGCCGAAGGAGGGTAATGTGTTTATCAGTCTATGTATGTATGGAAGTATGTATGTATGTATATATGTTTGTTCCTATATGGCGTTCCAGAGACCAAACGCGTTGGCCGATTTTGATGATTCGTACGTCAATCGATGCGTCTTAACCCTGCGAGTGTCGTAGGCTACATTAAAATTGGATAATAGCGGCAAAAAATGGTGTATTTTGGGTGCCATATTGTGGGGGCCCAAATTTTTAAAATTTTCAGATCGTGTGGGGTATCAAAATAAAGGGTTTTAAGAGGTGTTTTCAAAAATATTTAACACTTATATATTTAAATGTATCTAATTCGAAAAAAAACTAACTATAAATAAAAAAACTTAATTCAAAAAATCAAAAAACCCGACTGCTTCAAAAGCGAACTAAAAAGTCGTAAACAAGGAAAAAATCATGCTGTGCAGGCGGAGGATACATATTCGCGGGCTGGCTGACCAAAATCTGATGTATCCTCCGCCTGCACAGCAAGATTTTTTGATTGCCGCCTGCAGTCGGGTTTTTTGATTTTTGAATTAAGTTTTTTTAAAATTAATATTAACAATACTGAAATATTCTCAAATTGTTTTTTTCTACCAAACCAGCCGGAATATACAAAGAACTTTTTCACCGCATTTTCTAATCTAGATTCACAAGATACTTATCCAACCACAAATAATTATGTAAATAACGATAGTGTGTAATAAAGGGGTCAGCAGAGGCAGAGGTCTAACGATGCTTTTAACCTTATGGCCTGGAAGGCACATTGTTAATATCTAAGTGCCTCTATAAGCCATGTTTTGGGATTAGTAAAGAGGTATTTTAATTGAGTATGCTGAATAATTGGTTTTATATTGTAAAGGGTTTGAGAAATGTTCGGTTTGGGACTATTTCACTATGTCTTTGAGGAAGATATAGTTATGTTTTGTAGTAACGTATAAAAACTGCGTAGAGCCAGCACCGAAAACTGGTGCTTCGATTCCGGACATGGGGTTTTTCATTAGAGATTTGTCAGCTGCTTGGAGTCTAGTTTTGGGAAGGTTAGTTTTTTTTTTTTTATAACCTATAGGCTCGCGCTTGACCACAATCTCACCTGATGGTAAGCGATGATGTGGTCGACGGTGAAACACGCTTGCCTAGAAATAACCTATTCACTCTTGACTTAAAGACCCCTAGATTGTAGCTATCGGGAAACACAGACTCCGGTAGGGAATTCTACTCCTTAGCTGTACGCATAATAAAAGTGTTCCCAAAACGTTTTGTGCGTGCGGGTGGTTAGTAGTAATAATTCCCGATATTTCTTCTTATTTATGTCGATTGACTAACTGCTCAAATTTTGTCTGACCAGTACCTGGATAGTTTGCCACGTTCAGAACCTTGAAGGAACCAACATGAATATTTTATTTTACGCACATATTTTGCAGTTGAAATAATAATTATTCCTTCAGAAGCTTTCGGGGATTCTAGTATTTTCCGAAAGCTTCCGGTAGAGGTCCGTAGGTGATAGTATATTTTGTGTTATGTATTTATGTTGTTGAATTATTGAATCAATAATTCTTGATTCCGTAGTGAATTATGAACTATGTCTCTAATCACCTAGTTCGCACATCGTTGAACATCAAGCTGCACGACGCTCTCTACGACGCAAAAGACAGGCATAGATGGTGCAAACTGGTGAAGGAAAAGTTGTTTCACGAACCTCATTAATGAGGAACACGATGCTAGGAGGAGGAGGAATTTTTTTTTTTTTTTTTTTTTTTAAACTTTGCCCCACACTAGGCATTTCTTCCTGTATCGTGGGTGCGTTTACAAACATATAAACTCACATACACAAACACCCAGAGCCGGACAACCATCTGTAGGACATACAAATATTTGGTCCGTGCGGGAATCGAACCCGCGACACGCAGCGCAGCAGTCAATCGATCAACCACTGCGCCAACCGTGCGCCCAAAATTGCAATCAATGCATATGAAAATTGATTTTATTTTTATTTGTTATTTTGAACTTTTATTTTTACCAATACAAGTCATTAAAATATATTTAAAAAAAAATGCAGAGTAATTATATGCCCATAGATGTTAGTAAAAAAGGTCTTAAAACTATGTTAATCAACTTATTGTAATAGTGTCATCTCGTCACGTGAAGCCGGATGACTCTCCCCAGCATCTCAGAGTCTAGCCTCTCAGAAAACATCCTTAGGATTCCGTTGTCCCTCCCCCGAATCCAACGCATCAGAGAAGCTGTTTTCTTGCGCATAATAGCATAAAAGTCATCGACTCTTGCGTCAGCAAACATGCCCGACGCGCAGAATCGGGGGAGCCTCACCAGAATCCTAAAGGCGTTATTGTATTGTAAAATAATGAAATGTACATATGGAATGAATAAAGCAATTTTGTTTTTTTTTCAATTTATTAAGTCAACCATCGAAGCCTACCTCAAAGAACTTACAACAAAGGCAAGGCGATCGAATCTTCAAATCACAAAAACACTTACAACACTATAGCCAAGTTACTCTTATGTCATACCATCTAACGAGTCCCGATCCAGTGACATGATTTATAGGTAATTTCCCTAGAATCGGCGGCACCTCATGCGCGAGTAACGTTACCTTCGTCAACCCTCGCTTGAATGCCTAATTGGTTAATTTAACTTAGTTTTCTAAGTGTCGTTAATTATATAAGTGTTAGTTTGGCAGTGGTTTTGTGGGGAAATGTCGCGAATGTAGAGTTGGTGTTACTATGTCGAGTGTTTAGAGTAAGAAGGCTGAATTGAATATATTATTAAGACCCAAAAAGAGGATCCGTATTATGAGGTCTTGATCTAGATGATATGGAATAAGAGTACTTGGCCGGACTTGGAGATCTTTGCACAGTAGTTTGCCTGGAACAGCAATGGATACATAAAAAAATAAAAGCAATGCACGTGGTACAAAGCGAAGCTTGGCGTTGGCCTCTAGGTCTTTCGGCGAAAATGATGATGGTGATGATCTTCTTCTTCATTTTGTATTGATAAACTCAAATTCAGTTAAAAGTCAAAAAAAAAAAAAACTGCTAGGACATTAAGCGGCACTTTTGAATTTATAAGTATAACAATTGATTCTACCGTCCATTCGGAAAAGTAGCTTGTTATGGAGAAGAACGGTCAATAAACTTCATACTTACTCTTTAAAAAAAACAAGTGTATTACAATATTTACATAAGTAAATACATTAATAATAATAAAAAAAATGTATGTGAGGACAATGCACCCAGAATAACACTACATACTGTACTAAGTATAGGTATAAAGTATTAAAAGCATTAAAAGTAAATTCATTCATTTGATAAGTAGGAACATGGTTCTCACAAAGTTACAAATATTGCAAACATGGGTAAGATATCTAATTCAACAACAACAGAACAGTGTGTGAGTCAATTTCTTAAATAAAAAGAAAGTGTCTGAGCAGTATGTACCTGAGGCTCTTGACAAGTGGCATTCGTTTTCAGTGAAACCGATAGCCTTTAATGTCAAATAGGATTGTCAATTCCATACAATTTTGCCTTTTTGACAATAGCTAATCGCCACGCTTTCGACGATAAAATGTTATTTCTCTAGGGACTATGGATAGCACTTTCATTCACCACGTTCAGATCACGAAAGGTTCAGGCTGGGCCCGAAGGGTAGATACGGAGTCAGAGACAGGAGGTGAACGGAGGTTTCAGATGGGTCTATGAGACTTCATCTGGTCAGGTTTCTTTTACAGCGACCAACCTGGGCCAATAATCGGTTTTAGGGATTTCCAGATTGGCCACTGAAGTTTGTGTCCAGGGGGCCGATGCTCTGGCGGAGTGATGAAGTATGGAGGGTTCGGTGCATGAAAGGAGCCACCCCGAGCAACGTTCAAAATATCGTATTATGATTTTAAATGCCTGGAGCATTCTGGATATCTATCACCGTGTAACGCAGGGTCTAGCTGACTAATCATCACAATGACTCAAATACAAATGATCATGATGATTCTACGCTCACCATCATCATAATTTCAGGCGATAGACATCCACTGCTAGACATAGGACTCCCCTAAGTGTCGCCACCTCGGACAGTCCTGTGCGTCTCGCATACAGCGGATTCCCGTAGCCCTAACAAGGTCATCGCTCCACCTAGAGGGAGGCCTTCCAATGCTGTGTCTACCGCACGCGGTCGCTACTCCAGAAATTTCCAGCACCATCGACCATCTGCGCTACTGACTATTATTTACAATGTGTATCTACTATCTATCGTGAAATAGGTACATACAACACATGTGTAGAAGCTAGGATGATGTATGGCCATAAATCTCATATGAATAGTCTTTGTGCGCCATATTGGATACTGTTACGTATTGTGCTAGTTTAGATTATAACGGAGCCCTATTGAAGATCAGGCTTCTTGATTTATTTGAAAGTAACAAAACTCATAGTGCTAGTAACAAACTATGTTAGTCCTATTCATCATCACTGCAATGTTACAGGTCGAGCCGAATCTTTACAGCAGTGCACACGTGTCGCCAGGTGAGACTAGCAAACCATGCTGACACCACTAAGGAGATCAGTGTGCAGCAATCAGTCGTACCCTATGTCCCACAAATGCGATACCACGACCGATCCCTGTGGGATACCACACGACATATCTCACTGGTTCCAATCTCCCTGGTTATTATGGTAGATGACGTCAAATAGGCCACGCGATAGAGGTAGGGCGGCATCCAGTGATACCGGAGTGCCTCCCTGAAGCAGCTTCAGGGAAGAGAGTTTAAGGCATACCCCCGACGTCCCCACCCCGGACCAATGCGTCCCGCATCGTGAGGGCTCGCACGCCTCGCTCGCCTCCACCATCCACCGTAGTGCCAACGTCATTCTAGAATGCGAAGCCGTGGCTTCTCATCGTGCAGAAATCTTTGGAACAGTGAGGTCACTCCGCAAAGCCTGTGAAGCCCCTGAAAGCTTCTGTATTTTTGGCTGGACATAGGCTGGCTATGTTAGCCAGAACCCCCACGCACAATGGTCCAAATGAGAGTATAAGTGCGGAAAAAGGAGTTCCACTATCTATTTATCTAGGTGTCTACTTATATAGTGAATCGTCGCACCATAAAAGCATAATGCTCCAAAAGAAAACGACATAAAAATGCGCATTTTCACCAACAAAACCATCCCTATGATAATCACACTGTACGGTATTAAGGTACGCCTACACTCAAGCGCGGCCGACCGTAGATGGCGCGATATTTATTTAATAGCCACGTTTTGCTTTAATAAGCCGATAAACCAGGCTCGGGGTGACGAAAAATGACGTCATTAAATTTCTAAATTTTCGCCCTGGAATGTAATCCAGCGAGGATGTGTCAGCAGTCTTTTATGGCTCGCTGTTTGGTAGTAATTGGAATGCGATTTTGGAATTAAGAATGGAAGGGTGTATGACATCTATATGTTTACACGTAAAATAAGTAAGAGGAGTATTTAGGCATCGTAAAATGTTGCGGTTTGTAGTTTCTACATCCATGGGAAAAAGTCGTGACTGAGTATGAAAGAATAGAAGGTGAAATAATATGTATCCGTTATCTCCGTCTAAGTACTGCTGATGAGGTCTGTTTTACCAGTAGGGGAATTCTCGTATTTAACCGCTTGTATGCCAACATTCGAGACACAATGAAAAAGCCATTGTGTCTCGCTTAGATCTGCGTTCCGGCATACAAGAGGTTAAGAGTCAAACGTTCGCATGTTAATCTCATTCTTTTAATCTTTCAAAAACACCTCGAAATGAAGGCACTTAGAGGTGTTTTTGGAAGTTGTCAAAAGGCAGGCCTGTCAAGTTTTAGACCTTGATTGTCGCCGAGATGAATTGCGACGTTTTTTACTTTTCCACATCTGGGCAAGCCTTTGCCAGCAGTCCGCAGCACTACCAGACATTCTTTCTTTGCCCAGCGGTGGGACAGCAACGGCTAGACATTAAAAAAAAAACGAGTAATAGAATATTGCTGTAACTCTAGGCACTACCAATAGTTTGGATACATGATTGCAAGTTCAACCACATATCTCGTCAGGCTTCGTCACGCGAGTAACCAATCGGACTTGCCCGGCCATTGAGTTATCATATCAGATACCAGCACGATGTTGGGCTAACAGGTTGGTGTCATTCTAACTGCTTCCTTGATACTTTTTTACGAACTAGCTCTTAGTATGATTCCAGTTAGGCAAACAGCAGAAAATATTAATAAAAAAAAGCATTAATAAATTAATTCGAATGTTGTTTTAATTAAGCATTTCGAATACTGTGACAGTTGCCAAACATGATTTCTCGCGGCTTACGGACGCGACTGACAGCCGTGACTTATAGAGTATCTGTGTAATGAATGTACATTACATCAAAGACCTTATACTTCTTACTACTAGACTGTGCACTATGGCGCAAAAAACGGTCCGAGCGAGAGGGCTCCCGTTGGTAGTGTGTCTCTTTCTAATGAGGTGACCATGACCAAACTTAACAAGGGACAAATTGATTGTAAAAACAATAGTGTAAGTATCTCGATATATGTATATATCCCACCTAACTACGCTACTAAAACCTACCAAATTCAAGGATAAAAAAAAAAATCGTGTGTTTATTTTTTGGAATCTACATCACTTACCGTATGGTGTCGGGCGTAAAGAATTTCAACATCCCATGTTTTTCCATTGGTGTCATAAGAGAAGACTAAGGGACAAACCAGAGAATGGGCAGCAGCGTTCTCTGTGCATTTTTAACAACCATACTGGGATCGCCAACCCGCCTGCAAAGCACTCCCCATGCAAAGCACAAATAAAACATAGCCCCTAGTGCCCGGCAGCCTGCCTACCCTCGACTACGGTAGCGATCTAGGTTAAGGTATGGCAAGGGGTGCAAAGAATCCCGGACGAGATCCGGTTACCCCAACAAATACCGACGACAGGACCTGTCAACGTACAACACGCGCACACTCCGGACGTAATGTACGACGTATCTATACGATGAGTCTTGAAGAACAAGACTTATCCAGACTTGGGATTTGAGGGTTATCGAGTCCCCCCCCCCTCTCTTCGAACCTCAGATAACCCTATAATACTCCATCGTAAACTGCTCAATTCCTCTTCGAGTTCGGTGATCTTATCGTCGGTCCGGAGTCCGGAGTGTGCGCGTGTTGTACGTTGCCAGGTCCTGTCGTCGGTATTTGTTGGGGTACGATAGGAACAAAAAGCTCTCTGATCTTACTCTCAAGCTCATGAAGGAGAGGCGTGGGATGATCTTGCAGTCTTCAGACGATGCTTTGAAATACCCCAAAGCATCTCAATTATTTCACATATTGTCCAGTTGCGTAGACAGTTGAGAAACTTAAATTCACCAATTTTATTCCACTAGGAATCAATTTGCGAATAATATTAACAGCCGCTGAATTTTACTCGAACAAAACCCGCCAAAAACTCCACAAACCTGGTGGTCCTACATTTAGTATTACCAGGCCCAAACATTTAAAAGTACTACTCTTACTCAGTATTAATGAATTATTTTTTAAATACAATGAATTGATTAATTAAAGGAACTGTAAAAATATTTAAATACGCTTCAAAGTTTCATAGACTTTGAAACGTATTTAAATATATTTTTTATTCGTTCGTTTTGGTATTACATAAAAAAGAAAATATAAAATTTTCTACCATTTCTACCAAACCCAATGATTAGTTGAGCTGGCATGATGTCAGACAAGGACACACTACCAGCGGGCACCCTCTCGCTCAGGACCGCTTTTGGTAAGCTACCGCTTATAAGGGAATAGCTAACCTAGATGTATGGTAATAGATTTCATTTTAGCTATACAAAAATTTTTGGTGCACAGTCTAGTAGTAAGAAGTATAAGGTCTTTGCATTACATCAAATAAATAATAAATATAATAAATAAAAAAGGTTTATTGGTGCAAAAAAAGGTTACATTACAGTTTACGTACAGCTATATTGCAAGAATTATTTCATTGCAACCATTTTGAGTAATGAACCCTGCCTCTCAAACTAGGGCAACCTGTATCTTGAGAGACACACATTGTGCAAACTATCGGACGTAAGTCGCAGACGTGACCTTGGGCGTTCGGACGTCCGATAGAGATCTGGCCCGCCGGATGTTTGTGTCAGCCGAAAACGTCCGCGGACGGTGTGCACGGGGTACGGGACGCGTCTAATCGTCAGAACAACTACAGACTACGCGAAATCTCGCACGTGCGTGCGAGGTTATAAAAAAAAATGGAGGAAAAATTTATCGAGTGTGTTCGCAGCAGAGAATTGCGTCCTCACTTTTACTACTCGACATG
This sequence comes from Orthosia gothica, assembly GCA_949775005.1. Classification (NCBI taxonomy): domain Eukaryota; kingdom Metazoa; phylum Arthropoda; class Insecta; order Lepidoptera; family Noctuidae; genus Orthosia; species Orthosia gothica. The sequence goes on along the minus strand of OX459058.1, from coordinate 4,051,637 downwards.
TTTCGAAGTAAACATAATCTTCGTTAAATAACCTATATTGTCTATAGAATAAGCACTCGGACGGTTCCGCAAGCCGCGTCCGATAATTTGTTCCCAACTTAATATTTTGCTGCAAGCCTTGCAATTTTTCTTAAACATGGATCATTCAGACTCCGGGCAGCTACTGAGAAATTCTAGATGGAAAAATCAAATAATACTTTTCCCGACTCAGGTATCGAACGAAAGACCTCGGACTCAGCTGTAGCGCATGCGAACACAACACTATCGACGCAGACTTTTCATTTAAATTGATATAAAGCATACCAATTTACTTAAATATTGAATCCCTTACTAAAATTCCGTCTCAGATCATTGTTTTTTCAATACAGTCACTTTAGGGGCTCAGGTGTGTCTCCACACCCTTCAGCGCTCCCCTAACGAGGTGCCCTTGAAGCTTCTATTAGCAGTAACAATATTCCAACACGTTTTTGCGTGTGGCAACACTGGCAACTCTGGGAACCCTACTTCATTGGGAAGGATTATGTCACTAGGCCTTAGGGGACATTTGAAATTATGCTGGTTGACGAAAGTGAATGTTGGATTATGTTCTGTGCAGTAATGGTTTGGGATTGTTGTTTTTTACCCGGCTGCAAGGAACGGGTTATGTTTTTCGCGCGTATCTTGTATGTATGTTTGTATGTATGTATGTTAAATTCTTTATTACCTCGTATCTTTCAAACCACTTGATGGATTTTTATAATTAAGACATCGTTAGATAGGTCTGGGCCGCCCAAGTGTTCTTAGATAAGTACCGTTAAAAAAAAGAAACATGGCGGATTTTGGGCTCCATATTGTAGAGGTTGCAATTTTTTTTCTTCGCAACCCGTCGATTGGGGTATCAAAATGAAGGGTTTTTAGAGGTGATTACATAAATATATACCACCTATATGTTTAAAAGTATTTATAAAAAAAAAACACTAAATAGTTGTAAATAAAAAAGCTAATTTAAAAATCAAAAACCCGACTGCTTAAGAAGCGGACTAAAAAGCTGTAAACAAGAAAAATCATGCTGTGCAGTCGGAGGATATATATTATCTAGAGATACATACACCATGATCATGTATTTCAACTAGGATATAAATCGGCAATTTCGAATGTCAACATCTAAAGTAAAAACCGGCCAAGTGCGAGTCGGACTCGCGCACGAAGGGTTCCGTACCATTATCGCAAAAAACGTCAAAAAATTCACGGTTTTTGTATGGGCCCCCTTAAATATTTATTTTATTCTATTTTTAGTATTTGTTGTTAGCGGCAACAGAAATACATCATCTGTGAAAAATTCAACTGTCTAGCTATCACGGTTCATGAGATACAGCCTGGTGACAGACAGACAGACAGACAGACAGACGGACCGCGGAGTCTTAGTAATAGGGTTCCGTTTTTACCCTTTGGGTACGGAACCCTAAAAAAATACTAATATTGATTCTAATTGTCAATTCACAAAGGTAGTTTATTGAGACGAACGGACAAGAAACTTCACTTGTAATTTGTGGAATAGAACAATCGAGTTAAGAAGACAATGACTTAAAATTATTCATTCTAATATATGCATGCATGGGATCTTGAGTTTAATTCCTGGATTGTGTACTGTGTTAATTGGTTTTTCTTCTTATATGAGTATTTGAGAAGTGAACGGGAACGTGATTGAACGTGTCTAACCCAGCTGTAGTGCCAAATTTTGAAAGAATGTCAGGCTAAAGTATTGTTTGATTATTACTCAACTCATTCTTAACCTCAAACACTCATTTCAGAAATCTACCCTAACTAAGATGTAAACCTAGGCCTATACATTTTGGAAACAGAGGTGTGATATTATTCTAACTTACGCGTAAGATATTTAGAGTAAGGTTTACCGTTTACTTTCGGTGCCGGAAAACTGAACTAGATTCACAGAAAATTCTGTCTTCCAAAACTTTTGGATCCCCCTCAGCCAATAGGATTCAATCAGGTAAAAAAACGTTTGCCTCCGTTTTGTCTTATATCACTAAAATCTTTATGAGCCACGTCGCTTAAATTTTTCCCTAAGGTTGGTTATAGTCAACTCATCATATGCCTGATGCAGGGCTACCAACTTTGCGGAGCTAATTTGCTTTGACAAGGTTGCTTGGACCTGGGACAGATTAGATGAGGAAGGAGGAGAAGCCGGTCTTGTGCCGTTACTTGTAAGAGGCGTATATCCAGCTGTGGACCGCAAGAGGCTGTGTAGAATGATATATATGTCGGGTTTAGTCAATAGTACGGACGTCAAAACAAATCACAAGCACGCCACCTGTCGGCATATCAAGAACAACTACGCTTTGGCGCGCTTTCTCTAACCACTTGCGTGGTGGGGATAGCAGAATATGGCAGTTGAGTACTGACTGCCTCAAAGCTAAGACGTCGTAGAATCAGTATCGATCCGTAATATTAGTAAGCAAGATTGTAACTGTGAGTATTTGAATAAACCTAAAATATTTGAGTATTGAATAATTTGTGTGATATCATTTTCACGATTGTACCCATCGACATGCGACATGCCCACACACGATGGCTTAACCTAAGGGTCCTCATCAAACATCCTGACCTCCCGATGGTTTGCATCTATCGGCCACCCTTGATGCGACATATATGTGCTTTTTATGTCGTGGCGGCCCAGTGGTGAAGACCTCGCCTCTCGAGCTTGAGGTCGAAGGTTCATATCCCGGCAAGTGCCAATTTGACTTTTACAATTCATGCCGTTGTGTACCTCCTTATGTAATGTAAGTTTAAATTTGTTAAATTATAGAAGTCTTGAGATAGTTTTTCATCCCACATTTCTCCCTGTATTCGCTTATATTTAAAAGCGTTGCGTGGCAGTGTCAGCCCTACAGCTCAGCTGTGTGTGTACGCAGTATCTTGATATCGCTGAAAGTAATCTTGCAGAAAGGCTTTGCTCTGTGAGTGACACACTTTTCTGTTGGGGCCATAACGTACGGCGTGTTATTGTCTAAAATGTTATTGGTAATTTATGTAGGCTTTGTCATGCTTGTGTTCCCCGATGGGCAGAGTTAGAGAGGGTAAGCAGAGTGCGTTCATATTTCGCCGAATAAATATGTTTTAGCCCGATGTAAGCGAGATATCTATCGCTGTTTTCAAATTCCGTATTGCTTCTAAGACATTTTTTATTTATGAACAATTAAAATTGAAAAGTTTCAAAAAACCCAATTACATTTTTTTCATGCTTACTACATAATTTATCTAGTAATAGACACACTTTGATCAACAATCTATCGAACACGCAATTATGACCCCGATTCAAACAGTAAAACGCCCAAATATTTTGAACGGCTCCACCAGTTTTCATCAAACATTGCTAAAAACACTCTCGATAATGTCTCCATTCAAACAAAACAAACTAAACCATGATGATGCCACAGACAGATATACAAATACACAAACACACAGGCACACACGTCAAACTTATAACACGCCTCTTTTTCCGTCGGGGGTTAAAAACGCAATAAAGCTCTAGCTTAGGAATCAAACCTTAGACCAGCAGTCACGCTTGCTATGACCAGTACAACAAGATAGTCGAATGTATCAAGTGTTTCTAAAACAAGCGGTACACCTGAACGTACGGTATATAAAATCGTACGTTTCGTGGCCTATCTTACAGTTATTTTGTACAAAGACGACGGACGTGCAGGTGTGTGTACACCTGAAAAACTCGCACTCATAATAATGCAAGCCATTTACAAATTATCTTTGTGTTTTTGGATGGAGTCTGAGATGAGAGAGATGTATTGAAAGAATATTTATTTATTTAGTACTTTACGCATTGACGCAGATACAAATAATGGTAGGTGCAAAGTTGTGACAAAAAGGGCAACTATTATGAATCAAGAAATAAAAATTACGCTATACATTTTTAATTTCGTTTTTTAAATTAGTTTATAATATTAAGCCCGAATTACTGTAAAACCTAGACTTTACAGCTAAAAGCTAAAATTTACCATGTATTACTGGTAAAATTATCCAGTATAATGACTAATTTCTGTCTTTTACTTGCAAATCACACGGCAAATTTTAGCATTTGACACTATAAAACGAAATGATGGGAACAATTAATTACTGATTGATTGCCAATTATTCATTCATTTATTAAGATTTTAAAACAGTTTCGAATGTTTTTAGCTGAAATGTTTTAAATTCATGTTGGTATTTATTAAATCATGTGGGAAAATGAAATGACAGATATAACAAGACTCTTAGATAAATCCTAAAACATCCTGAGGGTAAAAGGCCGAAATAAGCGATTATCATGAATCATTTCGTACTTTTACCGGTAAGACTTTGTAAATCTTAGGATTAACCGGTAAATCCTAGGCTATACCGTATTTCGGGCTTTTACAGTAACAATCATACAGGTAATTACAACCAGAGAAATGCATCAAACAAAGATAGTGCTCAAAAACCCTTGAACATCGAAGTAAAAACTTTTTCAAAAGAAACCCACATAAATAAAAACAGGGAGGAACCTTAAGGAACCCAATTTAACCATCAGTCAAACAATAAACAGCTATTAGCATTCCTAATATTAAACCTACCTTCAAAAAAACTGTCCGTAACCAAATTAGCGCCTTTAGTAATTCAAAATCGGTCGGCCATTACCTGCCGTGGGTCGTAAGGGTGGCTCCACAAAAACATATTTTTGTTTTGTACAAAATAAGATCAACACGCATTTTTTATCGGGTATAGAATGGTGGCGATAAAGAATGGTATTTTATTTGCTTTTGTACCAATTTTGGTAGCTGTTTACCTTATCTTTTGAAATGCAGAGGACCCAAAACGCAACGGTAGACTGCAATTTGTTATTGATTTATTCGTATAAAGGGCTGAGTGGATTTAAATGAAACTTGGTACACGGGTGCAGTTCTGTTCAAAGAGTCTAATGATAAGCATACAATATTTGCCTACAATTTACATTGGCATAACGAAATTTAGCATAATGATTATTACGCATAATCTTGTTTGGCATAATTTAAATGCTTTGCCATAACGTATATTGCCACAAATACTGTTGGCATAATAATAATGATGCATAATCATATAAAGCATAATGTTGCCCAAAGGCCACCTCGCCGCACCTTAATCTAATTAATTTGAGTCCTTATATCAAATAAATTTAATGAGACATTTTAAGCTAAGGTAAAACAATTTTCTATTGATTCAAAACGGTATGAAATTTTTCGTTAAGTTGAAAATTGTCATTTTACCCGTAGTTATTTTCATTTTCAACGTTCAAATATGTACCCATATAATTATTATGACGAATAAATATTATGACTTAAATATTTATGCAACTCCAAATTCTGGCAAAACAAATTAGACCAAATGACAGTTATGCTAACCGTTGCATTATGCCATTGTATTATTACGCTAATAAAAGTTATGCGAAAACGTTATGCCAAACAAAATTATGCCTAATAAAATTATTCCACGAGAGGGATGCCCATGACTTGATACTTTAATCATCTTGCCGGAATCCGCTGGATGTGAGGTGCACGGGGCCGGTCAATATGGCGAAATTTGGGGAATATGTTCAGCAGTGGACGTCTGTCGGTTGAAATGATGTTGTTGGCACATGGGTAGACTGTTTCTTGCATTAGATCATAGGATTAATTATTACCCCGAAAATATGTACCCTGATGGGATATTTTTCGACTGCCGGCAGCAAAGCCGCTGGCAGAGGCTAGGATTAGAATAATTTCTTGCATTCAATAAAAAAACTTTTTTACATAAAAAATTGCGTTATGGACACCAGCTTCCAAAAATAAAGTTATTTTTCACTTTGTAGTTTTTTATTTGGAAGTCGTTAGTATTTTTTTGTAATTTTTCACGTTTTAGTTGTACCCACCTAATAGGCAATTAAGGTACCTATAATGCCTAAAATCTCCGAAGTTTTTCATCAGATCTTCAACAAATTAAAATGGTCAGTTAAATTTCGAAACATACTCTTTCAAACAAAAAAATAATTTTCAAAATCGGTCCACAATTGACGGAGTCGGAGAACATACACACAAAAAAAAACAAACATAAATTCGAACAACGAACCTCCTCCTTTTTGGAAAGTTGGTTAAAAATTAGAATTAATATCAAACAGACACCGTAATAATGTCCTATATTTTATGTTAATAATAAATTACAAAAGAAAAGCAAACGTCAGTCCATTGTGACAACTTTTTTTTTCATCAACTTGTTTCTTAGCTATAAATTAACAAGTTTATCTGAGTCCTTTTTGTCTTTCAGATGAGGTGGAGTTTGGGTCACCATGATTTGTCAACTTTCGGATACATATTATTATTTGGGAACCCTATGATATGATGAGATTTTTTTAAAGAAATAAGTGGTTATTTTCTACTAGTAATTTAAGTTTCACTGTACTTACAATCTATGGTTTTTTTTTAATGTGACTATACCTCAATAAATAAGGCATGTGCTTTCATAACCTTAACAGATTTTTTTAAATAAATTTTGATTCCGCTTGATTAAGACTGTTTTTTCTTAAAAAACTCTATGACAGTGGGCCAAGGGTGTTACATGGACATGAATTGCTAAAACACAATCCTATCCTAAACTATTAAACGAGCAATATTTATAATCACGATCTCGAAAAAGACTAACGAATTCGATAAAATTTGCAATGTAGGGGGCGAAAAATCAAACAAGGTTTCATATCTGGGCAAACTAATTTTATCTAAGAAAACTCGTTTTTACCCGAGCAAAGTTCGGTCACCCTTGTACTAACAACATGACATTACGCCTGTGTACCCAGAGGTACATCTATGGTACTGCTACATTTCATTATTGAAGCCCCATGTCATAAAATCAGACTTCAAGCTTTTAGTGAAAAAATCCAGATAGCAAAACCCTAACAACTTTGCCCGATCCGAGAGTCGAACCCAGGACCTCATACTCAGCGGTATCACTTGCGACCGTTAGACTAACAAAGTTATTATATCAAAATTTGGCTGTAGAATATCAGAATGTTGGCATCACTACCTGCCTAGTGTTGTTAGCATTTGTTTTCAAAAACTTTCATGAGCCTGCTAAGTTATTTACGACAGTTCTTTGCAGTCTCTGCTGTTTCATCTTCGTGACTTTTGTTTTGAATGCAACGACATTACTCTGTATTTATTACTGTTAACGCTTTGACAGATCTTCTTCTTGATAAACATAGATAGCGGCATTTGGTTTTACAATAGATGCACCTGTGCTGAAACTTTAGTGGAATAAACATAAAGATATATATATATTTGCTCAAACACGTGTATACATGCAAGAATAAACAATACGTGCATGCAGGAAAACATAAAAAATACATTAAGTTCGGACATGTTTGCCATCTATGATGGCGTGCAAATATTTTGGCTTTGGCTTAAGGCATTCCAAATTTGAATTATTCGATGACTTTAAAGAGACTTGGCTACTTTTTACCCGACTGCCGAATGAGGGTAATGTGCTTATCAGTCTATGTTTGTATGCATGTATTATGTATGTCTGTTCCTATGTGGCGTTACAGAGACCAAACGCGTTAGCCGATTTTGATGATTCCTACGTCAATCGATTAGACTTAAGGTTATACTAGTCGAAAATTCTTCTATACAAACGTAGTCTGGTGATTGCTCCACTGTTTGACGATGTACGTCCAAAATAAAAAATGACATCAATCTGTCTCATCATTATCTAGCCCTGTATGGAAACAGAAAAGTAAAAAAATACAATATTTGGCAGTTATGAGCGTCGAAAGTTCCATATTTCAACACTAATTTTAACGCATCTTTGGCCGGCAATAAATACCATAAGAAGAAGGAAAATTGCAAAACGGCCTCCATACAGGGATAGACTAGTAATTCAACAATGCAAATAATGTTATTTTATAAATATACATTTAGTTGTTTTTTCATGATATCTAGACTCCCAAAGGTCTGTTTATAAAATTTCGCGCGCTCGTTTTCGTCCTAAATCAGCATCCATTTCTATACAAATTTGCAAGTGCTAATTCGTACGCGAACTAGCTTCTTACTGCTCATCACAGCATCTATTTCTTTCGCACTTGTTGTCGGATAAGATAGCATGCATTTTAACCCCGCGCACAAAATAGTTCGTGCCGTCGACTAGTTCAACCTTAATCTTGCGAGTGTCATTGGCTACATTACAATTGGAAAATAGAAAAATGGCGGCTTTTGGGCGCCATATTGTCGGGGCCTAAATTTTTCTTCCAATCCCATCGTGTGGGGTATCAAAATAAAGGGTTTTAAAAGGCGACCTAATTCGAAAAAAATGCTAAATAAAAAGTTTTAAATAAAAAAAAACAAAACTTGATAATCCCGACTGCTTGAAAAGTGAACAAAAAAGACATAAACAAGAAAAAATCATGCTATGCAGTCAGAGGATACACCTGGTTTTGATCAGCCAGCTCGCCAATATGTATCCTCCGACTTCACAGCATGTTTTTGTCTTGTTTATGTCTGCAGTCGGGATTTTTCTTTTTATACTAACATGTACGGGCTTTCACAAAATCTTTAACAAAACATCTATATAATTGTACAAGATCTAATTAGTACCTACCTGTAATGAAAAGAACAGACACGTACTAATCCGGATCTACCAAGAACTTAATTCGTGATCCGTGATTGATCCTCTAGAACTTTTTTTATAAGCTTGTGTAGAATAACCCACACTAGCCATTTCTCCTGTATCATGGGTGCATTTACAAACATAAAAACTCACATACACAAACAACCAGACCGGAACAACTATGTATGGGCCATACAAATATTTTTTCATGCGGTAATCTGACTCGCGACACGCAGCGCAGCAGCCAATCGCTCAACCACTACGCCAACCGTCTTCATCTTCCAGATTTTGTCCGACCAGTATGTAGCTACTCGGACAGCTCTATCATTTGCTAAGTTCAAATGGTTCAGGTGGTCGGGCATGAAGGGCAGACAAGGAGGTGGGCCATATCTTGCGAAGGGGCCCACACTGGCACTGTGTTTTGGATGGGTCTATGATATTCCATTTGGCCAGGTTGTTTGTGCAGCGGCCAACCTGGGTTCCGCAATCGGTTTAGGGATTTCCAGATTGGCCACACTTCATTTTAGAACAATCTCGTCGTCGTGTCAATTCTAGAACCTACACATAGATAACTCCATTCAATTATTACTTCTGCTAATGTATAAACGATCTCTATAAGTGTTTCTGCTATTGTAAAAACGATATCTACTCTGCTAACGGTATATATCCAAACGGTAACCCTAAGTTTCTCAATTCCCCTTTTATCATGGTGATACGTCATGTCGAAGCGGTGACAATGAAGCATGTTGTGTTTCGTGAGAAATATAATGTTTGCTGAGGTTGGTGTAAGGTTCCATAAGTGTCAGAGTTGCTTTATTTTGTGTGTTTTTATTCCACCAACACTGTCTACCTCGTAGGTTTAGTGGTCGCAGGCGGTACTGGTGAGCATGATATCTTAGCTTCGATTCCCAAGTCAGGCAGGGTTATTAGGTTTTTATACCCGACTGCCGAAGGAGGGTAATGTGTTTATCAGTCTATGTAAGTAAGCATGTATGTATGTATGTTCCTTTAAGGCGATCTAGAGACCAAACGCGTTGGCCGATTTTGATGATTCTTACTTCAATCGATTAGTCTTAATCCTGCGAGTGTCACTAGCTACATTAAAATTGCAAAATAGACAAATGGCGGATTTTAGGCGCCATATTGTGGGGGCTCAATTTTTTTTTTCTTCGAAACCCATCTTGTTGGGAATCAAAATGAAGGGTTTTAAGAGGTGATCCCAAAAATATACAATACTTACATGTTTAAATGTACATATTCTAAAAAAAAATAACTCAAATGTTGTAAATATTTTTTTTTACAAAAAACCCGACTTGAGAAAATCTTGAGAAAATCATGCTGTGCAGTCGGAGGATATACATATCTGGTTTTGGTCAGCCAGCTCGCACATATGTATCCTCCGACTGCACAGCATGATTTTCTCAAGATTTTCTCAAGTCGGGTTTTTTGTTACTTTAAATATGTTTTTTATCTAGTCTAGTCTAATTTACCTCACCCTTCGGAAAATACAAGTTTAAAATGTTTTTTATTTAGTCTAGTCTAATTTACCTCACCCTTCGGAAAATACAAGTTTGTTACGTTATGCTATATTATGTGACTAGACTGCTTTGTAAAAATGTGGGAAAACTAGCATGTTCCAACAACTTCCACCAACTATGATGGCGAAAATGCTCACAGATATGAGGGCTGTGTCCCAGCAGTGTCAAAATTACAGGCTTTGTTATCAGATCCGAATTATTGGTATGTATTATATAAAATATGTGTATTTTAAGCAACTTATTATTAGTATTTCCTTGTTTGAATTTTTTGCTTGTCACAATTTAAATAATGCACCTGCCATGTTATCTCTTCACCACCCTTGGTTGACTGGTAGAGAATGCCTAAGGCATTAAGTCCGCCATTGTACCTTTGTGCATGAAGTTTTAAATAAATAAATACTAGCATGTATTACAGTAAAGTTTCATCAACATTCGTTGAGTAGTTTTTCGTGAAAGAGTCACATACATACATCCTCACTAACTTTCACATTAATATCCACTATTAGTAAGAATAGATGAAGCAAAATTTTGCTGGAAAATACTCGCTTAAACGTATCGGAAACCCGACTTAACTAATCAAAGTACCAACGAAAGTGCAAAAAAAATACCGAGCCAAACTTTTTCCCCTGAAAATACAAACTCAAACATACGATTGTTTCATACTCAAAAAGCCGTAACTTTAATACGATGAAATTTTAGCAGCCGGGAGTTTCCATTTCCAAAACATAGCAATCCAGAAATGCCTTTTACTCAAAGTTTATTACTTATAGCTTTGGTATAAGAGCGTTTTAAGGAGTCTCAAGGTACAGTGGGTATTCAGTGCATCCGAGAGCCCGGCTCAAAGGGCCTCTCTGTGGCAGGGGAGGCCTGTGTACGAGGGCCCTGAGTTGTGAATTCTCGGGATATTTTTTTTAAACTGATTTTGACTCTAGTCTGTATCAAATTTAATAACATAACAATAATTACTGAGCTGTGTCTGTAAAGGAGTGTTTTTTTATACTTTTTTCCACTCTAGTAATTTCTTCCTGTATCGTGGGAGCGTTTACAAACATTTAAATCCGGAACACTTATCTGCAGGCCATACAAATATTTGTTCCGTGCGGGAATCGGACCCGCGACACGAAGCGCAGCAGCCTATCGCTCAACCGCTACGCCAACCAACCGTGTCGTCAATTGAATCAATCCTATAAATATCATAAATGCGAATGTTTATATGTTTGTGTTTCAATCACGCAAAAACAGCTGAAGGGATTTGGATGAAGTTGCACATAGTTTATACCCTGTTAATAATAATACATAGGATACATTTTATCCCAATAAACTAGGTATAATGATCCCTAGGTACAATAAAACATTTATAACGCGGGTGAACCCGCGGGCAGAAGCTAGTTAACAATAATAAAATGCTCTGTTAGATTGGTTTAGAATGGCAATGACAAACAAATGTTCAAATAATTTTATTTGTAGGTATAGTATGGGTGTTTTCAAAGAAATACTAGAAAAATGTTAGTATCTATCAAGAATAACTTTGATCTGCAACTTATCAGTGCCCTAAGACTCTACCAGCAATGACGATAGTCCAAATGCCAAAAATGTATTAATATTATTGATTACTTGACATTTCGATAGTGCTTGGCAATCCCATACATGTTTACGCGACTGGCGAAGGAGGGTAATGTCTTTATCAGTCTATATATTAATTAATTAGTAGGATTAATGCAGTAGAAATGCGCTCCTTGCGGAGTATGTGTGGTGTAACTTTAACTGATAGATTGAGGAATGAGGTAATAAGACAACGTTGTGGTTTAAAAGAAGATGTAGTGACTAAAATTGAAAAGGGTATGTTAAGATGGTTTGGCCATGTTGAGAGGATGAATGAAAGTCGACTAACGAAAGGTATTTACAAGGCAGACGTGAATGGAAATGCCGGGAGGGGCCGATTTTGATGATTCTTACTTCAACCGATTTGTCTTAAACTTGCAAGTGTCACTGGCTACATTAAAATTAGAAAATAGAAAAATGGTGGCTTTTGGGCGCCATATTGTGGAGCCTTTTTTATTTTACTTCCAAGCTTAACGTGTGGGGTATTAAAATAAAGGGTTTTAAGAGGTGATCTCCAAAATATATCAGATTTATATGATTAAATGTACCATTCGACAAAACACTGGTAACTAAAAAGTTAATAAAAAAAACATAAAACCCGACTGCTCAAGAAGCGAACTAAAAAGACATAAACAAGAAGAAAATCATGCTCTGTAGTCAGAGGATACATCTGGTTTTAGTTAGCCAGTTCGCGAATATGTATCCTCCGACTGAACAGCATGTTTTTCTTCTTGTTTACGTCTTTTTAAATCGCTTCTTAAGCAGTCGGGTTTCATTTTTTTTTTATTAACTTTTTAACATAATTATTTTCAATCGCTACCGTGATGGTACAGCTAATAGAATGTCTCTTGTAGCTTCTAACTTCTTTCACCATTAATACCAGACAGAATCCTTGTTTTTTCAGTAATTCCTTCTCTCTTCAAAATGTCTTTGCATCTCAAAATTATGGCCACAGCAGTTGAAAAGGAATTTAGTGTTTAATGATAGCCGTTGCAGCACAAGATGCTTGGCTAAGCGGATTTCAAGATCCTGGATTTAATACCACTACCGATGTTACCTAAGGCATCACTTTGATGAACAACAAGCGTTTTATTTAAGGCAACTGTCTGTGAGAAGCTTTTCCGGTTTTCATTTACTTTTAACTACATTGCTTGTGATCCTGTTATATTTTAAGTGGTGTTTTTTGCTTTTTAGTGTTTTTGCCCACCCTCTTGTGAAAATGCGTGTTTAATAAATATGTAACGAAAGTATGGGCCGTTCGGTAAGTATTGCACTGGTCTAGTGGTCCCAAGTGCACCTGTTGGGTATGGGGTTTTTCCATAGCTTATCCCAAAAGGAAAATAGCGTGAACATGGCCTGTATGGCCTTTGTTCTCTAAGAATGTTTGTGCAAAGTTTGAACAGAATCTGTTCAGTAGTTTTGGCAATTTAATGCATTGCATTTTTTTTTAATAAATGTGGTTTTGATTCCCAGGTAAGACATTATTATGAATAATTCCATCAGGGATTTCCCATTATTTGTCCTAAGCCTGGGTTTAACCCTGGTTGATCATTTCGTCTCTTATTATTTGCTTGTACGGCGTTATGCAAAGCATGGTGTGTTGTTTTAATACAGGTTAAACGGGTACATGAGATCTGAGGTAACTTTGATGATAACTTTATTTTTTTAGGTTTGTAAAGCTAACTCCGCCAATGCCGGTCCCAAGCCCGGATGAAAAAGGAGGAGGGTTGGTCACGACAAGACAAGACCTACCATAAAATGTCAACGCCGAGCCTCGGGCGGCGGTAAATAACATGACATCTCCGTGGAATCTTTCGGAGCGGCGCCCAGTGACTTTGAGGCATGAAATCCTTTCAAAAATACTGATGTGGAAGGACTGGGGAACCCACCATAATTAATCTCCCAAGAAAACCTAATTATGGATTCAAATACGAATAAGGAATGCGATTTGTCATGCGATCCGACTGACGCTCGGCGCCTGCCAGTACCCGGGCTGGTAGGTGTGAAATTTGCTACCGATGATGATGAGGTTACCGATGCGAAGGATCGTGAGACTGCAGATGTGGAGAAGCTTTCAACTGGCAACGAACGGCCCGCTGAGAACATGAACATCCGCACTCAACATAGAGTGGGCACCTGGAACGTGAGAGGACTACTTGCACATGTGAAGTTGACTATCGTGGAGAGTGAAATGTCATTTTAATTTCAAAATTAATAAATTTAACCTCTTTTTACGGTACCATGTGCCATAAGTCAGCACATTGCAAGATTTGCAAAGCAGATTAGTGGGATAGAGAAAAGGATGGAAGTTGGCTACTTTTAAAATTGTTCTCTGGGCTCTTTCAAGAGGCAATAAATACGTTTTGGTGCTCTACTCCATGAGGTGATACATTATTGCATTACTGACTGACTTATGGCAAAATAGACTTGTTTGATCAATTCTGCAGTTGTTCTCAACTTTTAAATACACAAATTAATTTTCGTACTCTATTAACTTTCTGTATGTGGTCTAAAGAAGAGAGTTTCATCTATAATAACCCCAAGATATATTATTTTGCCTGTTTTGAGGATAAAACGACAATTACACATGCTGACTGGATGGAATCCACATTTATGGGCATAAAGATGACAGTTTTTTATCGGTTACATTTCGGGGAGTGTGCGATGGAATTGCATGATCTAATTCCGCCTAGCCCGTTTCATCATCGGACTACAAGACGTACGGCGATGCGCCATCGGTACATGGTGGACATCCCACACATACGCACTAAACGTTTTGGAAATACTTTCATTATGCGTACAGCTAAAGAATGGCATTCCCTGCTGGAGTCTGTGTTTCCAGATAGCGTTATAGCTGAGGGTCTTCGGGGTCTTTAAGTCAAGAGTGAATAGGCTGCTTCTAGGCAAGCGTGTCACACCGTCAACCACATCATCGCTTCCCATCAGATGAGATAGTGGTCAAGCGCAAGCCAATCTAAAATAATTAAAAAAAAAAGTTAGTAAAATCTATATACAAGTATCTGCCGAACCTAAAAGTTAAATCGCAAAACAACGTGATTCCTGTTAATTGACGCAATTGAATATGAATTAGTCCGTTATGAATTAGTTAGTTAGAGATGTACCTAACATCTGAAAAGAAAACGTGAATGAACATGTCATAAATAATAATGTTCTTGTAAGGTGTAAATTGTAATAACCGTAAACATTAATAATTGCTAATTAACTTGAAATCGCGAAATTTATTGGCCTACATAATTCGTCGGCACTGTATACTGTACGGTGTTGCTAGTACTCAGCTTGACTGGAACTATACAAATCGTGACTACGATTATCATCATCATTTTAGAAAAACGTCCACTGCTGGACATAGGCTTCCCCCAAGCGTCGCCGCGCCGCACTGATCGAACCTGTGCGTCTCACATCAATCGGATTCCCACAGCCCATAGCTGGCCGTCGGTCGACCTAGAACGAGGCCTTCCAACGTTGCGTCTTCCAATTCGCGGTCGCCACTCCAGATCTACAAAATGACTACCTAGCCCAGTGTTGCCAGCCTTTTTCAATGTACGACCCCCACCTTTCTTCAAGACTCACTACGCTCCTTGTACTCTTACTTACGACGCAGTAGACGTTTATTTAATATGACTTAGTCGCATCTAGGATAGACCATTTATTTACCTATTCAGTTCTATCTAAGCTAGTAGGTATAGCCTAAAATCTCGTTTGGCCGCTAACATTTTTTTTCGTTTATCCCTCCTACCTCCCACTGGAACACTTTGCAGCAATTACACCAATAGGGCACAATCTTATAATAAACTAACTTTAAATTCAGGTTTGCTCACGATGTTTTCCTTTACCGTTGTCAGCGATGTCCAAAATAAACTTATACAGAACATATGAATTGAAAAAGACACATTGGTACTATATTGGTTCATCATTATCTTCCTGCCCTTCTCCCATGTTACTTGGGGTCGGCGTATCACGATTTCTTCTTCCATACCGTCTCGCCCCCCGTCACGCTATCACTGACTCCTTTTTCTTTCATATCACTCCTCACGCAGTCCATCCATCTTTTCTTTGGCCTGCCTCTCCCTCGCCATCCATCCACATTTATATTCATTACTCTTTAAGTAACATCCATTTCATCCCTTCTCATCACATGACCATACCAGGACAAACGGTTTCCTTTCAACTTTTCTGTCACTGGCGCCACTTTCAAACTTCCTCTAATATACTCATTTCTCACTTTCTCCATTCTCGCCACGCCCACATCCATCTCAACATTCACGTCTCTGCTACATGCAACCGCTTTTCATCCATCTTGTTCACAGTCCAACATTCTGATCCATACAGCATGACAGGTCTAATCACGGACTTTTAGATGCCCATTTTCTTTTTTTTTCTTAAGTTGTTCCAGTGATCTGTCGCCATTTCAACCAGCCTGTGTTGATCCAGTGCGTACGTCTCGGTCTAACTCGCCATTCCCTTGGACAAGCGACCCTAGGTACCGGAAGTCGGAGCAGATCGGTATGGGCGTTCCAGCTAGAGCTATGATGGGCAGGAAAATGGACAGACCGCCAAAATCGCAAAACAAGTATTCAATTTTGCATCTGGTCATTTTCAGGCTAACAATCAACCTCCAATCTGCTCTGGACCTCTAGGTCACTCTCGGCAACCAGCACAATGTCATCGACAAACAGCATACACCAGGGTGGCTCTTCCTGTAAGTCCGACGTCAGAGCGTCCATTATCATCAGGAAGAGGTAGAGACTGAGGACTATTGGTACTATATTGGTTGGTTATACATATTTGAAATCGGTTTTTTAACTATCGTAATTGCTGATAGATTTTCTTTGTCTGGAATCCCAGATAAGCCCAGCAGTCGTGGTGTATGATGAAATCACCAACAAGGCTTAGGTATCTATAATAAAGGCTTCAACTAAACTACATCACAACATTTTCATCGATACTAAGCTCCACAACACATTTCTACCGTCTCGATTACTCCAGAAAGTTGTACAGAACTTAATACAGAAGTTTAATACACTGGTTCATTCACACAAAAGAATTGGCGAACCGGCAGCTGCCGGCGATGGTAACTGCGGTTTGGCAGGTCGCAAATTACACTTTTTGTACATATTTGAAACTTGGCAAAGTACGATAGTCGACACTGAAATTGGTATGTTATTGCCGATGTTGGCTGTTAAAGTATTTTTAACCTACAGCAAGGAAAGGGTTATGTTTTGTTTTCGCACGTTTCTTGTTTGTATCTTTCAAGCTGCTAGACGGGTTTGTTTAATAAAGATATCGTTAGATACGTCTTAACCGCCCAAATGTTCTTAGATAAGTGATGTTAATAAACAAACATGGCGGATTTTGGCGACTTATTGTGGGGGTACCAATTTTTTTCTTCATCCAAACTCATGAGTGGTCTCAAAATGAAGAGTTTGTAGAGGTGATTACAAAAATATATAGCACTTATACGTTTAAAAGTATGTAATTCGAAAACAAAATGATAACTAAAAAGTTGTAAATAAAAATAAAAACACAAGAAACCCGACTGCTTAAGAAGTGAACTAAAAAGATGCAAACAAGAAAAAAAAAACACGCTATGCAGTCGAAGGATACAGTCATGTTCGCGAGCTACCGACTAACAGAAAAGCTACAACCGAAAGCATATGTATCCTCCGACTGTACAGCATGATTTTCTTCTAGTTTACGTGTTTTTAGTTCGCTGCTTAAGCATTCGGATTTTTGTGTTTTTATACTAACTTTTTTATGTCAATGTTTGAGCATGACTAGCGACCTTTCTGATGGGTGCACAAGTTTGATTTGTATCACACCTAAAGCGATGACATGACATGGACGCAAAGAGATGCAATTCGACTGAGTCGTACTTGAAATTTGCTTGGAAAATATACGTGTCCTATCCTTTTAAATTGCGTTGTTTTGTAAATTGATATTGATCAAAAAGTATGCCTATGTCACCCGGGGATAGTGTAGCTTCTCAACGGTGAAAAAAATTTGAAATCGGTCCAGTAGTTTTTAAGTTTATTCGTTACATACAAAAATTCAAAAATACATATCTTACCTCTTTGTAATAATATTAGATTCAGTATATTAGTATAAGTATAGACTACTAGCTTCTGCCAGCGGCTTTACAGCGTGAAAGTTGAAAATTATCCCGAGGGATCATATAACCGAGATAAAAAGTATCCTAGGTGCTGTTCCTGACTATAATCTATCAGCGTGCCAAATAAAATCCAGATCCGTTCAGCAGTTCTTACGTGAAGTAGTGACAAACACACTTACAAAAGTTTCCTCTTTTTTAATATTAGTGTGAAGTGAGACATGATACTAGTATAGTTAGTACTAATATAGTAATAGTGTCATTAAAATACACAGTATATTTAAGTATAAAGAACGCCGCGCGGTTCTCAATAAAGAATTTATTTCAGACTAAAAAAGTAGCGTTCCTATAGATGTTCTTAAATTTACTTGTAGCAGCGGTTTTCTCCGGAGAGTCTGTAATGCAAGTGTGGCTCTTAAAAGCTAGTTTAAGAGACCAAATGATGATATTTCTAACGTATTGCTGAGGTCTCACTACGAGTTTGAACTTATATTGTTTTAAATGTTCGAGAACGTACATGTTTTAGCGTGACAATGATAATCTTGAGGGTTTTAATCTATACCATCTATACGAATATTATAAAGAGCAAATATTTTTTGTTTGTACCGAATAGTCTCCGAAACTACTGGACCGATTTTAAAATTTAATTAATTTATGAAAGTTACATTATACCGGCGCAAAAAAAAGACTATAATTTATTTTCAAACATATTAGAAATCCTTATGAAAATTGCAATAATGTAACCCAGAGAAGCAAAATGTTGCCTATAAAATTCATTATTTGGCATGCGCTGAGAAAACTATTGATGATACATAAAAAGTATGTACTACATGACTAAAGTACTCATTGTTACCTGTAAAAAAGTCCATCATAGTTAAGTCACAATAGCAGCTTTTGTGTTCTGAAATTTAATTAGATCGTTGCCACCCGGTAGGAACAAAAGTTGGTTACAATCGTATTGTAGTATTTATTCTTATTCAATTAAATATTTTAACAAATTGGTAGGTAGTTGGATAGGATAAGGTAGGTAGGGTAGGGTATGAAGGGTAGGGTAGGTAGGGCAGATGAGTAGGTTAGAATAGAATAGAAATAATTTATTTGCATTGAATGTAGGTACATATATGAGTTGTTACAGTAGTAATTATTTGTTCCTGGTACATTCTACCATTTGGCATGCAAAAATTTACACTTATAATCAATTATACAGCTTCAATTTAAAGACTTTCACAATCATTCAACAAAAAATAAAATAACAAATTAAATCAAAATAAGGTAACATAATAATACAGCTATATTTTATCTGTTAGGAAATCTGATACAGAATAATAACATTTTTGCGTTAATAAAGATGGAAGCTGTTTTTTAAAAAAATCTCAAAGGTTGCTCCTTGATGCTGTTTGGAATCTTATTATAAATTACAGGCGCCATGCCTAAAACACTTTTTTTTTAATAAAGATGTATAGATGTGTTGTATGTGATGTGGTTGGTAGGTAGGTAGTGTAGGTAGGTGGTAGGTACTTAGGTAGCCATTTGACGGGAGCGAAGCCGCGGGGGTCAGTTAGTCGTTAATATAGTAGCGTATTTTGTTACCCATTTCAGTTATTTTTCCAAATGAAGCACAAGGGAACAAAATTATCATTGTCATTTCAGTCGAAAGGGTCGCACTACTTACTTAATTACTTACTAACTTTTATTTGTCAATAATCACAATTACACAGTATATATAATAAATAAATTATTAAATTTATTTATTATATATACATAACACACTTAGGACAAACCTGACACCAACACACATACATCAACACTTCACACAATTAACTAAAACCTAACTACTAATTTAAAAAAATAAAAAATGAAAATCAATACCGGTCATCTGTCCATTCATCCGAATCGGATTAAAACAATGGTAATTTCTATTGTGTCTGCTTATTGACACTTGAAGGTGTAATATGCTAACATCAGAGCTAGTGCTCAATTTATAAATACATACTTGTACAAAATATGTAAAAATCCATTTGGAGAAAACTGTTCTTCAAGATACAGGGTTTTCCTAGTTTGAAGGACAGGGATCATACTATGTGTAATAGCCATGCCCATTTTTGTAATGTAAACACTGATGTAACCTAGGCTAATCCTTTTTGAAATAAAATAAATTATTATTATTATTATTATACTTGACATAGGCCTTTCCCAAGGGTCGCCACATAGTCCTGTGCTTTTCGCATTCAACGGACTACCGCGGCCTTCACCGGGTCTTTGGTCCTCCTTTTGAGAAATGTCTTCAGGGACTTGTTTGCTCTTTCCGAACATTTAGCCCCCAACAACGATCTGATCTGCGAGCAATTTGGTATGCCCACTGCCACTTTAGGTAAAGACAGACAAACAATTTTTTTTACTTGAAACAAAAGAACGGTTAGACTTACTTTGTCTTTATAAAACACTAGCTGACCCCCGCGGCTTCGCTCCCGTCAAAATTATAGCCTATGTTACTCGGGAATAATGTAGCTTTCCATAGTTGAAAGAATTTTTAAAATCGGTCCAGTAGTTTCGGAGCCTATTCGGTACAAACAAACTAAAAATCTTTCCTCTTTATAATATTGGTATTGGTATAGATATATCTACGCATATTAAATTATACTAAACCAAACTACTTACACTATATACAAAAAAAAAGGTAGACTTAGGCGTCGAAGTACTCCTCCACATCGCTGTCAACCGGGAACGTGCCCAGAAGACTGGCAGCATTGCCACGTTGAATGGCAATGCATCTTTGGGTAAAGAACGAGCCAGCCTTCTGTAAAAAGTCCCTTCGGTTGGCGCACGGTTGGCGCAGTGGTTGAGCGATTGACTGCTGCGCTGCGTGTCGCGGGTTCGATTCCCGCACGGAAGAACAAATATTTGTATGACCTACAGATAGTTGTGCCGGCTCTGGGTGTTGTGTATGTGAGTTTATATGTTTGTAAACGCACCCACGTTACCGGAAGAAATTCCTAGTGTGGGGCAACGATAAAAAAAAAATACACCTTAAATGTTTTCCTTTCAAATCCGTTCGGACATAACCTACACATTATTTTATACTATTACTTACAAAATAATTTACTATTACTTTTAATAAATTATCGTTGACTCTAAAGATTTATCTCTCTGATATTACAGCTCAATATCCGTATTCATTTAATTACGAGCAGCCATATCCTCAGGCCATACGGGTGCGAGCAGTACTAGGTGTAACGAGTTTCACACGGAGGATGTGCAGATATCTCCTGTTTCCTGCGAAGTCAGGACTGGTACCACCACTTTGTGCACAGCGCAATGATAAAGATGTACTCGTTTATGTTGATGTTGATAGATTGTTGGGCATTATCCGGATGGTCTAAGGCGGCTTTTTTACCCTACTGCCGAAGGAGAGTAATGTGTTTATTAGTCTATGTATGTATGTTTGTCTGTTCCTGTGTGGCGTTCTAGAGACCGACGTTGGCCGATTTTGATGATTCTTAAGTCAATCAATTCGTCTTAACCTTGCGAGTGTCACTGGCTACAATAAAAATTGCGGATTTTGGGCGCCATATTGTGCGCGCCCGATTTTGTTTATTTTTCCATTGCGTCGGTTATAAAAATAAAAGGTTTTAAGAGGTGATTTCAATGTACATCTGGTTTTGGTCAGCCAGCTCGCGAATATGTATCCTACGATTGTACAGCATGGTTTTCTTCTTGTTTACATTTTTTACTTCGCTTCTTAAGCAGTCGGGTTTTTAGATTTTTTGAATTTATATAAAACGATTTAAGTCTACTTAAATGGTGGGTAAACTGCCTCATTGGTCTCGCGGTTGCAAGTGCGATTGCTGAACTTGAGGTCCCGTGTTTTATGCCCATGTCGGGCAATTAGTGATTTTGGGCTTTACCATTACAAATTTTCAGTAGTGACCAGATTTTGGAAGATGGCGGTGTGACACCCCCGTGTCTCGGAAAGCGTTGGTTCTAATCCTGGTGAAGAGTGGTGTCGGATTTGCGGATCCGAAGCCCACCGGACTATGAGAATCAGGCAACACAGAGTGTCCCTGTATTTGTGCACTCAATTGGGCACATTAATAGGTATCATTTGTGCCGATGGCTATTATAGTCTCCACTGAAATTGGCAGCCGTGGCCGAAATTCGGTCTGAGATCTATTATTAATATTATATGGTAAATTAAAGAAAGAAAAAAAGAAAGAAAAATATTTATTTGTGACCCGCACAGGAGACACGAGAAAATAAGCATACACTTAAACAATAATAAAATAAAAACCCTGTGCGAGACCAAAAAGGTTCCTATCTCAGCATGTGCAGCGATATCCAAAAAAGGTATTATCGCTGCGCTGATATCCTGAAAGGGCCTACTGTTGATGCCACGGACACACTTACGGAAACAGGACTTATATAATAAAATAAAATAGAAGAATATATAAATAACAAACAAAATAGAATAAAACACTGAAGGTGGGTCAAAGTAAGTGTAAGTATAATACAAATATATAAACGCGATGCTCAAAGATCATTTGTCGAAACCATAGACAAACGACAGAGCGCGCGGACCAAAGAGTGGTTTATTAAAAATACGGAAGAAAATAGAAATCTATGGTCGGCTGTCAAAAGAAAAATATTATGTAAGTTATGTTATGAAATAGTGTAAATGAATAAGTGTAAATAAACCAGGCGAAAAGAATTGCTAATTGGATAAATCAGAGTGGTGTGAATTTAATATGTGTGGTGTGGTGTTCGCAAGAAAGTTCATAATAAAGAAAATGGATTAAAGGCAGTAAACCTAACTGCGTGCAAACCACGGGTAAGCTTATCTTCCGGATTCCTTTTGCTTAAGTAATAAGTACTGCTTGAATTTAGTACTAAATGTTCCAATCGTTTTTATAGCACGAAACGGCGGAGGAAGATCATTCCAGATACGAGAGGCAGCGAATTTGAAACTTCCACGTAATGCAGCAGTTTTGTGTGACGCCAACAACAGGTAGGCAGAAGCTCTCGTTTTGACTTTATTTACATCGCGCGACCAGGTCAATTTACCGAACAGATAGTCTGGTTTTTTTGTGAGAATTGTGCCAAAGGGCAGGGTAGCCAGATGCAGCTTTCTTCGACGTTTCTTTCGTAATTCAACCTTGTGTTCACTCTATTATGACCAAAATTTATATCGTGTAGTGTAAGGTCTCCAGTTCACCTAAGGAGACCGAAACTAAATTTAATACAAGTTTTAGAATAACAGTTTGTCTGCACGAATAAAATGCACAAGCAAGTGTGACTTTTGAATCTTGCTTTTACTAGTTTCCTCGTACATCCCTTTTTCTTTGCCGTCTTATCACGAATGGTAAGTAATTTAGTTCAACAAAATACTTGTCGGCTTCAGAAAATTCACAGCGTAATCAAGCTAGCGTTCGCCCGCGGCAGTTCCTACGCAGCGGTGCATAAACTTACGGAAATTTACATTTTCTATCCAGATAGTCTTATTTCAAAGCATGCACTATGAACACTGGACTATTAATTCGCCCCAGGGACAAACGGACAGACAACATTTTGTTTCAATCGCGGCACTTTAAAACATATGAATTCAATCCGTATGTGGTTTGAAATAAGAACGCAGTTCTTTTTCTCAGAAGAAATTCATCTGTTTTCCGATTATTCGAAAACCAATTTATGAAAACAGTTAGTGGATTAGATTACATAGAATTTACAGTTCTAAAATCATAAGCGTACGGTTTTCATCACATTTAAGCAGCTGCAAAGTAGTTGTTGGGCTAACGGTGACGCATTTGCATCTCAGTTGATTGCCGACGGTAAATTGTTTGAAGTCTAATCGCGTCGTGAACGGATTGTCTAATAGATACATATTTTTCCTTGTCAAGAATGAGACGAACACTAATGTGCTTATCTGCTAATCGTCGCACACTGCGCAAGAGAGGATATTGGCATAATTACTGGTCTCGTAGATGGATGAGTAAAGAACGTCCATTTTATCCTTTTTAGGGTTCCGTAGCCAAATGGCAAAAAACGGAACCCTTATAGATTCGTCATGTCTGTCTGTCTGTCTGTCTGTCTGTCCGTCCGTATGTCACAGCCACTTTATGCCGAAACTATAAGAACTATGCTGTTGAAACTTGGTAAGTAGATGTATTCTGTAAACCGCCTTAAGATTTTCACACAAAAATAAAAATAAAACAATAAATTTTGGGGGTTCCCATACATACGTGTGGGGTATCTATGGATAGGTCTTCAAAAATGATATTAGGGTTTCTAATATTTTTTTTTTCTAAACTGAATAGTTTGCGCGAGAGACTCTGCCAAAGTGGTAAAATGTGTCCCCCCCCCCCCCTGTAACTTCTAAAATAAGAGAATGATAAAACCAAAAAAAATATATGATGTACATTACTATGTAAACTACCAGCGAAAATTGGTTTGAACGAGATCTAGTAAGTAGTTTTTTTTGAATACATCATAAATCGTACACCGCAATTTACCAAGTACGGAACCCTTCGTGCGCGAGTCCGACTCGCACTTGGCCGGTTTTCTAACTATGTTGCAGTCCAGTCTAACCGGACGCAGCTGAGTACCAGTATTTTACATGGTGCGATACCTATCTGACCTCCAAAACCCAATAACTGTGTTCCGGCTGTCAACATCTTAAGCAGTCGTTACTAATAATCAGTAAATCTGACACCAGTTTTGCCAATGAGGTATTTATTGTATTGCCCAAATGCTAATTGAATGGGTTGAAAATGTACCTCGTTTGTACTTTTTGACTATTCATCTCTGTTACTTTGTGATTGTTGTTGTTGTGTTGTGTCTACGTCAAATAAATGTTTTCTATTCTATTCTATTCAAAAATGTTATCGTCTATGTTTTCATATATAACTGCCTCGTATAAATACACTAGGCAAAATTTGACGTGCATCACATGAAGCAACATGCTCGGCAACAACGGACAGACAACGTTATTAAACAAAAGTTTCTGGTTGCCGTTCAACATGACATGTTCGTCAAATGTTGCCTAGATACGAGGGTTTACTATAACCCCATCCTAAGAAGACTTCAACTTACTTTTAAGTACAAAGTTAAGCTAAATTGCAGAAGCTTATCGTCATGACTTTACAACAACCAACCAGACAGATTAACTCCTTAAAATAAACCCCAAGCATACCTAACTTAATCCTACCACGTTGGTACCGACTCCAAAGCAAAACAGATGGCATAATCTATAATTTGAATCAATTCCTCGTACAGTTTATTGCATATTGTTAATCCTATCGTCTCGAGCTGGTCACGGACGCCTTGCATTATGAGCTGGAGCTATCTGATCCAAATGCAAAATTCATAGCTCCCTGGCCAACCCCCTCGCAATAAGGAAGCAGAGCATACATACAAGGATTTGCGTATTGTTGTCTTATTTTCAGGAGTATTGTATTGATCGACGGCACTGTTGGTGCAGTGGCTTAGCGATTGACTTCTGTGCTGCGTGTCGCGGGTTTGATACCCGCACGGAATAAATATTTGTGTAAACGTGGATCCACGCAAGATTCAATGGCTTTTTAATTGTTTCGGTGATTACGGCACATAACCGGTTAATATTCGATAAGAACCTAAGATCACCTATGGGACCGAGACGTGTTTGCTCACAATGGGCCTTATCAGAATGCTTAAAGTCACCCAAAGGGCAATGGAGAGGGCTATGCTCTGAGTTTCCTTGTGTGATCACATCAGAAATGAGGATCTGCAGGAGAACCAACGTTACCGACATGAAGAATTGCGAAACTTAAATGGCAGTGGGCAGGGCACACCGCTCGCAGAACGGATGGCCGACGGGGCCGAAAAATTCTGGAATGGCGACCGCGATCTGGAAAACGATGCGTTGGAAGGCCTCCCACTAGGTGGACCGATGACCTTGTTAAGGTTGCGGCAAGGCGCTGGATGCGAAACGCACGGGATTGGTCAATGTGGCGACGCTTGGGGGGAGGCCTATGTCCAGCAGTGGACGTCTTTCGGCTGAAATGATGATGATGATTCAATAAGTAACAAAATATACAGAAAGCAACGCTAAGGGTGCCCTAGTCGGTCATTCTTTCATACAAACGTAGTATGGCAATTACTCCATTGTTTGACGGCGTCAGTTCAAAATAAGTGTAATATAGTACAGTGAATAAAAACAAAAATATCAATTTGTCTCATCATTATCTTGCCCTCTATGGAAAAAGTAAAAAACAAACGTATATTCAAGTTATGAGCGTCGAAAGCTCCCATATTATTTCAACACTAATTTTAACGCATCTTTGAGCGGAAATAAATAAGAAGAAGAAGAAGAAGGAAATTTGTAAAATGGTCAACATACAGGGATAGATTAGTAGTTCAAAAAACCGGCCAAGTGCGAGTCGGACTCGCGTACGAAGGGTTCCGTACCATTTTCGTAAAAAAACGGCAAAAAAATCACGTTTGTTTTAAGGGAGCCCCCCTTAAATATTTATTTTATTTTGTTTTTAGTATTTGTTGTTGTAGCGGCAACAGATATACACCACCTGTGAAAATTTCAACTGTCTAGCTATCACGGTTCATGAGATACAGCCTGGTGACAGACAGACAGACAGACAGACGAACCGCGGAGTCTCAGTAATAGGGTCCCGTTTTTACCCTTTGGGTGCGGATCCCTAAAAATGACAATAAATTTATTTTGAACAAATACATTCAGTATTCATGATATCCACATCCACAAAGGTCTGTTTATAAAATTGCGCGCGTATAAATGTCATTCGAATACTTTGACCATGTCCTTTCATTTGTAAGCCTATATTTAATACTGTTAAAAACCTTCTTATTTTAATATATTTGCAAGGGTAGTTTAAGTTTTCTTCTAACTACAGATTAACAAACTCTGCACCAACTTAAGAAAGAAAGAAAAATTGTACTTTCTAAAACGTAAACATTCCTCTTTCTAAAAATACATAAAAGTGTTTCATTTTTAAACAGTCGCCGAGTTTTGTGTTACATTGCTTTGTCTGCTTACCTCTCATTAGCTCAAGCGCTCTTCTCTGACGTCACAGAGGATGCCATAATGTTTCACACGTACGCCTACTTGAAGTAGTTATGTTCGTGAATGCATACATACATAATATCACGGCACCTATTTCCCATAAGGGTTGGCAGGAACTATAGAACGCCACCTCCTTTTGCTACAATGCGCACGCCGAATATGCCGATTCTAAGTAGTTACGTGTATAGTTTTCTTTATTTTTTCACTGAAAATGATTTATGATTTGTTTTGTAATATAGAGTTGTGAATCTTAACTGAAACTGACGTTAATCAATTTAGATATCAAAGATTAAGTATTTTTATTGCACTTTGTAACTCCACTGTGCGAGTGTGGTACTAAAGAGTTTTTAATACAATGACGAAAAGCATAGATATTTTTACTATCTATGGTCATAAATTGCGCGAATATCAGTAGTACTTAACACTGCAATATACATTAATTGGTGAACATTGAAGTAAACAGTTTTCCCAACTCTGCTTAGCCATCAAATTAATTTGCTAGCTAGAGAGTATCACAATTTCGACAAAAATATTTTTTTTCTTAAAGTTAAAAGCTTAAAAATGAATCCAGCAACTGTCACGAGCATCTGTTCACCGATTTACATTTCCAACTTATTATTTTGTGTTTCGACCCATCAAACGCAGAGTTAGGATTAAAACAAACAGACAGGAATCACTACTGAGCGTTTTATTTTTACAAGACCAGTCCAGAGAAGGCAGGATATTCATTTGAGGAACGAGCTCCTAAAAAATAATTGCAGCAGGGGTCGATCTTCAAGGTAAAGCTATGAATACCGAGGTCGGTCCGTGGATGGGAGACCATTTTTACATACTGAGTTTCCTCGGACAGTGCGTTAAGCCGTTACGGGTAGTCAAAAGCCTGAGATCTGATACCAGTCTTGCCTAGGTATCGTGTTACCCAGTTACTGGGTTGTGGAGATCAGATAGGCAGTCGTTCTATGTAAAACACTGGTACTCAGCTGAATCCAGTTGGACCAGAAGCCCTGAAGCAGAAGACCAGGCATATTGAGAAGGCATGACATAAAGCTGGGTCCAGATTATGTTCTTTTGTCCGTACCGTACCTTCGTTTTGTATCAGCGTGCGTCGCGATTCAAGAACGCTAGTTTGTACGCCCGTTTGGTATGTTACGTTACCGGTATAAGAATACAGGAGGTCCACTACCTATCTCCTTCAACGAAGTTACGGGCTCTCGTCCGATAGTACTTCGAAACATCGGAGTGAAAAAATCGGCCGGGTAAAAACACATCGGGAGTAGGTGTAACTGTCAAATTGTGTTGTCATTCATTCTTACCATCGATAAGTGATACGGAATAGGAAACGCCCGTAACGAAGGCCGAAACTACGGACTGTCTTGTGCTTAGTGAGTAGACCAATAGGAACGGTTCGATCCATCGTGTGTCGGTTTTGTCGTCCGTTCAAAGGCGAAGCGATATGGTGTGTGCTTGGTGGCATGCGAGTGAAGTTTTTGTACTTTCCACTTGTGCTTTGAAAATTTTAATCTCTCATTAATGCTCTTCTTTATCTTTTTTTGAATAATTCTAACTGCCACCAAATACGCCTATTTTGTTTTATTTTTTTGTGATAATATTATAAATAACAATGGAACATGTGCAAGAAATCGCCAAATTCTCATAGACTTCCGCTATCGACGACATGGTCGGACGAACTTGACACAGGAAGTCTACTCCCTTAGCACGAAGTCCGTAGTTTCGGCTTTCATTACGGGCGTTACCTAGTCCGTATCACATACGGATGGATAATTTGTTCGGGGCCCGAACTAAGAAGGAATGACAACTCAATTTGACAGTTTGTTACCTACTCTCGGTGTGTTTTACTCCCGAAAAATTTAACACTTGTTTTATTCACTCCGAAGTTTCGGAGTACTTTCGGACGGGACCCGTATTTTCGTTGATGGAGATAAGGAATAGGCCCCCTGAAATGACGCGATGATCGCAGTGACGTTACAGAGATACGGGCTATTTTACTTTGCACCCAGAGTTCTTGGATCGCGACGCTAATACGAAACAGAGGTACTGTCTGTACGGTACGGACAAAAAAACATAATTATCTGGATCCAGTTTTAAGTTAGCTGGAAATTGGGGGAGGCCTTTACCCCAGCAGTGGTGAATCGCTATGGCGACGCTATCGTTGACAGAATGACACTTTTCTAGGGCCTCTGGAGTGGCAACCGCTTGGGGACGGAGTAGTAACGAAAAAAAAAAGTACTCTACTCAAATAAATAACAAAAAAATGCGAACCGATGACCTGGTTAAGATTGCGGGATGGCACTGGATGCGAGACACACGGGTTCGGGTGGACATCTGGATCGGACATACGCCTGGGGGAGGCCTATGTCCAGCAGAGGACGTCTTTCGGCTGAAATGATGGTGATGATGATGATGATGATGATGATGAAACTCAAATAATCCTGCTTACAGTAAAAATATAGTTTCTGTTTTATTGCGCACTTCAACCTGATTGCAAGTCGTCAAAACATACCTTCAAGCTAAATTGTGCTTTAGTAGTAATTTTAAGACAGTCTTTACTTTTAATAGTTACTGTTACTGTTCTTTATTATCAAACTTAATTTTATGTAGTAGTATATTATAGCTCATGCTGTTTTATGTGATTGTTAAGTGCAGGTATAATTGGATGTAAAAAACACAACTCGCTTAAAGAAAGAAAATAAAAATGTAAATAAATTCATTCAGTCTTAACAGCTGGGTCTATAAGCGTGAAATTTTCCTTTTATAGCAAAGGTGAGTTCAAAATAATTGTTGAACATTTATTCCCTAAAGGGGTAAAATAAGGGATGGGATAGATGGACTCCCTTTTCAGCACTTAGACACCCATCTGGTCCGTTGTGCTTGCAGGACTGCTCTCTGTGAGATGGAATGGGCCGTTCTCCACGCGGACCTAGTGCGGGTTGGTGGATGTTACGATTGTTCGAATGTTTGGTTCTAAGACGTACCGGTTTCCTCACGATGTCCTTCACCGTATTGAGAGCAGTGGTGATGAAATAATTTACACAAAGTAAAGCGCCTGCCTGGGTTCGAATCCATGACCCACGAATTGTAGGTCACGGCAATTACTTCTGGGTCACCACTGCTCCTCAGATTATGGGATTTACGTTCGTCAGTTTTGCGTGCCCGATGAGAAACTCTAGATAGAAAAATGCAATAAAACTTTTCCCGGCCCTTGCATCGGATCTAGGACCTCATGCTGGAGGTAGCACCTCACCTCACCTCGTCAACAGTACCCCTTAACTTATACCATCTTTTTTTGTAATAGGTAAACCAATGAACAACAATACCAAAAATAAATACACATTTTTCCAAATCATTTTCACAGCACAGTGGTCACAAATATTTTACCCATCGCCAAAAATATTTTTATTTTCACTTTTTAACGAATGCTCGCTAAAACAATGTTTCAGACTAAAACGGTTTCGGGACCACAGACCGGAAAATTGGTGGCCATTAAGAGGCTCTAAGCTTTATTTTTTCATCCCCCCTCCACCCCTCACTTTGGTAATTAAATGACAATTACCGGAATCTCAAAGAGGAAAAGTTGGCGTTTTTTAGTCATTGCGTTTTTAATGTTTCGATTAATTCTGCTTAGGTTGTTTATGTTTATGATGAAAAAGTATTTTTTTTTATATACTTATTGTTATAACAGAGTAGTGCTATTCTGTAAAAAACACAACGTGGAAACTGTCAAGTCAGCTGTCAAGTTCAGATTAAGTTGCGTCAGTCACAAAACCTTTATTATATCTAACTGTAGTCTAAAATCGGTTCATATGGTACGTTTACTAGTCAAAAAACAAAAGAAATAATAATGCCACATTTTGTCATCAAAAATGTTTTCGAGTTATATTTATTGACGGAGCATTTCCTATCGCAAAAATCTGTGCACGTTAAACCGATTCGAATCGGTTTAGTTAAAAAAACAACAGTATGCTTTTACAGAAACGTTTTGCTTTTTCACCATTTTTTGTTAACAATGTTTTTGTTGTTTGTTCTATTTGAAAAAGATAACAGGAGCTATAAAGTGGGTCGATGCGCATTCAAATGCTGCTCTAGTTACTGTAAAATATTTTGTCTTTTCAATAACTTTTCAGGTGACTTAAAACTTGGTATTAATGCACAGTTTTAGCTATATGTTTTCAGGTTTACAAATAGAAAACGCCTCAAAGATGAAATACGGAATTAAGTTGTAGACTGCAAAGAAAATATGCTTACTGTGTAGAATTGTTTCATAAAGTTTAAGGGATTTAAAGATCCGACAGAGAGGACGAACCCGCCGCACTATTACCAAACCACTGCAACTCCTGAAAGCCAGAATCAACAGTGGCGACCACCAGAGAAGCGCCGAGGCAATGAAGCTCGACGAAGTCCCGGAGAAGGAATTCAACTGTCTTGGATCCCACAACGAAATTAATCAGAAAAGAATAATGGAGGAGTAGGGAAAAAATACAAAATTCCACTTCCCTCCATATCAAGCAGGAGACAGAACAAACAAGACCAATAGGCACAAAGGGTCGTTTACAACTGGGATAAGCCCAGTTGCCTAACACCACGGATAAAAATTAGCATTAATACATATTAATGGGTCCTGACATTGTGAGCTGTTATTTTTGATTCCAATAATAGGTATAGCAAAAACATCCGACAGAGAAGGATGGCGATGCACCGTGAGAGGAATTATGGCAGCCCGAAATCTCACTGCATCATGATGACCACGACCGCTATGCCAAGAGCGTACCGGCGAAGAAAAAAATAACTAAAAGAAAACACAAACTTCCGCAAAGCTCACCCAACAAATCTCCCATGCAAATACCAAGCTATTTGTTCATAGTATCTCCTGTAAAGAACAAAAGAATGTTGCCAAAGTGTTGCCAGCAATGACCGTTAAAACATCCAAACTATTGCAGTACTACACGAATTAGAACAAAAGGAGGAATTCAAGTTTTCAGAGATACCTGTAAGAGTGCTCCTCTCGGAAGAGCCGAAGAACTAGACAATCTCTTCTGCTATTATTTGTTGTTTTCGTGTTTGCGAATGTTCTAACTGTACTATTTAATACCTATATATTTCTATATATAGAAAACTGTATCTCTACTGAGCATGCTTATTTTATGAATTTACTAGGTTTTCGACTACGTTCGAATTAAGTTACTAGCTTTTAAAGTTGAAGTCGACGGCACGAACTATTTTGTGCGCGGGGTTAAAATGCATGCTATCTCATCCGACAACACGTGCGAAAGAAATAGATGCTGTGATGAGCAGTAAGAAGCTAGTTAGCGTACGAATTGGCACTTTTGCAAATTTGTATCGAAATGGATTGATTTAGGACGAAAACGAGCGCGTGAAATTTTATAAACAGACCTTTGGGAGTCTATATATCATGAAAAAACAACTAAATGTATATTTATAAAATAACATTATTTGCATTCATTGTTGAATTACTAATCTGTCCCTGTATGTGTATGGAGGCCGTTTTGCAATTTTCCTTCTTCTTATGGTATTTATGCCCGCCCAAAGATGCGTTTATGTTGTTAGCTAATGTTGAAATATGGAGCTTTCGACGCTCATAACTTTCAAATATTTTTATTTTTTTTAATTTTTGTTTCCATACAAGACTAATAATGATGAGACAAATTGTTTTTTTTTTTTTTTTTGAACGTAAATCGTCAAACAGTGGAGTAATCTCTAGACTACGTTTGTATGGAAGAATTTTCGACTATTATAACCTTATGGAACGGAAACCTAATATCCTAAGTGTCAAAATTACAAACTTTCTTATGACCACATGATATAAAAATACTAGCGACATTATTAATGGTAGAGAAATATATGCATTTCTCTACCATTAATAATGTCGCTAGTATATTTTTAAAAAATGTCGAAGAAACAACATTTTAAAAGCTTCTTTTGATTGCTTTCTCGTAAAATGAGAGTAAGTTGACTTCATGGTTTATAAAGTAATGTTTCAGCATAATAAATGTTGACGTGGCAGTCATTTCAAATTAAAAGTCACTTCAATTGTAAGTACATGTGATTAACTGATCCGTCGGACAGGACAACTTAATCACAAAGTCGACTTCGAGGCGAGTAGGGTAGGTCTACTGTGGTAGAGAGTAACAAAAATGCATGGATAAAGATAAAAATTGGTTTTTGGAGGAAATCTTCTTATTTCATCATAGCAAATTTTTCTCAAAAGAAACATCAGAACTAACTAACTAACTTGCGAACTAACTTGTTATTGTAAACGTTTGTCCTGTATGTTTTCTGTGGTGTACAATAAAGTATATAATAATAATAATAATAATCAGCAATTTTTTTTTCAAAATAATCATTCTAAGGTTTTTGAAAAGCAAATAAGATAGATAAATTACTACAATAGATATTTTGAGGAAAGATTTGAATTTTTGTAAGTTTGTTTGTTTGTAATGGATAAACTCAAAAACTACTTAACCAAATTTCAAATTATTTTACCAGTAGGAAGCTGCGGGAAAAAGCTAGTTAAAAATAGCTGATAAAAATATTTTTTATAAGGTCATTATGATAACCGTACTTTTGTGTCGATTGTTTTTCTAGAAAGTCTCAGGTTTATTACGTACGGATCGTAGCAGATGGCGTTCTGTAGTTACTGCCTACCCTCATGAAGAAAAGGCGCGATTTATATAATTATGTAAAATTGTATATTTTCAGAAACCACTGAGTTCTCAGAAATATAGTCAAAACTAACATAAGTACATGTTTTACAGCCATGAAATAAATAGATTTCGCAAAAAAAAAACGAATCATAACAAACTATTTTTGAGTTGTTGTCTAAGGTCTAAGGTCTTCGTCGACACAAAGCATAACTTTATTAAAATTAAAAAAAGGTTTTTTTTGTATTTCGAACGAAAAATACATGAAAATTCTCAAACAAATGCTCAAATAAACGCAGACGCATTTTGCTTACCAAACAATTTGACCGTACTTAAATTGAACTCCATTTATCTTACAGTGGCACCATACCTTTAAACCGGAAATACAGGCATTAAATTAAAACCGAGCACTTCAACTTGTGATACGGCAAAACAGACATCAAACTGTAATTATTGGGCCCGAGGCGTTTCCATTTGACAAACCATAATTTTCTATTTTACTTTTTCCATTTCCAAGAACTTTGCCTCACTGGGCAGTGTCAGAAACGATACGTTTATGAAATTTTAATAAGTTTATATTTTACTTCACGAAAAGTGGCGTTTTATTTAGAATTCGAATTATAAATTATTATACGAGTATGTATTATGAGGAGCTCGTGGCTAATAACAGCCGCATGGGTCGATCTTCAAGGTTAAGCAACGCTTGACGAGGTCGGTCCGTGGATGGGTGTCCATTTCAACATACCGAGTTTCCTCCGTGCCTCGGAAAGCACGATCTGACACCAGTCTGGCCAAGGGGTACCGTGTTGCCCAGTTACTGGGTTGTGGAGGTCAGATAGGCAGTCGCTCCATGTAAAACACTGGTACTCAGCTGAATCCGGTTAGACTGAGGACCGTGAAAAGGCTAGACAGATAGATTTTTTAGTATTTTAAATAGAGCGACTGAATATTTGTCCTCTAAAATCTGAATACTGGCTAACAAGAGTACTATAGAATCATAACCTAATGTTTATCAATGACTCAGGCACCAATAATTTGTTTCGCGGTAAATAAAACATCTTCGAACCCTAATTTATCAGAGTTGTAGATTTATAGCTATATAGAAACTAGTGGTTAGGTTACTAAAAGTTAGTCACTTAACATCGTTTTTTTAAGGCCATAAATAGTTATTTGTGACCTTAAAAAAAGGAATATAGTAGGAATTTATCGTGGTTGTAAATATTGCTTCGATATCTAAGGAAACCGAAGTATGTTGATGAGTAATTTCTCGTTCCATTCGTCTTTGTGTTCCATTTTGAACTGACTTTCAATAATTAAAAATAAATCAAAAATCTCTACTGCTTAGAAAGCGAACTAAAAAGACGTAAATAGGAAGAAAATCATGCTGTGCAGTCGGATGATACATGTTCGCATGCTGGCTGACCAAAACCAAATAGATGTATCCTCCGACTGCACAGCATGATTTTCTTCTTCTTTTTAGTTCGCTTTCTAAGCGGTCGGGTTTTTGTTTTTTTTTTAATTACCTTTTTTATTTATAACTTTTTAGTATTTTTTTTTAGAATTAGGTGCATTTAAAAACATATAAGTGTTATATATTTTTGAAATCACCTCCTTAAACCCTTTATTTTGATACCCCCACGATGGGATGGGCAGAAAAAAAAATTGGTTCTCCACAATATGGCACCCAAAAGCCGCCACTTTTTATTTTTTTCTAATTTAATGTAGCCCAGTGACACTCTCAGGATTAAGACGAATCAATCGAAAAAAAGGATTGACGTAAGAATCATAAAAAAGGGCCAACGCGTTTGTTCTCTAGAACGCCACATAGGAATAAACATACATACATACATAGACTCATAAACACATTACCCTCCTTCGGCAGTCGGGTAAAAAAGGAGAAGGTTCTATGTTCGACTGTATGTATGTTTTTTAACCGACGTTTTTGGTTTGGTCACCGATTTCTCCGTCAATTGTGGACCGATTTTGAACTTATTTTTATTTGAATTGGTATACTTTCAAGATGGGTCCCATCAAGTCGTAAACTGAAGGAGTTTCAATATTTTATAGGACGTGTATGACATAGCAATTTTTGGTATTTTATTTTAATCAACATTTAATTTATTTGCAATCAGAAGGTATCATTTGGTAAAATTGAACTGATGAAGAACACCACAGATGGCCACTGGAACTTCTCAATGATAAGTATGTTATGGGTATAAGATATATCGAATCATCATCATCATCAGCCTATTAATGTTCCCACTGCTGGGACACAGGCCTCGGCCTCTCTGTGAGGGGAGATGGGCCGTAATCCACCACGCGGGCTCAGTGCGGGTTGGTAGATGTCACATATCTTCGAATTTTTGGTTCTAGAACATGCCGGTTTTCTCACGATGTTTTTCTACACCGTTTTTTGAGAGAAGTGGTGATGAAATAATTTACACAAAGTAAAGCGCCTGGCTGCCACGACCTACAACTTGTACCACCACTGCTCTCGAATAGATAAACAAAATGTTTCGTTTTTCACACAACCGTCGTCGCAAAGAAGAAAAGGATTGTATATAAGTTTTATAGGAAGGTACCACTTACCGATTTTATTTTGCCAACGTTACCGATCCGACAGAGGAAGTCGTGGCCCACTAAATACACGTATCGACAAGGTTGTTCCTCGAGACGTCTATCGCAGAATATTATTTATAAGTTGTTACTTTGTGATTGTGTACTGAGCCCGCGGGACCTCTTTGTTGCCAAGGGAGACGGTTATATGTAATATTCACGACGTTAGTAGTTGTTTATGACTGTATTGTACGTAACCTGTACGTACCTTGGTTTTCTTTGAACAGGGTAAACGTGCGTTCATTTAGAACTCAGGCAGCTCACGGATTTTGTGGATCGCCCGGAGGACACGGTGGAGCATACGGTGGAGGTCTGCCCTGCTTGGGCGGAGCACCGCCGTATCCCCATGGAGGTGATCCAGCCCTGATTCAGGCCATGGTACGGAGCGAGAGGGCATGAGAAGCTGTGTGTGCCTCCTTCTGCGAAGCAATAATGCTCGCGAAGGAGGACGCGAACGCGTGAGGGAGACGCAACGGAGATACCCTCACGCCATGTCGTCGGGAGTTGCAAGCCGATTCCCGGCCACCGTAACGTGCGGACGGTCAGTAACGGGTAGCTTGCCGTCCGATAAGGACCAGACCCGAGCCGAAGGCGCGTAGTATTCCACACGTGCCTCAAAGAGATGTCAGCAATTCTGACGGGATCCGCGAGGGTTACCGCGGCACTGGCTCAAGCAACTGCAGCAACACGGGTGGGTTTTAGTCAGTAAAAGTTTGACTCGCCCTGCCGCTTCACCCAGAGCTGAAGAAGTCATTGTATGATCAACCAACCAAAAATAAATGAAAAAAGCAGCTCACGGACTGAAGACGACCAATTCAGTCAGTATATTCTGTAAAAATCTTACTGTGATGTCTTAGCTGAAGCGAGCTATCAGCTACTAGCATCGATTAACAGTCAGTCGGAATGACAGCTTTGTTCAAGCACACTTCACCTACTTCATTTTCAGTACAGTTTTAATATTAGTTACAAAATTAATCAGGAAAGAATAACGGAGGATTAGGGAAAAACAGCCTAGACCAACAGCTTGAACTGCTTTCCGAGGCATGGAGCCGTCTTGGTAAGTAATAAATGAACACCTATCTAGGGACCGACCTCGGCAGGCATGGCTTAACCTCGAAAATAGACCCGTGTGGCTGTAATTATTTAACTACATGCTCCTCCTGTACTTAACGGATATGATGATTTTATGTTATTCCTGGGTTTGTTAAGAACAAACTAGGCAATTTTTTTCTTAATTATGAGAAAAGTAGTTGTAGGTGGGGTGATCAGCACTCTGCTTATCACTCTTTCGATCACAATCAGTTTTTTTTAAAGTAATTGCTAATTCATATTTTTCAAAAATCCTGTTCTTGAAAACGTAAACTACGCATTGAATGTAGTTGAATTGTCAAAATTTAAAGGCAATGCCATTGGATGTGTGGACGCAATTATCCACAGAGTTCTTAACCCTTAGCATTTATTTTGTCGTGCAACTTTCTACAAAAGATCGACGGAAACACTTCGGGCTGGCCAGTAACCATTAGCTGGTAGAAGGGTTAACTCATTCGAGACAACATACAGATATAAAAAAAGTTTTATGAACTCTGTCGTGAAATCTGGGACATAGTGAATTCAATGTAGCGTATAGTGCAATAACATTTCCACGGGTTAATGTTTTACGAGTTTTGTAGGCATTAACCGAATAGTCAGCATGAGGGAAAATGCGTAAAATTAAGTATTGTCCAACCTCTGAAACTATGTATTTTTTCAACATTTACCAATCTCTGAGGTAAATCCTAAAATTTACTGTGTGATTTCTGGTAAAAGCCCGTAATTAGCGATCATTATACATCATTTCGGACTTTTACTAGTAAGACTTTGTAAATCATAGGTTTTATCGTAGTTCGGGCTTTTACATGACTGTGATCCTTTCTGCAATGTACTTTACATCTTGCATGATAATGCCCCTTATTCTGAATTGTTTGTCTGTTTTCTGTATTGTAACTGTATGTGTCTCAATTCAGTGTGCCTTTTGGCAAAGACCTCCTTTAGCTTTTTCCACCGATTTCTGTCACGAGCCGCTCTCCTCCAGTTGGGGGCCGCTATTTGTTTTAGCTCATTCTCCCATCTTCTGATCTGTTCCCTTGTTGCGTTTACTGCCCCTTGGAATACGAATCAGTTAGTACTTTACCCCA
This sequence comes from Orthosia gothica, assembly GCA_949775005.1. Taxonomy (NCBI): domain Eukaryota; kingdom Metazoa; phylum Arthropoda; class Insecta; order Lepidoptera; family Noctuidae; genus Orthosia; species Orthosia gothica. The sequence goes on along the minus strand of OX459058.1, from coordinate 4,013,202 downwards.
TTTCTCTATATTTGATCTCCACATGTGACCAGTCCGTCTCCCTTTTTTGTTGGTCAATTCTGGTCAAGATTCTTTTTTTTTTCTTTTAAATAACATTGCCCCACACTAGGAATTTCTTCCTATATCGCAGGTGCACAAACATATAAACTCACATACACAACACCCAGAGCTGGAACAACTATTTGTAGGTCATACAAATATTTGTTCCGTGCGGGAATCGAACCCGCGACACGCAGCACAGCAGTCAATCGCTCAACCACTACGCCAACCGTGCGCCCTAAATAGATGCCCTTCTATACTACTTATAACATTATAAAGCTAAAGAGTTTGTTTGAGAGCAGTGGTGGCCCAGTGGTATCGGCCGCGACTTACAAGTTGTAGGTCGTGGGTTCGAGCCCAGGCAGGCGCTTTACTTTGTGTAAATTATTTCTTCACCACTGCTCTCAAAACGGTGAAGGAAAACATCGTGAGGAAACCGGCATGTCCTAGAACCAAAAATTCGAAGACATGTGACATCCACTAAACCGCACTAGGCCCGCGTGGTCGATTACGGCCCATTCCTTCTGACAGAGAGGTGACCTGTGACCCAGCAGTGGGAACATTAATAGGCTGATGATGTGATGTGATGTGAAAGAGTTTGTTTGTTTGAACGCCCTACTCTCAGGAACTACTGGTTGAAATTGAAAATTTGTTTTTGTGTTGGATAGTCCATTTATCGAGGAAGGTATAATATCACGCCACGACCAATGAGAGCGGGGCATAAATTAAAAATGTTGCAAAAACGGGCAAAAATATTCCTTTTTGAGAGCTTCCGTTGCGTGCGCTGCGTAAACGGTTTAAGTTACGAAGATATCATGTATAAGGAATTGTTCGTCTTTAAATGTTATAAAAAAAATCTCTGACAGCATATGACTTTCTATTAAGATTGACTCACTGTAACCTTTTTTATGGCCATCAAATTTGTTCATCTGCGAAGGAGTTTTATCAACATCTATACTAGTATTATAAAGCTGAGGAGTTTGTTTGATTGTTTATTTGTTTGTAGGGTTAGGACGGTAGGTAGGTATATAGATAGCCTGTTGACGTGAGCGAAGCCGCGGGGTCAGCTAGTTTTTTAGGGTTCCGTACCCAAAGGGTAAAAACGGGACCCTATTACTGAGACTCCGCGGTCCGTCTGTCTGTCTGTCTGTCTGTCTGTCTGTCTGTCTGTCACCAGGCTATATCTCATGAACCGTGATAGCTAGACAGTTAAAATTTTCACAGGTGGTGTATATCTGTTGCCGCTACAACAACAAATACTAAAAACAAAATAAAATAAATATTTAAGGGGGGCTCCCATACAACAAACGTGATTTTTTTGCCGTTTTTTTACGAAAATGGTACGGAACCCTTCGTGCGCGAGTCCGACTCGCACTTGGCCGGTTTTTATATGTCTTACAATGCGCAACATCATCATCCTTTTAATGCTCCCACTGCTGAGACACAGGCTTCATCTTTGTGAGAGAGGAAACATGGAGGGATGTGCAATGCGCAACATGGGCACTCACAAAACAACATAGAAACAAATTGGTTTCTATCAAAGAGCCATGGAACGGAGCATGACAAAGATGTATATGTCATACTGTTAAAACTGCCATATATACTCTATAAGAAATATGAGCGGCCAAATAACACTGGGAAAAGATAGCAGATCTTATACTAGAGCTGTGACATCATTTACATATTATAAAAATAGGACAAAGCCATCCTGCCCCTGACTGAACCCTTGTCAAAAGGCAGATGCTACAGATACCTTTTGCTTATGAAACAATGTACTTGGAAATTTTAATCTTCCTGTCTAAGATATGGATCGGTATAGGTAACAGTTGTAAATGTAAAAAATATATTCTTTTTTTTTAATAATAAATAAAAATCACCTCGTGTAAATATAAAACGATATTAATAGAAAATAATATGAAAGAGAGCTATACATGTTCTGGGCCAGGTGATTAATTAGAGCACTATTCAAAATGACCGGACAATATGAATAATAACAATTCATATCGGGCTAAATAATACTGATTTAATATTCTTTATTTATCACATTGTCTGGTCATTATGAATATTCGCCGTATGATATTTATAGTACTTTAGGCAGCGTGCGAGGAGCAAATATATTGTAGTCAAATGTAGAAGTGTAGTATCTTAGCGGAATATTTGGTTTATCCTGCCAAACGCCTTTCGGAAAACCCCAAGATAGATTCCGATTTCTGCCTTTGACTGATGGACCTATTTTAAGACAAACCTAAAAGTTCCTAATTTTTTAACAGACAATAGTTGGAATCTTTTTGGACTTTGCCTAGTCTATCCTAGAAGCGATTAAGGCAAAATTTAACAAACTTCGATTTGTACTTACTACGTCGTAAGTAAGATAAGTCGCCGGAGGCTGCGGGGCTCCTATTTCTGTCTGCAGGTGCCTGAGCTCGCATCGCTCGCTCTTTGACTAATTATTTCAGGAGCTATCAGGGTCTAGTTAATATAGTATCAACGCCTGATTTTATAATAAAAATGTTTGTCACGACGTTTGTTCTGGGCCCTACATGGGTCCAATGTAGATCAATTAGCGTCTATAGCCTGGCTGCGTTTCAGTGAACTCTTCGGAGAAACCAAAAATATTGTCTGTGCAATTATGGAAGAAGTTATCATAACGAATGTTTGACGGATGTTTATTATGAAGGATAGCATGGTTGATATCTGTCGGGCATGTCACCCTCCGAATGAATCAATGCGCCACATTATCTGTGGATGTTCTCGTCCAGCTAACGAAGAGTACTTGCATAGGCACAACCTTGTAGCCAGGATTATCCATCAGCAACTTTCTCTGAAATATACTTTTTTGACATCGGAGGTGCCATACTACAGGTACGTGCCCGACCCAGTTCGCGATAATGGCATATCGCGAATATGCCATTATCGCGAATTGTCCATCGTCACTGATAGGACTATTATAGTGAATAAGCCTGATATAGTGGTGGTGGTACCCGGTGGTATCAAACACGGAATCAAACAGCTTCTGAAGGGCCTTAAGTACCGGTGTACTTAAGACCCTCCAGAAGCTGTTTGATTCCGTCATACTTGAAGGTAAAACGCCACAGGGATGGAAGGTTGTGGTGGTATTCTTCTTCAAGAAAGGTGATAATACTCAGTTAAAGAATTATAGGCTCATCTCACTTCTTAGCCATGTCTACAAGTAGTTTTCAATAGTCATCACAAATCATCTCGCGCGCAAGTTTGACGTTAATTTGTCACATTAATTCTGCGATAATTTGGAGGTCCGAAACTCGGCCTTAAGGTTGAACTAGTCGACGGCACGAACTATTTTGCGCGCGGGGTTAAAATGCATGCTATCTTATCTGACAACACGTGCGAAAGAAATAGATGCTGTGATGAGCAGTAAGAAGCTAGTTCGCGTACGAATTAGCAATTTGCAAATTTGTATCGAAATGGATGCTGCTTTAGAACGAAAACGAGCGCGCGAAATTTTATAAACAGACCTTTGGGAGTCTAGATATCATGAAAAAACAACTAAATGTATATTTATAAAATAACATTATTTACATTGTTGAATTACTAATCTATCCCTGTATGGAGGCCGTTTTGCAATTTTCCTTCTTCTTATGGTATTTATTTCCGCCCAAAGATGCGTTACAATTAGTGTTGAAATATGGAACTTTCGACGCTCATAAATTTCAAATATATAATATTTTTCCAGTTTTTTTTCCATACAGGACTAGATAATGATGAGACAAATTGATGTCATTTTTTATTTTGAACGTACATCGTCAAACAGTGCAGTAATCTCTAGACTACGTTTGTATGGAAGAATTTTCGACTAGTGTAAACTTGAGTGCTGACTCGTTCCTAATTGAAATAAAGAATTTTGTCTTTGTATTTAAAGGTGTTTATCAAGTTGTCCCTCAAACACACTGTCATGTGCTTTAGCCGTTATAGTCGCCAGTGAGATTAGTCTGTAGTTACTCTCGTCACTAGCGTCATCTGTTTATTTTTCAATATTGGAACAACCGCCGCTTTCATCAACTCGCCGCAGTCAGAGAGGCCACTACGAACAAAGCACCATTTTGCACGCACACATTGATATTACGATTTTACAGGGTTTCTTGCCGTATGTGATCTGATGTGAAGTGACGGGAAGAGATCTGACCAGTAAGCATCGTAGTATATCTAGTGTAAATAGAAAAAATGAATTTATTGCAAACATGTCCATAGTTGTTAGTAACAAAGGTCTTAAAACTATGTTAGTCAACTTATTATAATAGTGTCATCTCGTCACGTAAAGCTAGTTGACTCTCCCCAGCACCAGAGTCTGGCCTCTCAGAAAACATCCTTAGGATTCCGTTGTTGCTATCACGCTTGGCACGCACTGACAGCGCTCTTCGTTCTCGCTCAACATCCAGATCATCTTAAAATAAATATCTCACTCTGCAATAAATGGATTTTGTATATTTTGAATATATCATCAAACTGTAATGAAATTGTTGTATGCAAATAAGTTTTTGATTTGTGTATACACATATTAGAAAAAGGAAAGATTTGTATTTTTAACCGACTTACCAAAAAGGAAGAGGTTCTATGTTCGACTTTATGTATGTTATTTTTTGTTTGTTCACCGAAGTGTCCGTCAATTGTAGACCGATTTTGAAAATTCTTTTATTTTAATTTGGTGAAGGTCTGATGAACAACTTCGGAGATATACAACAAAACTCTTCAATAAATAACGGCAAATCATTGGGCATTGCTACAATCGCATGTCTGTTTATTGTTTATACCATTTCATAACGTAACATCACGCCAGTACGCTCTAAAGGGGTACGCAGATCTCTCATTTCACCGGTTATGTTCAAGTTTCATGTTATTCAGGTAATCTTTTCTGGCATAATAGGTACCTTACTAAAAAACTTGCCTATTTTAGGTAGGTACAATTAAAAAGGTTTATTTTTTATTTTTTGTATGTATCAACTAAACTTAAAAAAAGGTTGGGAAGCTACACTATCCCCGGGTGACATAGGTTACTTTTTATCCCTGTATTCCCACGGGAACGGGCACTACGCGGGTAAAACCGCGAGACGTCTGCTAGTCTTATATAAACTAGCTTCTGTCAGCGATTATCCCGAGGGAACATATTCCCGTCATAATAAATGTCCTGTGTGCTATTCCTGACTACAATCTGCCGCCTTTATAATATTATAAAATAATAATAAATAAACGATATTATAATATTATAGTGTGATTGTAAGATACTCGTAAATAAATAAAACACAGGTGTTAATCAACCCCCCCTCCCCTCCCGGTTAGTTCCCGCATTGTCGAGGTCCCACCTCTCAGGGCTCAGTAACCGTGGCTTGGTCACCCAAGGGGAAGCGAAGAGGAACCCGAAGAGGGGCCGCTCATCAGGGCTTTTGCCGACAAGCCGACGACGTAGCGCCCTAACATGTAGGTTGCGGTGCTACCTGGGCCACATCGCAACTCAGGTGGGCCACTATGACTTATGGGCCTCCCATACCCTTACGATATCGCGGCTGAGGGTTGTAGGCCGTGGTGGGAGTGGAGTGCCGGTATTGCGGTGCACCGCTCTCCCTACCTGCCGCGGCCTGGACGGGGTCGCCACCGTTTGATGGCGGATGTGGTGGGCCGCAGGGGAGGAGAAGTGTCGGTATAGCGTTGGCCGATCTCCCTATCTTCTGCAGCCGAAAAAATGGTAGGTGGCAGAGCACGGGTGCCCTACACGGGGTTACCTGGCGCCCATGTGCTGGTTTGGTCCCTGCGGTAGTCACGGCGTACAAAGGGTTCTGGTGCGCCGGTGATGGGGGGTACTCCAAGGGGATGATCCGGTGACGGACACCCGCGGTGGATTCGCAGATGACTGCTTACGCTTGCCCGTCATAAGTGGCACAGGAGAACACCGTGGAGATTTAGTGGGTTGGAATCCCACTCCCACGTAACTGCGCTCTCTCCCCGTGGTAGCGCAGTATGCATGAGCATATATCGAACAGCTGTTTAAAATTGATTGGGGACATTTTGTTATTTTTGTCTCCGAAACGATAACTTGAATAATTTTTTGAAGTGTATATCAACCCAAAAAACTACTGAGTTTTTTTCCCCTAAGCCACTACCTCAACATTCAAAAAAGTCGAGGACAATTTAATCGTAAACCTTATCAAAGTCGACGGTATTTAAAAAGTTACATTATTTTTCACTCGAGCGAAAAGCAATGATTGTTTTATCTTAACGAGCTGTTATTTGATGAAAAATGTACATATTTGAAGAACTTCTTTAGTTCCGAAACGTTGAGATGGCAGCAATCGCGGCGATCTTGGGCATTGCCACCTATGTAGGCCATGTGCACACGAGTAAGTTCCCCTTGAATGTTACATGAAGTTCAATTTATTACGTTTACATTTTTTTTTTAAAACCCCAGTAGAAATCGATATTAAAATCACAAAGTTTGGTATGGTTCTGGATTTCTAGTACAGGTCCCGTCACGTATAAAGAACGCTGAGTGACAGTGGAGGGGATGTGTCTGCGCATGAGTACAGTCGCGTTCTATAGTAGGTACTAGGCTATTTTATTATAATATAAGATAAATCGTTTTATTGTAGAATCATAATAGGTACTTACTAGCTACTTAATACTTTGGAAGAGACTAGATTTGAATTAGTTAATGTTTACTTGAGCATTATTTTTTATTTCGATCTTATTTTTATAAATTTAGAAACATCTTATCATTATAAATTATCAACTGCTCCTTTTTTCTTTCCTTCATTTATAAAACCGTTTGTCGTGCAAAGAAAGTTGTGTGTGTGACTGTATTTTGGGAGCGAACGAAGCGTGATCTCAGCGCGAGAAGCATGGGTCGACTGACGAACCAATAGCGTGCGCGCTAAACACTAGCGGAGTATTCCCCCGTCGCGCCCTCTTCATACCACCAGTTAGATCGAGAAATCGCTCAGTGCGCAGATTCAAGGCCAGCGTTCTTTTTACGTGACGGGACCTGTTTGCACTCGTTCCACCACAATCCTCTGGATCAGTCCCCCAGGGGATTACACAGCACTCAATGATCCACTATGATCCCCTAGGGCCAGTTAGGATAGTGTTAATCAAAATTTGCAACTTCGAAAAACTTGTGCTCACGGTGCACCACGGCAAAAACTGTGAAATTTTAGGACTTTTTGCTCTAAAGTCATTAACTAAGCATTTTTGGACGAATAAAATGGCGTACTTTTTTAAGTTCATTAAAGGAGATGTTTCATTTTTGTATGGGACTCCGGCCATAATATGTGCCTTTTAGAAAAAATGTGCAACTAACCCCTGAATAAAATAAAGTAACACTTTTCCATAACACCAAATGATTTTAATGTGCCTAATAAAAAAAAAACTAAATGTTTGACGTTTATCGTGAGAGTTATGACAGCCATGAGAGGTTGTAAATATGACGTTTACATAATCTAAAATAATAAATAAATTACATTTTGAATTATTCGTTCAGAAGTACACTTTAGGAAAGTAGAATAAATATTTTTTTAATTATTTCTTCAAGTGTCAATTTCCAGACACAATAGAAATTACCATTGTTTTAATCCGATTCGGCAATATGGACAGTTAAGAGGTGTAATCGTCGCACTTGCTTATAATTAGTAGAAAAAAATGTTTATGACAATAATAATAATTTTTAATAGTACAAGAACACGTACAGCCCGACCAACTTAACTGTGAATTATGAGTGGCACTGTTCGTCACCATTTCACCAAAAAATAAACAAAAACCGATCTTATGACCCATTCAAAATTTAAGTTCCAAAAACGTCCGTTTCACAGATAAGTTGGTCGGGCTATACTTTGCATATTTAGCGTCAACGTTATTTATGATTCGATACATATAAACATTGTTATAGAGAATCCAAACCAACAAATCAATGTAATGATTTTGCAAACTTCTTGCGAATGTGCACACGTGCCTTAAATTTAAGAGAAAGCTGACTGATTGCCATCCTGATGTTCTGAGGGAGCGCATTCCAAAGGGAGATTGCTTCGAAAAAGAAGGACAAGTGGATAAACCCAGAGTGGTGAGAGGGACATACATTGTAGAAGACGATTAATAGAGGAGGGAAGATTCTTATTTTGGGCAGAGCAAAGGAATTGAACGTGAGAAGACAGATAAGAAGGAGAAGTGTGTTCATCAATAAAATAAAACAGGGTAATCAAGGCCCTCAGCGCTCTACGCTGACGAATGGATAACCATTTTAAAAGGGATCGATGTGGGGATACATGATCGTAATTACGGAGGTTGAAGACAAATCGAATGCAGTTATTTAGAAGACGGCCAAGTTTATGGAGTTAATCTGCATTCAGGTCATAGTATCACACATCTCCATAGTCTATTATGGGAAAGATAAGGGAGTGTACAAGCATGGCCTTTATGTGAGCTGGGACAAGATTTTTGAATCAATACAGCGAACGTAACGTTCCGGTGACCTTTCGGCTGACATTCGTTACCTGTTTGCGCCAGTCTAGGCAAGTGTCGACGAGCAAACCAACATCCTTAACCTCGGAGCTAAACGGGATTGGTACGTTGTCGAAGATTATGGGTGGAACAGTTAAGCCATCAAGCTTCTCAAGCTTTGGGGACCCCCAAGTATGATAACCTGACACTTTGCAGGATTAACCACCACACCGAAGCCGTCGGACCAGCCGTTAATCGTAATTAAATCCCGGTTTAGCTCTTAGATCGCATCCGATAAGTTGCCAACACCTGCCTGACAGTAGAGCTGTAAATCGTCAGCATAAAGATGATACGCACACTGAATCTCGGTGGTTTTAAGATTAATGAAAATGGAGCACAAAAAAGAGGAGATAAAATACCGCCTTGAGGGACGCCAGCTGCAAGATCGCACCACTCTGAAGAAGAGTCTCCAGCATGAACTGACTGCTGACGCCCGCGAAGATAAGAGGAAAACCATTCCAGTGCCTCGTGATAGACCATAAGATAAGAAAGGATAGACCAAAGGACATCGCGATTGATGTTATTAAAGGCGTTTGAGAAGTGGATTAACACTAAAGTAGTAACTTTAGAGTCCTCCATTCCCCGCCTTATATCGTCAGTCACTTCAAGGAGAGTTGACACGGTACTGTGCCTGGACCTGAAACCGGATTGAAATGCGCTGATGAGGGAGTTGTGGTATATGAAGTGAGATAGTTGTTTATGAACACAGGCCTCGAGCACTTTGAACAGAAAGGGAAGGATCGATATTGGGCGAAAGTGACCGGAAAGAGTGGGAGTGGGAATCTTAGGCAAAGCTCGGACCAAAGGAAGGGAAACCACCGGAGAAAAGAGAAAAGTTAACGATGTGGGAAATAGCAGGAAGATGTTGATCCAAAGCCTTCACGATCATTTAGCGACTGATGTTATCGCGTCCCACTGCTTTGGACTTAATGGATAGGATTATCTTTTTGATCTCGCCTGGGTCGAAAGGCAAAATATAGACAATGTTGGGTCTGACGCGTCCCAAAATTGTCTATAATAGGACGCGTCAGACCAGCAAAGAAGTCGATAGTTTGAAATTTGTAGCCTATCTAGCATAGGCACAGTAGAGAAAAAGCGATTAAGATCGTCTAAGCAAATTGTGTTAGGAAGGTCTTAATGCCGCGAATTGCCGATACCTAGGGTCCCAAGGAATTTGCAGATATCGGCACAAGAAGATGAAGAAATGTTATTTAGAATGTGGCGTCGTTTAGCGTTGCGTATCATCTGATTACACCGATTTCTAGCTGTCTTGTCTCCAATTGTCCTCTGAGCGATCCCTTTTAAATAGCCTTAATGCGCGGTCCCTCCATCACATTGCCATCCGGGTTCTCCTATTCATCCAGGGAGCAGGTGGACGCTTCAACTTCACTCTACTGCCAGGAGCATGAGTGTCCTATAGTTTGTACACAGCATTGTTGAACACACAAACTTTGTCATCTACTGTAGCAGCTTCCTGTAACAGTGTCCAGTCAAGATTCGAAGCTTCTTTTTGAAGTAGCTCACTATCCATACGTGCAAAGGCATGCCTGTAATGATACGTCTTTGGGTTTTGGAGGCTTAAGTACATAGGACACCTGTCCTGTATTTACCTAAATAAGGTCGTGATGGGAAAATCCAGGGGCATCATGTTGACCATGCGAGGAAACTAAGGAAGAATTAGAGATGAGGGTACGTGTGTTTGGGTTTTGGAGGCTTAAGTACATAGGACAGGTAAATAAGGTCGTGATGGGCGAATCCAGGGGCATCATGTTGACCATGCGAGGAAACTAGGGAAGGATTAGAGATGAGGATCAGGTCGAGCCAGGTATGTAATTGACTTTATTATGACGTTAATTGGAGAGGCAGTATATTAAGACTGGCTGACTCGACAATATGAAGGAGTTTACGGGACCGAGCGGAGTTGTGGGAAAGGAAATTGGTGTTAAAATCCCCAATGATGATGTGATATGCATACTCCGAACCCAAAGATTCAAGCACCGATTCGAATTTGGTGAAATAATCGAGCGAAGGGGGACAGTAAATAACACCTAAAACGGCTTTAGCTCCCTTGACACAAACCTCTAGAAAAAGGAACTCAGCAGAATAATTTCAAGCAGAAGTGGCAAGAGTTTTAAAAGGGAGATCTCCGCAAAGGTAAATTGCTACACCACCCCCTCTCTTACCAATCCGATCATTCCGAAGAAGAACGAATCAAGGAAGAGAGTAGGTAGAAGATGGAATTTCAGGTTTGAGCCAGGTCTCAGAAATTAGGACGGCGTGAACGTTGTTGTTGGAAAACTTAACGTACAGTTCGCTATGGTGGCTTGGAATGCTTTGTGGCCAGGATTTGGCCAGAACCTCTGACGCAATAGATCGCCAAGGGTGTCCGTAGGAGAGCTAAAGCTATCATTGCAAGAAGAGACAGTTGATTCATTGGCAGAGTAAAAAGATTCGCTGCCTGATAACATCATATATATTATACCAATACTACACACAAATCGCACAAACAAAAACATTACGCGAAAGGCTTGTCATGTTGCCAGGCAAGAATCTCATGGTATGTTGCGCAGAAAATTTCACTCCTCATAAAATTGGCCTAATAAAAAAAATCGATTCGTAAGGAGTAAACTCAAAAAAAACTCATGCAAATACTTTACTGTTTTCGGATTTTCTATTTACTTGGGCTATGAAGCAAAATTAAATAAAAAAATCCGAAATGACATTGCTTCTTCCACAAGTCGTTCTAGTTCGATAACGTATCGAATAATACTTACTTATCAATTGCTTATTGCAAAAGGTTCAATCAAATTCGTCTAACTTTTAGTTGGGCAGCTAACGGCAGCCTGGCGAGCACGGCTTACTGTGACATCGCTTAAGTCACACTTTTAATCACAGTTTGGGCGATAAACTCATTTTGTCTTAAGTGCTAGCACGGTGGCGTGAGATATTTTCTTGACTTGTGGCAAAACTTCTTGATGTTTATTTTTTTCTTTTTCGGAAATTGGTATCTAGAAAACGGTATGTCCTAGGCAAAAAATAACCAAAATTTAGCCCCCCCCCCCCTTTGCTACCCCCATGATAGCAGCATCCCAACATGAATTTGTAAGATTTTTTTTACATTGAAAGAAAGAAAGAAAAATATTTATTACATTACAAACACATACACATATATATATATATATATATATTTATTATTTATTTTTACATTGCTTGGTTTTCGACTTGAACTACGGCCATGACAAGTTATGATAAAATATGTCATGTCTTACAATTTGTCGTAAAAGCTAGCACGGGACAACCATGTGACATAGTTTACAGGCGCGACATGACTTTCTTGTTGTTGACTTCATAGTGCGACATAATCTGAATAGACGACCAAATAATATAATACGTAAAAAAGTGTGACGTTCATACAGATAAACAACTTTTTAATTTTGTTGGGCACAAATTAATATTTGACGCATGACCGACGACGACGACGAGACCAGCTATGCCGTTGACTAAAATATCATGACCAAAAATTAAAATATCTGGCGGTAAGGATTCTTTTCGTACTATCGATAAAGAAGCTCCCGTATCCAGTAGCCAATAAAATTGATTATTATTTAAATTAAATGAAACTAATTTAGTTTGTCCATTAAAGGCTAATATTTCTGGGTGGGTCACGAAAAAACTTATCTGCTTGGTCTACCACTTGAGCAGTTTGGTTGTGGCCGCTATTTTCATTAACACTAGTTGCTTGTGCCGAATAAATTTGACGCGTATTATCACGATTATGTAACGGATAATTGTTTCTCAACTTTCCGCCTCTAAAATAACCTGAATTATGGTAACATCTTGAACGACTTCCACGATTACCATAACTATTCCCACGTGCATACCAATTTGATGATTGACCTCGTCCTTGTGCACCTCGGCCTCGGTGTCCTTGATGTCTCTGTCCATTAAAATTATTGTTATACATACCTCTCTTTCCTCTGTGGTAAGAACTAGGCTTACCAGAATAATGCATGACGTTGCCGTTGCTTGTACTAGCACCCAGGGACAGCGAACACTCCTCATCTTTAGCTGCCTGGATTGCGTCCTTTAGTGAGCTAAAATTACGAGCTGCTACTATCGTGCTAAGTTTAAAACCTTTTAAACCCTCGGAAAATTTTCTTATTGCCATTTTTTCGTTTAATGGCTTCAAAATATCGTATTTGTTAGAGTCACCGTCTGCTTGAGCAATTGTCAAGTCTGTGAAAAGCTTTTCGAGTTCAGAACCATATTCTTCAATCGTACGTTAGTTTCGTGAAACATTTTGAAGACGCGATTGAATTGCTGTAAATGATTTTTTAGTTAAAAGATGCGTACGCATGTCCTTGACAAGTTCTGTAACAGATGAATACTTTGAAGCCATTCGCAACTTAGCGTTCTCTGATAGTCTACTTTTCAAAATAAACTTAATTAATAAATCCTTATCTGTCTCGCCGATCATATCCGAATACATTTCAATACCATCAATCAATCTTTTCGTCAAATTTTCCGAATCGTCCATAACGAGTAATAAGCTACAAGCTGTTTTCAAGTCGAACTCCATTTTGGCAGACTCAATATTAGGAGAAGTACATAAAGTTTTTATATTCTCGTATAGTTTGTTTATATTTTTTAAAATATCTGTCGCAGAAGAAATAATCTGCGGATCCTTCTTAAATTCTAAAAGTAAATACAGTTCACTGCATTTATCTAAAATAATTGTTGCTTCATTTAATTTTATCTCAGCAACCTTAGCTAAATATCGAGCTTTTCCCCTTTTAATCAAATATTTTCTTATTTGCTCTAATAAAACATAATTGTCCATTAATGCATCAATCATTATCTAAAAATAGAATCGAGTCACTTTGTCATTGCAGTATTTTATAATTCTAAGTAAACATGTTAAAACAATAGTGTAAAGTTACTTGCAACGCGGCGAAAGAACCTCGTAAGCTTCAATTTTGCTGCGAAGTATCGAGTTACGTGAGCAAAAGTACACGATTATAGAATAATTAACTAAGAACGTAATGTAATATGATCCCATTCTATTTTTAGGTTTAATTATTACTTATTTATTTTTAGTTTTAATGTCCATAATTATTAATTAAATAAATTTAATCACTCGCGAGAGGTTTAATCGCACTCAAAAGTTAATAAAACACGCACAAAAGTAGAATTAAACACTTTGAATTTTGGCAGGTAACTCACGGTTCTTTAGGCTGTTGATTCGGCGCTATCGTGTCCTCTGATAGAAGCCCGGATACGTTGCATAGCCCGGAAGCCAATCTCCTCCTGGATCCACTGCTGATGGCACCGTTTATACAAACGCACCACAAAGTAGGCCATTGCAATGGTGCATATAGCCAGCAGCACGAACATCACTATATTCATCCGCTCCATGTGCTGACCAACATCCTTCAACGTGGCCTGGTTGCTGCCCGCTGAATTTTGTGTGATGAATACCTCATCTTTTTCCACCGTTGAGCGGCACATCTTTTGAAACTCCAATGTCCAATTGTGTTTTTGGTCCAATTTATAATTTACCGAATTTGGCGATTATACTAAAACCCAAGGTTATCCTGGCATCTTCTGATGCAGGCTGGCAGGGTCGCCATGAGATGTTTGGAGTCGTACGGGAAATAGTAAATAACAAGTCAGGTTGGCTGCCAATAGTATAATGAATTAGTTAGAGTAAGAAACAAGTAAAACGACGTAAATGCTAGGTAAGCTTAACACATGATACCTAATGTAAAGGAGCATACATATATAGTTGTTTATCTAAAGGAGGTTATACACTTCATCAGCTTAAATGGCTGCCTATCCGTCAGAGGAGATCCCTCAGATCCCTCTGCATGCTCTTCAACATCATGAACGATCCTCGTACTCCTGATTATTTAAAACAATACTTTAAAGTGTTGGGCAGTTCTCACGATCTTAACCTTCAAGCTTCCAAAAACTTACTGCTCCATATTCCTTCTCACCGCACTGGGTTTGTATCGAATTCTTACACTGTCTCTACTATAAAACTCTGGGACGTGCTTCCCCTTGGCATAAAAAAAGCTGAGCGTAAATTTTCATTTAAGCGTAAAATCCGGAACTATTACTTGTCCTCTCTTACATAGCTCGGTCTTCGTCATATATATTATATTTAATTTTCTGTTTCGTTTAGAATATAGTATTTATTATAATATTTATTAGTCTATTGTTTTAGAAATTATTTATGTATTTTATTATTACCTTTCAAACAAAAAAAAACTAAATCGAAATCGGTTCATCCGTGTAGGCGCTATGATGCCACAGACAGACACACAGATACACAGCAACGCACGTGAAACTAATAACACCCCTCTTTTTCCGGCGGGGGTTAATTAAAAATGGGTGCGCCCGTATCAGCAATTAAGACCCGATGAGTCCCAAATAAACGTCAGGAAATTTTCTCACGCCGCCGGTGATTTGATGGTATTATTTAAGAAAAAATGGCTATATCGCCCAAACTGCGATGAAATGTGTGACTCAAGCCATGTCACAGTAGGCCGTGCTCGCCGGGAAGCAACAAGAAAGGAAAGGCATGTTGCGCCTTTAAAATCTGTCACATGTTTGACCCGTGCTAGCATTCATTGACATTCTAAATGGCGTAGTAAATTCGACCACAACAAAATACAAAAACGCCTTGTGTGAATGCGGCCTACAGTGCGTAATACCGAGCACAGAGATAACACGCGAAGCGATCGTGGACGGGCACCTACAGTCGTCGTGCTTGGACCATGTGTGGGTGCGAGCGGGGCGCAGTGAGTGCGGGTCGTCGTTGTATGTGCTGGAGACGCATATCTCCGATCATCATGCCGTGGGACTGGTACTTGCTGCGAGCGTAAGCAAGTCTATTGTGAACTCGGACACTCGGTATGTGATTAATAATAAGATAGTAGCTGAGAGAATCACTGAGTATGATTGGTCTCAACTGTTGTCTATTGATTGCCCTTTAACTATCTATGATAAGTTGCAAAGTACTTTTAGTGAAATTTATAAAAATAGTAAGACTGTGATGCCAAAGACAAAAAAACGGGTTTCACAACCGTGGATAGGTAGGCACTTAAAGAATATGTTGTCGCATAGGGACAGATTGTTTAGAGAGTGGAAAGATACACCTAAGAATAACACAAAAAGACTAGAGTACACAACATTTAGGAATAAAGTAAACAAATTGATTTTTAAAGAAAAAAATAAGTTTCGGCAAGAAGAAATTAAGAATTGTAATGGGAACCCAAGAAAAATTTGGGACAAAATTAATAGCTGGACAGGTAGAAAAAAGGCAAATTTAGATGATATAGTTAAGAGATACTTTGGCGGTAAAGATACAATGTATAATATATGTAGTAAATTTACAGATACATTTACAAAAGAAATTATTGATATAAAACACAATTGTAATATTAAATTATTGGATAGAAATAATTATGTTAAGACATCGAATGTAACTTTTCGTTTTAAACCTGTATCCAGCAGTACGGTGTGCAAAGTTATCGATCAGCTGGGCAATGATAAGGCGCCGGGCATTGATTGTATACGAGCAATGGACTTAAAAATAATCAAAAATAAAATATCACCAGTCTTGTCGCACTTTGTCAACCTGTGTTTATCGAAAGGGGAATACCCAAGCTCACTTAAAAAAGCACTAATCAGGCCCATCTTCAAACAGGGGGCGCACTCGGATTTTGCTAACTATCGGCCTATAGCTATACTGTCAGTGATTAACAAAATAGTTGAAAAAATAGTGGTCGGTCAGGTTGGCGAATTCCTGGAACAAAATAATATACTGGCAGATGCGCAACACGGATTTAGGCGGGGCCGTAGTACCATGTCAGCGTTGTCAGAGTTCTCCGAAGACATGAACAGCAGCCTGGATCAGGGTCATCAGGTCTTGGCGCTGTTCATCGACTACAAAAAGGCTTTCGACACTTTGGACCACGAGGTGTTATTGCAGGCCATGGACGAGTGTGGGATCAGGGGCCCCACTAACAGGTGGTTCCGGAACTACCTGAGTGGTAGAACCATACAGACCTGCATAACCGGTGTAGTAGGTAAAGAGGCCGCGGTTGATCTGGGCGTACCGACTGGTTCCGTTTATGGACCAGTTGGTTATATCATGCATGTAAATAGCGTCAGTAATGTGGTGGAGAGGTGTCGTGTGTACATGTATGCGGACGACATGTGCCTTATGTACTCCTCTAAGGATATTCAGGAGGTTAGGGCTCTTTTGCAGGCTGACTTCGATAATATTACCCGGTGGGCCCACGATAACGGTATCATACTTAATCTGACTAAGACGAAGGTGATGCATGTGTACTCGCCGCATAACCACGTGGCAAAGAATGTCTCCAGTGGAGATATCGGTATCGTGGGCCACACTTACGAGTGCATGCACGTAGGGAGTGTTAATTGTATTTGTCAGAGTATTGAGTATGTCGATAAATTTAGATATCTGGGCTTGTGGGTGGACCGCAACATGAACTGGAAGACGCAGGTTGGCGCAGTGTGCACAAAGCTTAGGTCAGTCTTGAGCAAGTTTTATGTCCTAAAGGCGCCTTTGAGTAGGAAAACGCTGCGTGTTGTTTATTTTGCCCTCGCCGAGTCCTTGCTCAGTTATGGATTAGAAACGTATGGCCGCACCTTTAAAACTTATCTTAACAGCATAAGATCGCTGCAAATTCGTTTCTTGAAATATCTGGTTAATCGTAAGGTTAAACTTGAGTGTAAAGATAATTATGAAAGGCTTTTTGTCGCATGTAGGGTGCTTCCTGTACATGAGAAAGTCAGATACTTGGTGGTTCTCGAGCAATTTTATAACGACCAATATAAGGTACATGTACAAAACACTTACAATACCAGAAGCGTGAGGGAACGTAAGTTCGTGCGAGCTCCGGTTAAAAATTATTATGGTAAGAGAACTAACAAGTATCTGACCCCTACGATTTTCAATGACCTGGATTGGCTACGTAAAGAAAATGCGAATATGACTAAAAGAACCCTTAAGAATAAATTGAGAAATGTACTGCTCAAGGAAATAGCCGCTAACTGCGATGAATGATGATAGATAATACTTGAAATTGAAACCTTATCTATTTGTTTGTTTAAAATATATTCTAAACTTGATTGGTACTGTTTGTTGTTATTTAAGTGATTTTATTTTATTTGATTTTAGTGATTTTGTTTTATTTTGGTAATAATGATTTTATTTTATTTTATCTGATTTTAATGATAAATTCTAACTGATTATTTATTTTATTTTATTGTATTGACATTGTATTTGAATGATTTAATTTAATTTTAATATTTAATTTGTTTTGCTTTTGATTATTTATCAGATTTGTGTGATAATCAATGCAAGGGGTGTAATTATTTGGAAATTAATGAATTACTCTTTTTATTAGTAACCTTGAGATCAAAATTGTATATAGGTAAGATTTAATACGAGCGCTTATCCCGCCGACAAACTGTTACGCAGTTTGGTGGGTATAATTAAATGTGTAAAATTGTATGAACCAAAATAAATGATTTATTATTATTATTATTATTATTAGCATTTAAGACAAATTGTAAGACATGACATAATTTATCATGTCTTGTCACAAATGTCATGGGTACGCCCATGCTCGCTAGGTAGGGTGGGTCATCTAACAGCTATTACTGACTTTACATGTTGTCCCTTTTGCTCATAGGCGCGCATCCCTTACTTAAAAATATTTCTTACAAAAGAATACAACTGACTGCCAAAAAAAAAGATTAATCAATTACATTACAATTTTTCAACATTAAAATCTTAGGATTTCCCATTGAGGCTGGTAAAACCATAGATTTAGGTATTTTACTAGAGGAAGATGGAAATAAGAAGGAAAAAGACTTGGAATATCTTAAGTTTTACCGATAAATCCTAGGTTTTACCGTATATCGGGCTTTGACAGTAACACATTATACGTCCTAAAATATGAGAACAGCCCCACCAACTTAACTGTCAATTATGAGTGGCGCTGTTCGTCACCATTTCATCAAAAAATAAACAAAAACCGATCTTATGTCCCATTCTCAATGTAAGTTCCAAAAACGTCCGTTTCACAGATAAGTTGGTCGGGCTGTATGTGTATTTGCGCGAATGCACTCGCACGACCTATTTGGTCAGGTATTTCACTGGCAGATGGCTGGTGTTATAAAGGGAAACTTAGGCCAGAAAAAGAAAAAAAAAAGTTTAATTTTAGTTTCACGAGATTGACGAGGACGAAGTCGCTGGCAATAGCTAGTTTTAATACGAATGCAGATTTAGCCTCACAAAATATTTTCACTTACACTTTTTAACGAGTTTTATAGTTCCTTGAGAATTCTGAAAAATCTGGTATTATTTCTAGTATAGTAATGAAAACCTTAATTTCAGTAGTTCACTTGTCATTTAAAATGTATTGATTTTGGAAGGAGACCTTGTCCACCAGTGAAACAGTTCGTGCTAGTAATATTAATATTCAACTTAATATTTACTCCAGTTCTACCACCACAATGCATCGCAAACTTTAGATGGGATGACTGCGGGAAACCACCTCAACCAGTCATATATTACTGGAAAAAGGGGTCAAGATGCGAAGTTGGAATCTGGCGTGGCTGTCTCCCAAACATTAATATGTTTAAAGGCGAATACGAATGCGTATCTACATGCACATTCACGGTAAGAGCTGCAGCTCAGGACTTTCACGAGCTCAATAAATTAGAAGAAGATATTACACAAAACTCAGAAGAAAAAAATTATGACGAAAAAAAAACACCTAGCGAAGAAGAAAAAAAAGCGCCTAGCGAAGAAGCAAAAAAAACGCCTAGCGAAGAAGAAAACAAACCGCCTAGTGAAGAAGAAACAACAACACCTATCGTAGAAGAAACAACAACGTCTGTCGAAGAAGAAACAAAAACGCCCATCGAAGAAGAAAACAAACCGCCTAGTGAAGAAGAAACAACAGCACCTATCGTAGAAGAAACAACGTCTGTCGAAGAAGAAACAAAAACGCCCATCGAAGAAGAAACAACAACGAGTTCGACGAACGAAGTCGAAACAACGATTGACGCAGTCCAATCAACGACTGTCGCAGTCGAAACAACAACAACGCTTGGCAACGAAGGACAGAACTAGCAGAACAGAAGAAAGTCCAAGTCTAAACAAATCAGAATAAACGATTTATTTATTTTATTATTTTATTTAGAAAACGCGAACAACGGAACCCTGTATAGGGAACATAGTGTAAGGAGAATAAAAAAAGCTGGCTAAGTGCGAGTCTGACTCGCGCACAGAGGGTTCCGTATAAACAGCGACATTCACCAAAATTAATAGGTAACATTACTTACAATGAAAGCACCGAATATAGCAGTTTACTAATGATAAGCATATAAAATATATTCCCATAATTTACATTGTCATAACGAAATTCAGCATAATGATCTTTTCACATAATGTTATTAGGCATAAACGCTTTGCCATAATGTATATTGCCATAAATACTGTTGGCATAATAATAATGATGCATAATAATCTTATAAAGCACTAGCTGTTCGCGCGGCTTCGCTCTCGTGGCCCAGCCCACAGGACCCGTTTTCGGGATTAAAAAATAGCCTATGTCACTCAGGAATAACGTAGCTTTCTATTGGTGAAAGAATTGTTTAAATCGAGCCCGTTGTTTCGGAGCCTATTCAGTACAAACAAACAAACAAAAAAATATTTTTTCTTTATAATATTATTATATTATATTATACTAGTTGACCCTACGTGGCTTCGCTCCCGTCAAAATTATAGCCTATGTTACTCAGGAATAATGTAGCTTTCCATAGGTGAAAGAATTTTTTAAATCGGTCCATCCATTTCAGAGATTAGCCGGAACAAACAGACAAGCAGCCAGAAATTGTAAAAAAAAAAATTTGGTCTATATACCGTATACATATTCATACATGCAGTAAAAAACGGTTATTTCAATATTACAAACGGACACTCCAATTTTATTATATGTAATAGATTAAAAGTATAGATATAATGTTATAAACGCATAATGATATTTACACACAATGTTCTTTGGAATAAAACAAACATGTTCGCGGCTCACCTACCTTACCCTAATTAATTTGAGTCCTTATATCAAATATATTTAATACTAGCTGTTCCCCGCGGCTTCGCTCCCGTGGACCACCCCACAGGACCCTTTTTCGGGATTAAAAAATAGCCTATGTCACTCAAGAATAATGTAGCTTTCTATTGGTGAAATAATTTTTCAAATCGGTCCAGTAGTTTCGGAGCCTATTCAGTACAAACAAACGACCAAACAAAAAATCTTTCTTCTTTATAATATTTGGTATAGAAGACATTTTAAGCTTAGGTAAATCAATCTTCAATCTTCTTTTTTTTTAATTGTAATTTTATCCGTAGGTATTTTAATTTTCGACGTTCAAATATAAAGTATGTAAGCAGTACCCATAAAATTATTATGACGAATAAATATTATGCTTTAAATATTTATGCAACTCCAAATTATGGTAAAACCAATTATACCAAATGACAGTTATGCTAACCTTTCCGTTATGCCAAAGTATTATTATGCTGATAAAAGTTATGCGAAAACGATATGCCAAACAACATTACGCCTAAAAGAATTATGCCAAGAGGGGGGTTCCCAAATATAGCTCTAAAGGAGGGACAAAAAAAACGGTGCTGTTCGAAAATACTTTACGTGTACCGGAGGTACCAAAAAAATAACATTTTAATTATTTTATTATACCACCTTGTCGGCATGATTAATCTATACCAATATTATAAAGAGACAAAGATTTTTTTGTTTGTTTGTACCGAATAGGCTCGGAAACTACTGGACCGATTTAAAAAATTCTTTCACCAATAGGAAGCTACTTTATTCCTGAGTTACATAGGCTATTTTTCAATCCAGAAAACGGTCCAGGAGGGGTGGTCCACGGGAGCGACGCCGCGGGGAACAGCTATATATATTAAAATTATATATACATGCCAAATTATAGCTTTCTAGTACTAAGAGTTTCTGACCTAAGCTGTGGATGGACAGACGATTATGGCTAAATTATAAGAGTTCCTTGTTGACTACGGAACCCTAAAAATACAAAACTTCAGGAATAACGGCAGTAATGAGACCGGTAATAAAAAAATATTTAGTTTCTTGATATAAAAGAGACACATTAGTCCATTTATTAATTACTAGCTGACCCAGCAAACTTTGTTTTGCCATAAAAAGACCAAACATTTATCTACCCTACCTAACCCTACCCGACCCTACACTACCCTACACTACCCTACCCTACACTACCCTACCCTACACTACACTACCCTACCCTACACTACCCTACCCTACCCTACCCGACCCTATCCGACCCGACACTACCCTACACTACCCTACCCTAACCTACCCGACCCTACACTATCCTACACTACCCTACCCTACCCTACCCTACCCTACCCTACACTACCCTACCCTACCCTACCCTACCCTACCCTAGCTATCCTACTCTACCTACCCCACATACATGATTCAGCGCACGCAATGGAAGCTCTCAAAAAGGAATATTTTTGGCCGTTTTTGCAACACTTTTCATTTATGCTCAGCTCCTATTGGTCGCAGCGTGATGTTATATAGCCTATAGCCTTCCTCGATAAATGGACTATCCAACACAAAAAGATTTTTTCAATTACAACCAGTAGTTCCTGAGATTAGCGCGTTCAAACAAACAAACAAACTCTTCAGCTTTATAATATTAATAATAATATAATATATAATATTATAGTATAGATTATTAGGTAGATGGCTCTTAAATCCTTAGTACACTTTTATTTCAAAACTATCATTGTAAACATAAGAGCAGTGGTGGTCCAGTGGTAACGGCCGCGACTTTCTTGTTGTATGCCGTGGGTAAGCGCCTGCCTGGGTTCGAACCCATGTAGGCGCTTTACTTTAAGTAAATTATTTCATCACCACTGCTCTTAAAACGGTAAAGGAAAACATTGTGAGGCATGGTTCTACAACCAAAAATTGCACCTCTGGGCCTGCGCGGCGAATTTTGGCCCATTCCCTCCCACAGAGAGGAGGCTTTTGTCCCAGCTGTAGGAAAACTAAAAGGCTGATGATGAAACATAAGTCTAATTGTATCCTGTTTTTAATCCCCGCCGGAAAAAGAGTGAAAGAAAGAAAAAGAAAGAAAGAAAAATATTTATTTGTGACCCGCACACGAGAAAATAAGCATACACTTAAACAATAATAAAATAAAAAACCCTGTGCGAGACCAAAAAGGCGGCGGCGGCGGTGTTATAAGTTTCACGTGTGTGTCTGTGTATCTGTGTATCTATGGATCTGTGTGTCTGTCTGTGGCATCATAGCGCCTAAACGAATGAACCGATTTTGATTTAGTTTTTTTTTGTTTGAAAGGTGATTTTGTCGAGAGTGTTCTTAGCTATGTTTGAATAAAATCGGTTCAGCTGTTCAAAAGTTATGGGCATTTTACTGTTTGAATCGGGGTGTTTTCGCAAGATAAATGGATCGGGGTTTTTTAAATTTTGAAATTTTACTTGTGCCAAATAATTTAGACAAGGGCATTCTATTAACGTAAGTGCAGATGTCACTACCGGCGCAATGGCTGCTGTCAAATCCTTTTATCTTTGTTTACATCAGGTTATTTTGTTATTTTTTTGTGTTAAAACCGGTCTTCCATTGTTATTGATAATATGTATTGTACCTGGAAGCTTAAGGAATTGAAAGACGAACTAAACAAAACCCGCTAAGTGCTTGTCGGACTTCGCACATTTAGTGGTTCCGTACCAAACCGCAAAATTAAGTTGGTTGTAATAGAAAATGAGGAAAGATCAAAGAGAAAATCTGTTTTATCAAAATATTGTATATAAAAACTTAAAAAAAAATTACAACCGACTTCCAAACCAAAACCCTACAAAGTGATAAATAACTTCGAATTTCGGAAGTCGGTGTTCCTAAATGATAAATGATTTTATTTCTGTAAGTTGGTTTGTACAAACACTTTTACATGTCGATCATATTTTTTAAAACTAGATGAGGTCGGCGTTTCCTATCTGACTACTCTGAGAAGAAAGGCCGAAACAAACTCAGAGGTCACAGTCTCTTTTAAAGTCTTGACAAAAACTTGGTTATATCATGTGAAGACCATGTAGACATATGTCTGAAATGGTCTTTTGAGGAAAGAACCAGCCAGATTGAGTGGACCTGTCCAGTCAGTGCACGCATTTGTCAATAACCGAGCAGCTCAACTCAGAATTTACGGAGCTCAACGATTCGACGAACAATACCAAAGAAAGGACATTCGGGTAGGCCGCATAAACTACTCAAACTGCCAGACCATGAGTAAAAACTAAGTTATAATAAAAAACAAAAATCCACATCCACAAACGTCTTCACATTCACAATAATAAAAAAAAAAAATATAATACTTTAAAAAGTAAATATTCTTGTCATTGCAAGAAAACAAAAAAAAATATCAAAATTAAAAACAAAATTCACGGTGCAAAATATAAAAAAAACAAAATTAATTGGAGCAGCTCAATCCCAAGCCTCTGACTACTCTGAGAAGAAAGGCCGAAACAAACTCAGAGGTCACAGTCTCTTTTAAAGTCTTGACAAAAACTTGGTTATATCATGTGAAGACCATGTAGACATATGTCTGAAATGGTCTTTTGAGGAAAGAACCAGCCAGATTGAGTGGACCTGTCCAGTCAGTGCACGCATTTGTCAATAACCGAGCAGCTCAACTCAGAATTTACGGAGCTCAACGATTCGACGAACAATACCAAAGAAAGGACATTCGGGTAGGCCGCATAAACTACTCAAACTGCCAGACCATGAGTAAAAACTAAGTTATAATAAAAAACAAAAATCCACATCCACAAACGTCTTCACATTCACAATAATAAAAAAAAAAATATAATACTTTAAAAAGTAAATATTCTTGTCATTGCAAGAAAACAAAAAAAAAATATCAAAATTAAAAACAAAATTCACGGTGCAAAATATAAAAAAAACAAAATTAATTGGAGCAGCTCAATCCCAAGCCTTTTTGTCCTCAACGTAATCTTTAATAGTATAAAACGCTTTCTGACACAACTTACGTTTAATGAATGATTTGAATTTATTAAGACTTAGATCTTGTACGTGGCTTGGAAGCTTATTATAAAAGCGTACACATTGACATCTAAACGAGCCACCTATCTTCTTGAGCCTTGTTGTAGGTACTACAAATTTGTGTTTGTTCCTAGTATTTATGTTATGGATATCACTGTATTTTTTAAACAATTTTATATTTTTATGAGCATATAAAAGATTTTCATAAATATACTGAGAGGGCACAGTCATTACATTAATATCCTTAAATTTCTCTCTGAGAGAGTGCCTCGGGCTTAATTTATATATTGATCGAACAGCTCTTTTCTGCAAAACAAAGATATTCTGGATGTCGGCGGCATTTCCCCACAACAGAATACCGTACGACATTACACTATGAAAATAGCTAAAGTATACTAAACGGGCTGTCTCTATGTCAGTTAAATTACGAATTTTTCTAACAGCATATGCTGCGGAGCTTAGCTTCTTTGACAATTTATCTATATGTGGGCCCCACTGAAGCTTAGCATCCAAAGTTTAGCCTAAAAATACTGTGCTATTCTCAGGATTAAATTCTTCGCCCTTTATCAACACATCAGTTTTCACCTGCCTAACGTGAGGTAGGGTAAACTTAATGCATTTGGTTTTTTTTTCATTAAGGAGTAAATTGTTAACATTGAACCAGTGAATTACTTTTGAGATCGCGCTATTTACTTCGTCAGTAACCAGCTGCTGCCGTTTAAGTTTAAACAAAAGTGAAGTATCATCTGCAAACAACACTATGTCATGGTTATCCTTTATGAGGTAAGGCAAGTCATTAATATAAATAAGAAACAAGAAAGGACCAAGAATCGAGCCCTGCGGGACTCCCATTTTTACTATAGATCCGGGTGATCTTTTTCCATTAACGTCAACAGTCTGAATCCTATTACTCAAGTAAGAAGTAAGAAGATCCAGAGCGCTGTTCCGGATCCCGTAGTGGCGGAGTTTCCTGATTAGCGTTTCATGAAGAACACAATCAAATGCCTTGGACAAATCACAAAAGATTCCCAGGGCATCGCACTTATCTTCCCATGCATTATAAATATGTCCTAAAAGCTCAACACCGGCATCAGTAGTTGAACGACCCCTTGTAAAACCAAACTGTTTGCTATGTAATAAGTTATGCTTATTAAAAAATCTTCGCAATTGCTCTAAAATTAATTTCTCAAATATCTTACTAAAAGTAGGTAGTACTGAAATAGGTCTATAATTTGTTGGGTCTGATGTACTACCTGATTTAAACAAAGGTATTATTTTACTATTCTTCATTAGGTCAGGAAACTCCCCACAGTCGATACAATTATTAAAGATAATAGCTAAACTAGGTGCGACAACATCAATAATAGACTTAGCAACTTCTACAGAATGACCCCACAGATCTGCAGTCTTTTTAACATTTAAAGTGTGAAAGGTTTTAATTATGTCTCTACAAGTAAACTCGTCCTGTGTCCTGTTTTCGTTTCTTCGTTTTTTGACACCGACTTCCGAAATTTGACTATATTTTTTACTTTGTAGGGTTTTTGTTTGGAAGTCGGTTGTAATGTTTGTAAAAAAGTTTTTATTATTCTCTTTTTAGTTGTGGTACGTAATAGACCAGTTCTATAGGCTAGCTACCTATAATGCCCAAAGTGAACTCAGAATAGATTAACCCAATAACATGAAACTTAAACAAAACTGTGGAATGAGAGTATACCAGGGTGAACTGTTCATACCTGCGTGCCCCTTTAGAGCGTACCAGTGTAATGTCATGTTATGAAATGGTGTAAACAATAAACAGACACTACGAAGAATAGCAAAAACACTCAAAGCAGACAAGGGGCTTACCACTTTATTGCGAAAAATTCATAAATTATACAAGATCGCCAATAATAATAATAATTAAGTCGTGTCAACCAATGGCTTAAGACGGTACCCTGACCAAAAAATCGGCGTGAGATATGAGCATTCCTATTGGTCTAGCGGCGCTGGTGGTGCATGAATTACAGTAGTGAATACGCCCAGATTTTATAATAAAATCTATATAAAATCGAATTTTGGTCTTTTGAAAAAAAAATTACTACCAAAATGTTCGTTATTAAATTGTCTATCCATTATTGTTAGTACAAAAAAAATATTCATAAACACTTTACGAGGAGATGCATGTTATCAATAATTATTTCTCATTTTTATGTTTTTTTTGGAAGGAGATTAGTGAAATATATACAACATTAAAAAAAAAGATCTACCATTTTAGAATCAATATTCTGTAGAAATTTAATGTATTTTTATTAATGGATATTTCTTTTTAAGTAACGAGTAAATAGCTCCTAAAAACAGTACGAAAAACGACTTGCGCGGCGTTTTGCTCGGGGTACCGCCTTAACAGCCACGAGCCTCGACCAACACCTTGGGAGGCTCTCGTTAGGCGGCTGGATCAAGGGCCTGATCCAGAAAGCAGTACTGCTAGACACGGCTCGCATTGTTAGGAGGTTCATCTCTCTGGAGCCCTGACCGCGGGTAGCTTGGACCCTGTTCCCGATACCGGTGGGCCTCTGTTTTTTTATATTTTTAAATGTTTTCTTTTTTGTGTGTTTTGTAAAAATATTTAAAATGTATAAAACAAGAAATTAAATTCAATAAAGGACATAATGATTATAGCGCTATCGCGGTACAACCTGCTCAATCCCTTAAATTATGGTATTCCAATCATCACAACGCTGATATAGCTGTTCCAGGTGGACAGATGACCTGGTGAGGGTGGTGGGAGCCCTCTGAATTCAGACCCACGGAACCGGTCAATGTGGCGACGCTTGGGAGAGGCCTATGTCCAGCAGTGGACGGCTTTCTGATGATATGATGATGATGATAGAATAATGTTTGTCCACAGCATCAGGATAAATCTGCGCAATCCTCCCTGCGTTCTATGATAAAACAATTTGCCCAGCCTTTTTATTCCCCGACGAAAAAAGAGGGGTTTTTTAATGTTGACGTTTATACCTGTGTGTTTGTGTATTTGTGTATTTATCCGTGGAATAATAGCTCATAATCAGATGAACCGATTTTGTAGTTTGAAAGGTGACTTTATCGAGAGTGTTCTTAGCTATGTTTGATGAAAATCGTTTCAGGCGTTCAAAAGTTATGGGCGTTTTACTGTATCATAATTACAATGTTCGATAGATTATCGATCGAAGCGTGTCTATTACTAGATAAATTATGTAGTTAAAAAAACATGAAATAAAACGTTACGGGGGATTTTAAATTTTACTTGTTCCAACTATTTTGGGGTCAGATTCCAATCTAACCGGATACCAGTACCAGTATTTTACACGTAGCGACTATCTATCTATCTACCCTCCACAATCTATAAATAATAAATCTCTAAAAAATAACTGGGTTAAACTATTTTAGGGATGTTACTGAGGTGATGATATCGCAATTCGGAACCGAAGTCGGAATTTGAGGTTATAAATTTGGTTTGTCGAAATACCGATCCGACAAAATATACAGCTGTCCGTTTTACAGTTCCTCTTTATCTTATACGTTTTTATTCGGCAATTGCGTAGGTATTTGTATGAGCGAGTTCACATACACAACAGTATTAAAATACTGATCCGTTTTATTGGATCGATGCCACGCGGAGCGTGCCATTATCCCCAGTACCGACGGATACGTTAAAACAGTACTGTAAATGCGGTGTGACCATCACCTCCAGTAGCGACAGATACGTTAAAACAATTCTGGAAATATGGATGTTCTGTGTGATCAAGCCCTAAGATATTTTTTAACAAAGTATGGACAAAAGCTGTTTCACTAAAACTTACTTTTTAATTATATATTTTTTATTAAAATTAAAATGAATTTTTTAATTTAGAATGTGTTCTTGGCCCAAAAATCTATAATATTAGAATAGAATAGAATAGAATAGAAATATATTTATTCGACACAGGCACAACACAACAGCAACAAACATGGAGTAAAAGACAAAAAAGAAATGCAAAGACAAATTGCGCTGAACGTGCCCATACCGAAAGGGTTACCAACTCAGCATTTGCTGGGCGTCAGACATCCAGCGCTGGTTTTCAGTTGGCACCCCGCAGCGACACACGGACGTGGGTAACAAAATAAAATAAAAAATATAATTTATACATATTTGACCTAAGTGATTGCACCCTTTTTTTTAAACCGTAGCCTCATTTAGGAATTTCTCTGTATCGTGGGTGCATTTACAAAACTAGAAACTAAAAAAATTTAAACTCAAACAACAAACAAGACACCCAGATCTGTATCAATATTTGTACCGTAAGGAGTCGAACCCACGACACGCAGCGCAGCAGCCGATCGCTCAACCACTGCGCCAACCGTATCGTCACTCTTTTTATTTGACGTGGCACTGCAAAGCATACCACAGCTAATATTTATAAAGTCTATGTTAGAACCTATAGATTTTTCGACAAGAAAGAAAATCTAAATCATAAAAGCGCTAAACGTATCCAACTAGCGGTGGGTAACTCCGGAGTTACTGATTCAAAGGAGTCAGTTCCGAACTCGGATCCGTAAACCTTATTGAGTCCTCACAATCCTTATCGGCACCGCGGAGCCAAATGATTCCGGGGGAGCCAGAGCGAGCGGCCGAATGCCGGACTCATATATAATAGTAATCTTTGGCCGGACTCGCGGAGCGCGGGTTCGCACTTGTTCACTCGCTCACTCGGTGCGTCGTGTCGTCTGGTTTGGTTGGTACAAGACACAACACGAACGCGACGCGACGCAAAGCAACGATAAGCGGCCTTGACTTCATGACATTAGAGTTCAAAATCATTTTGTATCTTACAAGAGAGCAATGCGTTGACGATCATAATAACAGTAAGGTGCGCTCTTATTTCTATGGAGTTAGAGTCTAATATGGATTGACTGGCACGCATAAAATGTGATTTTTCTTTAATGACCCTTTCAATTTTTTTTATTTTCTGAGTATTTTATTTTATTACGAAATTATACGTAATAAATGTACTGTTATTAAGTTTTATTTTTACTTAATATCTAATACGATGTTGTCAATTGCGTTTTTCTTTTTTTTAAATAATGTTTTTTACCCTTTCTATTTTCTATATTTTCTGTGTATTTTATTTTATTACGAAATCATACCTACGTAATAAAAGTAGTGTATTTTATTTTATAACGCTACAGTAGGTAAAGTTAGTAAAACAAACATTGTTACCTAGCTAGTTATTAAAGTACTTACTAAACATTTATTATATTTATTTTTATTTCATTTATTTCTTTCCTTATTATTTACGCTGTCCGAAATTTAAATAATATAAATAAAATTACCTACTGTAAAGTCCGTAATCTGTTCAATACAAAATGTGCCAAATGATCCAACGAATCCAATGAATCAAATGTTCTGTATGAACCGGGGAACCAAAATGACCGAGTGAGTGCCGGAGTCAAACGGAGCCAAAGGAATCTGTGACTCACTAAGGTGAACCGATTCCGGATTCGGAGTCGGAGTAAGTGAATCAATTCACTTGCCGGAATCAAGATTACCCATGCCTATATCCAACTGTACCAATGGAACTGAGCTATATCCCTTACTAAAGCAAACACAGGCCAACTTCCAACTACCTAAGTTTAAATAACTAAATACAGAGGTTGTGCTCCTGCTTTCAAAAGCAGCCGACGATGTTAGACCAAAGTCTTTGAACCTATCTAGGAGAACTCAAGAACGTCTGTGAGATTTTGAATTCGCTGTAATAGTTAGGGGGTGTTTGGGGTAATAGATGGCTAGATTTTAGGTCTGTTGCATGTAAGACTTTTCAGGGAATAAAGCTGAGGTGTTAGCTAATTGTTCGACGGGCCCCCGACGCATGGTAAAGTATGGACAAAAGCAGATTCACAAAAACTTGTGTATGTTTCTCCTCTATGCGTTCCATAAACATTGATCCAATTGTAACTTTTTTTCTTGGCCCAAAAATCTATAATAAGCACACTTTTTATTTTACGTGGCACTGCAACGCATGCCACAGCTAGTATTTATAAAGTCTGTGTTAAAACCTATAGCTTTTTCAACATGACGGAAAATCTAACACAATAAAAGTCCTAAACGTATACATCTATACCAATTGAACAGAGATATATCCCTTGCTAAAGCAAACACAGGCAAACTTCCAACTACCTTAGTTTAAATAACTAAATACAGAGGTTGTGCGCCCGCTTTCAAAAGCAGCCGACGATGTTAGACCAAAGTCTTTGAACCTATCTAGGAGAACTCAAGAACGTCTGTGAAATTTTGAATTCGCTGTAATAGTTAGGGGGTGTTTGGGGTAATAGATGGCTAGATTTTAGGTATGTTGCATGTAAGACTTTTCAGGGAATATAGCTGAGGTGTCAGGTCATCGACGGGCCCCCGTCGCATGGTAGCTATAGGAACTATGGGGTTTTACTCGGTAGTTATCCGAATGACCCTCTTTTCCCCAGACAGAAGGTATCCATCAGGATTTCCCCACACAAAGAAAAGGTCATTACAATATTTTTTGTTATATAATAATTTAAATCCTTACAATAATAATATTATAAATGTGAAAGTAACTCTGTCTCTCTGTCTGTTACCTTTTCACGCTTAAACCGCTAAACCGATTTAAATGAAATTTGGTAAAGAGATAGTTTGAGAACCTGTAAAGGACATATGATAGTTTTTAGCCCGGAAATTATTCTTAAGGGGGCGCAAAGGTGGGTGGAAGTTTGTATGGAAAACCTACAATATTATTGCGTGATTTAAAAAAAAATTGGCTATTAGAAGTATTAAAGCTATGCAGACGGTAGCGAGCTACAGCTAGTCACATATAAAATAGACTTAAGAAAAGCGTGCGTTCGTACACCCGTGTATTTTTAACCGACGCCAAAACAGAAGAGGTTATGCACTCGGCGAGTTTTTCTTCATAAGCAAAGAAATTGCTTATGTATACTTTAGCGTATCTACTCTGTCTGCCCTTCCCCCTAAAATATTGTATTGTATAACTTAGGCCCACTTTCGGCAAAGATTTAACTCAGAGTAAGTTGTTAACACGACCATAAATAACAAATATGTCATACATAACTGACCGAATTAGCTACTAACTCGCAGTTAATCAGAAAACCAGGGTCACGCCAGTGAGCCTTAATCTGATTTTAATTGATGACCAACAACCATTCAAGTTCAAGAAAAATCTCGCCTGGTTTTAGTTACCAACTAGGCCAATAAACAGCACTTTTGAACGTCACATAAATTAAAATTTACAAGTAATAAAAAATGATTCTACCGTGCATTCGGCAAGTAGATTGTTATGGAGAAGAACGCACAAGAAACTCCATACTTAATCTTTTTTTAAAAAAATAGGTGTTTTACAATATTTACATAAGTACATACATTAATATAAGTGAGGACGATGCACCCAGAATAGCTCTACACACTATACGACGTACAGGTATAAAGTATTAAAAAGCATTAACAGGAAAATTTATTAATTTGTTAAGCAGTTTTAACTAAAGTTTTTAATTTACTTTCATTTAGTTTTAATATATCACAAGGTATTTTGTTATAGAATTTAACACAGTACCCCATGAAAGATGATTGTACTTTAGCTAGTCTGTAAGAAGGCTGATCTAACTTATCTTTATTTCTGGTATTACAATTGTGTCTATCACTGACTTTACTAAAGAGATGTATATTTTTCCTTACAAGCATAATATTTTCATAAATGAATTGGCAAGAAACTGTCATAATATTAATATTTTTAAACAGTTCCCTAAGAGATTCACGGTGACTTAACTTATATATGGCTCTGACAGCTCTCTTTTGCAATATAAATATGGATTCAATGTCAGCCGCTCGACCCCACAGTAAAATACCGTATGACATTATGCTGTGAAAGTTAATAAAATAGACCAAACGCGCGGTTTCTACATCCGTTAACAGTCTTATCTTTCTAACAGCATAAGCGGCTGAGCTTAGCCGACCCGCAAGAGATGTTGATGATGATGTGAGGACCCCATTGCAATTTGTCGTCTAGAGTGATTCCCAGGAAAACTGTTTGATTTACAAAGTCCAGCTTTTCTCCATTCAATATGATATCGCATTCGGTACTTCTAACATTCGGCAATATGAATCTAATACATTTGGTTTTTCTTCATTTAGTACTAAATTGTATGCCGTGAACCAATTTTGGATCTGATAAATGGAGTTATTCACGTCATCAAGATTTCCTGACCGCCGATCTATTTTAAATATCAAAGATCAGGTCATCAGCAAATAACACTATATTCGGTTGATTTTGTAGTATTTGGGGTAAATCGTTAATATAAACTAAAAAGAGGAAAGGACCCATATAGAGCCTTGAGGAACACCCATTGCCATTTCAGACCCCAGTGAGTTTACGCCGTTTACCTGAACTTTAACTTGTCTGGCTTTTAAATATGATCTAAGTAACTTAAGGGCTGTATGTCTAATTCCATAGTGCTCGAGCTTCAACAATAGTGTCTCATGGTTATCGCAATCGAACGCCTTCGAGAGGTCGCAAAAGATTCCAATTGCGTCCTATGCTTCTTCCCAGGCATTAAATATGTTTTTATTAGGGTGACACCCGCGTCAGTTGTGCAACTCTCTTTGGTAAAACCGTATTGTTGATCATTAAAGATGGAATATTTGTTAAAATGACGCAACAATTGGTTGAGCATTAACTTTTCGAAGACCTTACTGAGAACCGGCAGAATTGACACTGGCCTATGATTATTGGCTTCTTTGCTATCCTCGGATTTAAACAATGGAAATACCTTACTGTGTTTCATGAGGTCCGGAAAAACTCCTTGCTCGACACTAGTGTTAAATATGAAAGCTAAATAGGGTGCAACAGTTTCAATGATTGGTTTACACACTTTTACAGATAGTCCCCAAAGATCTTCTGTTGATTTAGTTCTTTCTAAGTAAGGCAGCAGACAGTGCAGGTGAGGAGTTAAAGGTTGCTGTAGTTTTAAGTGGAATATTAACAAAAAAGTTTTCAAATTCCTGAGCTACCTCTAAATCTGAGTGTGTGGGGCCATGTGCAGTCGCTAAATTAAATTCAGTATTACGCTGTTTTTTCCTACCTGTTTCATTATTTATTATTTTCCAGACAGTTTTTATTTTATCGTCTGCTGATTTTATTTTATTGCTAATATACAGCGCTTTAGCTATTTTGCATGCAATCTTAAAGGTTTTTGTTTATTTCGCAACATATTTATCAAAACTTGTATTATTCATAAATGTTGCTTTAGGCCATAGAGTTCATAAAGTTTTTGGGCTATGATACGAGTATCATACGGGTGATGAAGATTAATTTATGTTTCATATAGTTCCTTGTCTTAAACCGACTTGAGTATTTTCAGGGTTCCGTTCTTCGAATGAACCCACATAGAATCACTTCGTTTTCTGTCTGTCCGTCTGTCTGCTTTAGTGTCAAGACCATTTTCTCTGGAACGCCGTGAGTTAACAACTTAAAATTAATAATCATATCGATACTTAAGTCTCTTGGAATGGCAACACATCAAACTTCAAAATCTTCTAATTTTTTTGTCACATATTCGACACTCGCAGGGGAATCAAAATCTATAGAATACTTTCCGTTGACCTAGAATCATGAAATTTGGCAAAAAGCAATGACTTACAGCACAATTAAGTAAAGCAAAAAAATCCGAAAACCGTTTTGTAACAAAAAATTTAAGTCAGTAAAAAGATTACTGACTTGTTTACAGTTCGTATACTGACCGCGACCTATGTTTATGTATGGGGACAACAGTTTTCCAACGACAAAGTAAATTTTGTCGCTCAATCCAGTTAATCCTTTCGTTAAACAAATGTTTGGTGATAAGGTTACCTGATTATTTTGGTGAATGTAGCCGTTTGTACGGAAGCTTCATTCGCAAATTCGACTCGCACTTGGTCGGTTTTTATGTATTTACTGACCATGAAATCCATGACGTTAAAACCACTGTATCTCTTTATAGTAAAGAGAAATTCCTCTTGAACCAATAAAGTAAACTAGTGCTGAGCATTCCTGTCCATTTTATTTGATCAAAGCCTTTATCTTACCACTCCGTACTTCGTTGTTCACGTACCGTATCCGATAGGTACTAGAAACTTGGACATATTCCTGAGGCTAGCCTAACTTGGAACATAGATCTCTAAACAACTGCTCACGAGTTGCCGTAGTTAATAAATTGTTGGGAGACAAGCACACTTAGCCGGGGAAGTGACTGAAGAGCTAGAGGTTACCGATGGATTAGGGGGTTCGGTTTGGGTATTTGTTGTATAATTAAATTGTATTTATAGTTTATCTCTAGTTTTTAATTAAATTTTACCTTAACGTGTTTTATTATCGTTATACTGGCCTCGTTCAAAGCGCCACTCACCAGGCTTCAAAAAACAGTGTTCCTCGGAATCATGGGTGCTTTCAGGACAACACCTACGGCAGCGATTGAGAGATACCTCAATATCCCTCCTCTGCATATGATGTTTGAACTCGAGGCAAGGAAGACATTAATTCGTCTTGCTGTTGATGTACTATGGGATGCCTCTGAGCCAAAGACTTACCATACAAAATTCGATGGAAATGAAGGCCTGGATCGGGTAACAAGCATGATATCCGATAAAATGCAAACTACAACAACAACATGTGCTCAAGAGAATATAGATAGAGGAACCAGAGGTAAATCCATATATATTCTTAGTGACAGTCAGACTGCAATCAAAGCCATGGCATCCTACAAACTGGACTTCGGACTTGTTCTGGATGCTATCCAAACCCTAAACAGGCTTGGGAAGCATAACAGAATAAGACTGATGTGGGTTCCTGGGCACAAAGGAATCCACGGTAGCGAAAGGGCAGATGAACTGGCAAGAGAGGGCTCAGCTAATGATTTTGTGAGTCCAGAACCATGTGTAGGCATTTAGACGTGTCTCGTAAAAGTCACATATTCAAGGAGTTTGCAGATCTCAGAAAAGAAACACATTAACTGCCTAATACCTGAAACTTGAAGAAATTCCTGGGCTCTACGTTCAAAGCACGGGAATGCATTTGGAATATGAGCAGGGGGGCAAATCCGCTACCTGCTTGGGGCCTTTACTGGCAACTTTGGAACCAACGACATGCTCATGGAGATGGGTCTAACCGCGACACCCTTATGTGCAGGTTATATGGGGAACATATGGAACGCATGGAACACCTTCTGCGCACTTGCGATGCACTGGCCGCTAAGCGAATGAGTCTCCTATGGGTTGGATATCCAAGACCAGAAGACTATAGGCTCATACCTCCTAGTCTCGTTGTAAAACTCATGAAGACAGTTTGCAACGAGATTGGGGAAGTAGGTTATCTAGGGGACCACAATAAATCCCAATGGGTCGAAGTGTCCGAGTTATTTCTCGGCCCCTCCACAAGATAAGATAAGATCACCACTAGCAACAAAAGCGGAAATATCATGAGTACTTAGACTAATAAATCGTTTCAGGAACTAGAACACAGAATACTTGTACAGTATTCGATGCTGGCTTTGTGAGCCCCGAGTTGGAGATAGTTGGGCAGACTTGTAGCCAGAGTTATCGACTTGAATTGTGCGCTTCGTGTTACGATGGCCCCTCTTAGAATTATGCTCGGCTCTGCAAAGTTCATGGCTAGGCGTGAACATTATTCTAAGGATATCTTTTTAGGGTTCCGTACCCAAAGGCCAAAAATGGGACCCTATTACTAAGACTCCGCTGTCCGTCTGTCTATCCGTCTGTCACCAGGCTGTATCTCATAAACCGTGATAGCTAGGCTTTTGAAAATTTCACAAATGATGTATTTCTGTTGCCTATAATAACAAATACTAAAAACAGAATAAAATACATATTCAAGTGGCGCTCCCATACAACAAACGTGATTTTTTGCCGTTTATTGCGATAATGTTACGGAACCCTTCGTGTGCGAGTCCGACTCGCAATTGGCCGGTTTTTTCTTTTTTTCCAAACCAAACCAACCACCATTAAGACATTCGCTCCGCCTTAACTTATAAACAAAGAGGTAACATTGTTATTTTGTCTGGGGCCTTGCCTTTATCATCATCATCATGAGCCTTTATAGATCCCACTGCTGGGACACAGGCTCTCTCTCTGTGAGAGCTACGGAATGGCCCGTAATCTACCACGCGAGTCCAGTGCGGGTTGATGTATAACACATGTCTTCGAATTTTTGTTGTCCTGTTCCTGTCAGACAGACCATAGAAGTGTAGCAAGTTGATAAAATAAATAACCTAACTGCTTAAGAAGCGAACTAAAAAGATGCAGATAAGAAGAAAATCATGCTGTGCAGTCGGAGGATACACCTGGTTTTGGTCAGCGAGCTCGTGAATATGTCGGGTTTTTAGGGTTCCGTAGCCAAATGGCAAAAAACGGAACCCTTATAGATTCGTCATGTCTGTCTGTCTGTCTGTCTGTCCGTCCTTATGTCACAGCCACTTTTTTCCGAAACTATAAGAACTATGCTGTTGAAACTTGGTAAGTAGATGAATTCTGTGAACCGCATTAAGATTTTCACACAAAAATAAAATAAAACAATACATTTTGGGGGTTCCCATACTTGAAACTAAAACTAAAAATATTTATTTTTTTCATCAAAACCATACGTGTGGGGTATCTATGGACAGGTCTTCAAAAATGATATAGAGGTTTATAATATCATTTTTTTCTGAACTGAATAGTTTGCGCGAGAGACTCTTCCAAAGTGGTAAAATGTCTCCCCCCCCCCTGTAACTTCTAAAATAAGAGAATGATAAAACTGAAAAAAATATATGATGTACATTACTATATAAATTGCCAGCGAAAATTGGTTTGAACGAGATCTAGTCTTAGTTGTTCTTTTTTGTCGAATTACTTTAAAACATATGTGTGATATATATTTTTGTAATCACCACTAAAAACCCTTCATTTTGATACCCCAATCGATGAGTTCGGAAGAAAAATCAAAATTGGGATCTCTACAATATGGAAGCTGAAATATATTTTTTACCTCTTTTATCTAAGAACAGTTGGGCGGTCAAGAACTATCTAAAGATGTCTTTATTATAAAAATCTGTAAAGTGGTTTCAAAGATAATAAAGATAAAAGCATACTACGTACACGCGAAAATCATAACCATTTCCTTGCAGTCGGGTAAAAATAAATGTGGTAAGTACCTAGGTTAAAATATTTAGCTATATCCGATACAAATAACAGCGGATTCAGTCAAAGTAAGAACATACAAGACAATAACTACGTAAACTGGGTTGATGACCTTAACAAAATTTCCATTTCCATTTATTTAAAATAACAAGCCAAATAAAAAAAATAACACACACAAACAACAATTCCCCAAATAAACCTTTACAACCCGTACAGTATTATTTAGAGAGTATAACTTAAAACAAACTTAAATAAATAAACACATTCATTTATAAAGAGAACCTCACTACATTAATTTAATTTATAATTCATTTCATAAAGTCCTTGTTTTTCAAGCCCGAAGCATAAGCGAACAATTTTTACCAGGTTATTATTTTAGCGAGAAAACAATGGAGAGTGTAGGGGCGAAATAGGCAGGTTCGTTGCAACTGCTAAATGGTTATCTTGAAGTCCGGAGGCATTTGGGCGCTTGGTACAAAGGACGAGAGAACAGCTATTTTATTAAAGAAAGCCTTTTTCCAATTGTTGTTGGGGTCGGCTTCCAGTCTTACCGGATTCAGCTGAGCACCAGTATTTTACTTGGAGCGACTGCCTATCTGACCTGCACAACCCAGTTCCTGGGTAACACGACACCCCTTGGCAATACTGAAAAAGAAGAAGAAAAGAAAGAAAGAAAATACATTTTTTGTCACAAGCCACTAGAGCACACGATATAAAAAAAGAAAACTTAAAACTATACAATAATAAAAAGAGAAAAAACAATATAAATATGACATTGTGTGTCCCACGGCTGCGCCAAATAGGACCAGTTCAGCTAAATGTCGTGCAACTAGTGCCCGACGCTGGTTCTCAACTGGACCCGTGACTGTGACATGACGGACGTAAAGCAGTTTTATAGTGACATAATGTGTATGAAAAACAAGTACTCAAGATCTCAAGCTTCTGACTACCCGTAACGACTGTCAAAGATCTTCAAATGACAGCCGGGACCAACGGCATAACGTGCTTTCCGAGGCACGGAGAAATGCTGCATGCTATGTTGAAATGGTCACCCATCCACGGACGGACCTCGGGAAGCTTTGCTTAAGTGTGCCCCCGGCGGCCCCAAATAGGTCCTGCGCCAATTCAGTAAAATGCCAGACACTGGAGTTGCCTGATATCGAATGCCACTTGTCTACAGCCGCAGGTCATCAGTCTACCTAGAGGGAGGTCTTCCAACGTTGCGTCATCCGGTTCGTGGTCGCCACTCCAGAACTTTTCAGCCCCATCGACTTGGGATTTTTTCCAAGTTAGCATTTTAGATTTAAATAAAATATATTGCCTTCTTACTCGCTTTAAGCTTGTAAGTTGTGCCACAACTGCATTTACCTCTGGTCGGCTACTTTCCGCTTCTATTGACGATTCATGCCAGTGCAACTCGCCTTCCTGTGTACTACATAAACTATAGATGTACTATACTTTGTACCTGTTCTTATGTTTTGTCCAGTTGCCAGTATTCACAGACAAAGACTTACAATTTAAAGGAAATACCCATAGAGCCCGCGTGGTAGGTTATGGCTCATACCCTCTCACAGAGAGAACGCCTGTGTCCCAGCAGTGGGAACATTACCTATAGGCTGGTTTTACTATCAAAACAATGAGTATCATCAAAAACGTCCACTGCTGGACATAGGCCACCCCCGTGCGTCGTCACTTGGACCAGTCCCCTACGTCCCGCATCCAGTGGATTCCCGCAACTTTCACCAGGTCATCGGTCCACCTGGTTGGAGGCCTTCCATCGTAACGTCTTCTGGTTCGCGGTCGCCACTCCAGAACTTTTCTGCCCCATCGGCCATACGTTCTGCGAGCAATGTGCCCTGCCCACTGCCACTTAAGTTTGGAAATTCTTCGGGCTATGTCGATAACCCTGGTTCTCTTGCGGATCTCTACATTTCTGATTCGATCACGCAAGGACACTCCGAGCATGGTCCTTTCCACTGCCCTTTAGGTGACTGTAAGCTTACTTATGAGGCCCATTGTGAGCGACCACGTCTCAGAGCCAAAGGT
The DNA here is from genome assembly GCA_949775005.1 of Orthosia gothica. Taxonomy (NCBI): domain Eukaryota; kingdom Metazoa; phylum Arthropoda; class Insecta; order Lepidoptera; family Noctuidae; genus Orthosia; species Orthosia gothica. The sequence continues at coordinate 3,973,197 of OX459058.1, read as the reverse complement.
CATAACTGGCCACACACACTGGTGGTACTTTCGTATTGAGATACTGTGGTAAGTTGGACGAGAAGATACCGCGCAACTGCCCAATCGCTGCCCAGCCGAGTCAGATTTGACGGTTGACCTCTTTCTGGAAGTTGGCTCTACCAAACTGGACAATAAAGCAATCGCTTGAATCTAGTAACTTGGACCGCACCCATGCACCGCTGGCCAGTGAATTTCCACCTGTATTATCGGTGGCGTGCCTTATAACGTTGCTAAATTGACGGAGGAATGGGGCAAGAACAAGTTCACCATCAAAAATCGCACAAATAAAACATTTGATTTGATTACTTTCCATTTTTACCCGACTGAAAGGAAGGAAGGAGGGAAATGTGTTTATCAGTCTATGTATGTATGTATGTTTGTTCCTATGTGGCGTTCCAGAGAATAAAAAATATGTTATGTGCATGTAAATTATCTAATAAGAAACCTACCGAACTCTAGACAAAGTTCTGCTGTATACTGTAACTACACAAAAAAACAACAATGGCCTCTGAAATAAATTGCGCACCGGGTTCGAACCTATAATTTACAACGAGGAATGATTACACGATGTCTGTTTGATCTAGGGGCATCGGGCAAGCTTTCACGATGGCTACAGGCTACTAGCTGGCTGTTATCGAAATATTTGACTTTACAAAATTACAGTAATAGAAGAATGGATATTAAATGACATACTTGTGAAGATTTTCTAGGTTAAGATAAGTTGGTTTACTCTGTGCAATTTTGGTTTACGAACAATATTAATTTGAAACCAGTATATCCCAGAACCAAAACTTGTGAAAGATAATGGTCAAGCGCGAGCCTATTTATATAATAAAAAAAAACTTTATATTTTTAACCGACTTCAAAAAAAGGAGGAGGTTCTCAATTCGTCGGAATCTTTTTTTTTTTCTTTTCCCCTATTACTCAGAGACGCCTGGACCAATTTGGGAAAATTTTCTTTTGTTTGAAGGGGTATAGTTTCCAGTTGGTATCATAGTCATAGGTTGGGTTCTAATGATGGGATCTTGGAGAAATCGAGGGAACTCCTCAAATATTATAGGCATACATAATTTTGGTATTTTCATCAAGAATGCAATCATTTGCACTCAGAAAGTATCATTTGGTGAAGTGGAACTGGTGAAGAAGACCACAGATGGCTAATGGAACTCCTTAATGCCAATTATGTCATAGGTATAAGATATCTCGAATAGTTAACGACTATGATGAAGCAAATAATTATAAATAAATAGTACTGATGATAATGCTACCATTGAACTAATCTGAAGATGAAGCCGGCAGGTAAGCACAACTCCGAAATAAAACTTTTTAGCAAAAAAACAAACCGACTTCTAAAAAAAAAACTGCAAAGCCAATTTTTTTTTTTAAATTATGACATTTGCAACAGGATTACGAATGTCAAGTCACATTAAAGTGCCAGCGATATAGATTCCTGCCCAGTCTTTCCCTCAGGCTGTATAACCTGTATTTCAGCTGTGGTAATTTTGAAGAAAGATTATGTTCAGAATCAAAAGTTAGATATAAAGTATAAAAAGGCTGAGTAGTGATTGTAATTTTTTTTACAATTCTTCTCTGTGACTTTTGAACTGACTGTTTCTGTTATGGAGTGTTGTGACTGCGTCAAATAAGTTTTTATTTTTTTTAGTAACAGCCATACAATTTTGAAAGTAAAAATATCACAAGACAGTCCCAAAAATGCCTACCCGTCAACACTACCTAACATGTGTTGTACCATACGACTGAATAAAGTATTGATTTCAAAGCAATATGTAACTCACAACAAATTGTAGTATTTAATTTAAACATAATTCCATTAATCCATTCTTCTTTTAAACCGCAAACTGTGACCAATCAAATCACACCTAACGACAGACTCAACCCCATCTCACACAATTATCGCCCTTACGTCCGTGCTCCCCAGACTATTCGCCAGCTGGTATCCAATGCAGCTGTCAGTGAGCGTCACCCGTCACACTAGAAGACATGGCTGGATAGGCTCAATGGTCATTAATGTCATCGGACGGGCTTAGTGCGTCAAGAGACGTGGTCGAGGACCCACGTCTGTTAAGGTATTAGGGACGGGTCTTGGTGACGTGGTTGTGGTTAAGTTTTGGTTGTGATAGTATTTATCGTGCCTGTATTTCCTGTAGGGGCTGGCAGATGTAGTTATGTAGGACTTGCCTTGTAAAGGCAAACACAAAATTGGTTCTGGCTGAATTTGAGCATTGATAAGAATTGAGAATCGGTTTGAATTTGTGGCTGTTTGGTCACGGTAAAGATATATACAGTATTCTATCTTCATACAAACGGTCGGAACGCGAGTCATGGCTACGTGACTCGAACTCAGCCCACACTCGAAATACTACCAGTCGCGGACGCACAGCAGTGACCAACGAACGGTGTGATGGTTTTGTAAGCAGTAAGCGTGCGATTTGTGAATATTTTATTCAAATACGTACAAGTACTTACTTAAGCGAATTATAGCCTATATTGTGCTGTTTTTGGTTGCTTGAATTCTTCTATAACGCACCCAGAGATAGAATTTTTTAAATTACCTGGAACCTCCGAAAGGCAAGACAATAAAAAAAAAAAAATCCTAACCTAATAATACGTAATTTGTTTATTTTTTTATAAGTAGGTATTTCGCTTTTTCCACCGAGTAAAAAACCTGGATTAATAAATATAAATAAGAGAATAGGGTGATAACGTCACACACGAGTCACCTACCTACGCTCGGGCACAGGCTCGGTTTAAAAAAAAAACTAGTAGGTAGTTTCCTATGCTAGGCTATCTACTTACTTATGTGCTTAGCTACTAATTATGAAATGATTACTTATGAGATTAATAAATGGCATGACCTAGATAGATACCTAGATATTTACAATCACAAAACTAGAATGAAACTTAAGTATGTAGAGGCGGGTGGCCCTAACGCGTGTTTAGGTGACGCGCGCTTGTAGGCACTTATTTCAAGGTCAGGGCCGAGTCACAATACTGTTAGATTTCTTTACCGAAGTTTGGTGACGATTTCAGATGAGCATATATCAGCTATATATTTTATTATAGCTGAAAACCGTTGACCCACATTTACATGTACACACACATTTCACCAGTTATGTCCTATTTAACAGGGGAATAACTATCGACTTCTGATCTGCTACTAAGAATTACCTTATGATAAAACCTGAACGTTTTCTGAACGAGGAACCCAGAATTCCATGCCCAAAAATTGATTTTGGTACAGCCAACGAAGCATGTTTCATTATTTCCTTGAAATTAAAAAAAAAACTTTGCAAGTAGGTACTCGTCATACTGCTCACGTCCCACTTGTATGTAAAAACGTGAAATATTACCAGCAAGTACCTTGTAGCACTTTCAAAAGTGGGTCAATTGGCTTTGTGTAACGCCCTAGCAAATTATAGGCCCCTCATGGAATTGCGCTATAGGAAAATCGATGTACTGAGTACGAGAGCATAAACTGGAACGGCGGTATGGTACCTCACTATTGAAAAACGGAACCAGCAGCTAGGTCACCTATTAATAAATATTATTTATCAATCAATCTGCATAGCCTAGCCTAGTTTCCAGTATAACCCGATTCAGCTAAGTACCAGTATTTGAGACATGGAGCGACTGCCTATCTGACCTCGACAACCCAGTAACTGGATAACACGATAGCCATAGGCCAGACTGGTGTCAGATCTCAGGCTACCGACTACCCGTAACGACTGTCAAAGATCTTCAAATGACATCCAGGACCGACGGCTTAACATGCTTGCCGAGGTACGGAGCAAACTCGCATTGTTAAGAAGCTTAACCTTGAAGAACGACCAGTGCAGCTGTAATTTTTTAATTTTTTATTATTGGAGATAAAGGATGGAATAGGTACTTAAAAGTTGCTAGGATTTGGATATCTTTTCTAGAAGGAGGAGGCCATTATCCATCTTGTGGCCATAGATTGCTTTACATAATCAGCCTATACTGTTTTACTGCTGACTACTAGACTAGACTCTGGGACTGAGCATCTGGGAGGGGACAGTGGCTTTCCACTGCCCCCTCCCAGATGAAGCTCTTCATAATCAACACCCCATACTAACTGATTCATTGACACTGGTGGGAGTCGAGCATTCTCTCTTTGGGCTGCTGCGAAATAATAGAAATTGTTTTTTTTTAATATATATGTTGCTCCGGAGGAATTAATAATAAAAAGTAATAACTATAATAATTTATTCATTCAAAGCCTAATACACAATGAGAGAATTGACAAGAAGAAATACAATGATTAGGCTACATTAGTGCATGCAAAAAGCTAGAAACTTATTACACCCAAACAAGGACATGCCCTGTATCTCAGGTGTCACTGGTGTCAGGGTTCCTTCCTGGCTGGTCAATATAAATTATTTATTCGTAATTTAATTTATCAGTAAATTATTTTGGTAATTAATAAAATTTCACATGTACCGTGGATGTATTTACAAACATATATGTAGGCCGTTCAAATATTTGAACCGTATAGTCAATTGGTAGTAACTTACCACATGAACAAGCCTACCTAGCAGCGTTTCCTAATCACCAGAAAACAAAAACGAAACGTTGCTTGTATTTAATCAATTTAGAAAAGATGCCATCAAAATAATATCGAATATCATAATTGACAAAATACCACATTTTGTCACATTCATGACTAAAAGGCATCATAATATAAAAGAAGCAAAGGTTAAGCCAAAAATTCCGTAACATAAGACAGTCAAATTGTATGGTGAATTCAATGGTATCTCTTGATCGCGAAGATGCAATGTACCTATTAATAGTGAAAACCTTTGCTGCAGCCGTGTGATTGATGAAAAATAATGAAAATAATCAAGCGTAAAATGGGAAATAATCACTGGAAAAATTATGAATATGTACAACATAAATCTAAGTTATTCAGTGATATTTAAAAAAAATGGTGTTTTGTCGTAGTGAATTATCTTATTAGTAAAATAGTTAGCACTCCTGTCTGCCTAGCCTTTTCCCAACTATATTGGGATCGGCTTCCAGTCTTACCGGATTGAGCTGAGTACCAGTGTTTTACATGGAGTGACTGCCTATCTAACCTCCACAACCCAGTAACTGGGTAAGGTACCCCTTGGTAAGACTGGTGTCAGATCTCAAGCTTCTGACTACCCGTTACAACTGTCAAAGATCTTCAAATGACAGCCGTGACCAACGGCTTAACGTGCTTTCCGAGGTATGTTGAAATGGTCACCCATCCACGGACCGACCTCGTCAAGCGTTGCTTAGCCTTGATGATCGACCAGTGCGGCTGTTATTATTTAGCACTCCTATTTATCAATATTATTATCTACATCAAATCATTAATTTTGAAAGAAACCAACTACAGTCCATTATTTCAACAAAAAAACATTTCCTTCATCGGGTCCTCCGCAAGAGATTAGGGTGTATAGCCACACAACAAGATAGCATTTACATGAAAATCACAATACAATAACGATAACTTCAACAATCGTTTTATTCCCAAGAGTGTAAACTTTTACTAAGCCTCGTTTCGTGCTTCTACTATTTAACTAACTAACCATTTAAACGATCGCAATATACAGAACTAGATGGGCCAAATAATGCTTCAGCTGTAATAAAATCACCGCGATTTCCTATAGTGGCTGCGACACGCCATTTCACACTATTGTCCAATTATTTAAAATTTACAATTGCACCTTCCACTACATATAATCACTGATCATTATCTCGATTCATTCATTCAACTTTATATGCATTGCTCGTTTTGTAATGGGTATTATTCAAGCGATGCTGTTTAATCAGCAGTGTATTCTAAACAAGCGGGGTTTCAGTTTACCGAACGGGTCTCTCAAGCACTCATTGTTTGCATATTCCAAAGGCGATGGTATCTTGAAGTTCGTTGGCACCAGTCTTATTAGATATCTGTTTGTGATTCTATGCGTTTTATAATGTGAACTTCGGAGATCTAATTAACTGGTCCTGCATAGACTGTATCTATTCGACAAGTGCTTTGTATTTAAAGTTTAACTTTTAATGAAATAACAATTTTTGTCGTTATGACCTGGAGGAAGTAGAAAATGTATTTTAGTATGTTTAAAATTGGCATTCTTGCCATAAGCTAAAGATTACATATCCAACAATTTGCTTTTGAAGAGGCATTCAGGAGGTATTCAGATATACATAACAACCAATCCAAAAAAAAACTTTTTACATCAAACCTAAGGACTCTATGATGGTGAGACAAAATGCGCACATATTTTCAAAGAAAATTTCAAGTGCATATCGGTTGGTTTACATAGCACTGCGTCCAGGTAAAAATCGATTATCGGTGTTCTATTAAATCGAATCGCATCGACCAAGAACGACTTCGAAAACACTAATTCGAGAAATAATCCACAGGCACTATTCAAAGGAATTACAAGAAGTGACCGTTAATACTCGCTCTTGTCCGAATATTTCGTCCAATCCTCTATTTACATGACTTCCGAGTCCCTAAGTCCTTAATATTTCACTGTCACACACAATATCTTAGTTACTGTCAGCTCCAATATTAATATTCGGTAAAAGATTATATATAGCCATGTTGTCTTAGTTCGAGGAATTATTATTACTAATAATAATTCCTCAACTTAGATCATTATTTGGGTCTTTTCCCTTTACATCTAAGTAGAATCTGCCCTAACCTCTCTTTTTTTTCCAAAAAGGAGGAGGTTATCAATTCGACTGTTTTTAGGGTCCCGTAGCCAAATGGCAAAAACGGAACCCTTATAGATTCGTCATGTCTGTCTGTCTGTCTGTCTGTCCGTCCGTATGTCACAGCCACTTTTTTCCAAAACTACAATAAATATGCTGTTGAAACTTGGTAAGTTGATGTATTCTGTGAACCGCATTAAGATTTTCACTCAAAAATAGAAAAAAAACAATAAATTTTGGGGGTCCTCATACTTGAAACTGAAACTAAAAATATTTTTTTTCATCAAACCCGTACGTGTAGGATATCTCTGGATAGGTCTTCAAAAATGATATTGAGGTTTCTAATATAATTTTTTTCAAACCTGTATAGTTTGCGCGAGAAATTTTACCCTTCCAAAGTGATAAAATGTGTCCCCCCCCCTGTAACTTCTAAAATAAGAGAATGATAAAACTAAAGAAAATATATGATGTACATGACCATGTAAACTACCACCGAAAATTGGTTTGAACGAGATCTAGTAAGTAGTTTTTTTTTTAATACGTCATAAATTGTAAACCGTAATTTACCAAGTACGGAACCCTTCGCGCGCGAGTCCGACTCGCACTTGGCCGTTTTTTTTTATGTGTGTTATCTCAGAACTTTTAACTAGGTGAACCGATTTAAATGATTCTTTTTTAATTTGAAAGCTGGAGCTTGTCATGTGGTCCCATTTAAGATCTACAACGAAACGAAGCAACGAAAACAGGAACACCGACTTCTTTTTTCCGCCCAGCTCTGTTAGACGTACCGTTGGCTAGGACTAACTTACTTAAGTTTACCCCTATGACGCGAGTCATACGTTTGATAAATACTATAACATTATCGGAAGATATATTTTGCCAAAACCTGCCGAGATTCGTCAAAGTAGCGCAAAACATAATTGAAAAAGGTCTGACCATTTAAATAATGATAAATGTATGGGAATGTCTTATTGAAACGATTGATTTGTATTGTATTTTAATGTTTTATATGTATGTTATAACATCGCCTTGGAAGTTTCTGTAAAGGTGTTATAATAATTAATGAGTAAAGAATAAATAAAATAATAATAATAAATAACTTATTTTTCACATTGTAGTGTTTTCATTTGGAAGTCGGTTGTATTTTTTTGGCAGAATTATGTTTGGGTCAGCTTACTGTCAAACCAGTTGCAGTTGAATGCTAAGTTGTCTACATGGAGCGGCTGTCTATCACCTCCACAACCCAATTACTTGGTAAGACTACACTCGTCGGTAAGACTAATTTCCAAATGACAGCCAGACAGGACTAACGGCTTAGCATGCTTTCTAAGGCATAAAACATGACCGTATCATTTTCATTTAAGGTTACACTAGTCGATTTTTCTTCCATAAAAACGTAGTCTGGCGATTACTCCACTGTTTGATGATATAGCAGTACTTATTACTTCAGCAAAAGGAATCCGGAAGATAAGCTCACCCGTGGTTTGCACGCAGTTAGGTTTACCGCCTTCAATCCATTTTCTTTATTATGAACTTTCTTGCAAACACCACACCACACATATTAAATCCACACCACTCTGATTTATCCAATTAGCAATTCTTTTCGCCAGGTTTATTTACACTTATTCATTTACACTATTTCATAACATAACTTACTTACATAATATTTTTCTTTTGACAGCCGACCATAGATTCTTTCCGTATTTTTTTAATAAACCACTATTTGGTCCGCGCGCTCTGTCGTTTGTCTATGGTTTCGACAAATGATCATTGAGCATCGCGTTTATATATTTGTATTATACTTACACTTACTTTGACCCACCTTCAGTGTTGATTCTATTTTGTTTGTTATTTATATATTCTTCTATTTCATTTTATTTTATAAGTCCTGTTTCCGTAAGTGTGTCCGTGGCATCAACAGTAGGCCCTATCAGAATATCAGCGCAGCGTTATTACCTTTTTGGATATCGCTGCACATGCTGAGATAGGAGCCTTTTTGGTCTCGCACAGGGTTTTTTATTTTATTATTGTTTAACTGTATGCTTATTTTCTCGTGTCTCCTGTGCGGGTCACAAATAAATATTTTTCTTTCTTTCTTTATATACGTTTAAAATAAAAATAGATATCAATTTTCTCATTTGTTTGTTTTGTATTAAGTTGCTGTAAAATATATGTGTTATTTCTTTTTTTCGTATACAATAAAGTATATTCTATTCTATTCTATAATTATATGAAATTGATGGAAACAAAAAATTATAAAAATAAAACAGTTGAAAGTTATGAGCGTCGAAAGTTCGATATTTCAACACTAATTTTAACGCATCTTTGGGCGGAAATAAATACCATATAAAGAAGAAAAATTGTTAATCGGCCTCCATACAGGGATAGATTAGTAATTCAACGATGCAAATAATTTTATTTTGTAAATATACATTAAGTCATTTTTCATCATCTAGACTCCCAAAGGTCTGTTTATAACATTTCGCGCGCTCGTTTTCGTCCTCAATCATCATCCATTTCGATACAAATTTGCAAAAGTGCTAATTTGTATGCGAACTAGCTTCTTACTGCATCACAGAATCTATCTCTTTCGCACGTGTTGTCGGATGAGATAGCATGCATTTTAACCTCGCGCACAAAATAGTTCGTGCCGTCGACTAGGGGAACCTTAAAGTTTAAGAACCAGAACAAAGTCGTATTGCCCTATCTCTCGTTTTTTATTGGCGAATGAACCTTAAATATTATTATATTTCACTTATTTTATTCGCCAAAGTTTTGGTATCTTCCTCAGAATTAGCATTAGCTCCTAAATTATATGAGAGAAACTTCTTATTTTTGCCAATAATTTTCCGGATTGTGGTCTCTTTGCGTGCGTATATTTTTATTAAGATAAGGTCAGATTCGCGAATTGATGGTAAATTGGATTCGGCTCTGAGGAAAATAAAATCAGTGCTAAATGAAATTGGGGTAACCACGTTTAATGTGGCTGTTAAGCTTTCAATCGGTACTATTGTGATTATTTTTATGAATCTTGGGCTCTAGACCTCCACAAGGTGACGTTCTGTCAAAGATATTGAAAGAATATTCATAAACGATTGTCAAAAGCTGAATAGTATATTTCATGGTATAATAACATACTCCGTATACTTCGCCTGGTATGTTCTTCCCAGGATGGCCTAAGCCTACGTCACGATAAGTGTTACCATTGATTGTCCTTTTTAGAAAATTTAGGTACTTTCTCATGTAGTTAATGAAAATAAAATAAATTACTAACTAGCTTAACTATTTAGTAACTCATGTGATTCATCTATGTTCATCTATGTAATGTATATTTAGTGTTAAATTAATTTATATTTTGAATTATTAGTTCATAATTGCTTTGTTAAGATAAAAAAATGCATATTGCTCGGGTATTTCAATAACACACAGTGGCAACACATCGAATTGACAAGTGACATACTGACAACTAGCCATTGCATCGCTATTGTTGTGTAGCTCACACCTATAGCGTTGTTTGCTCGGTGAGAAAAATACTGTGGCTCCCAAACATTTGTGATGAACCCGTGAACTTTGAAAGATACACAAGAAAAAATGTTAATTGTTCCGTAAACTGTAAAAACAGCAGTATAAAAGGCGGTGTAATATGTCTTTTTTCTTTTCCCAATGAAGAGACACTATCGTAAACCTTCAACTGTCCATTTCCAGACACAATAGAAATTACCATTGTTCTAATCCGATTCGGTCTGATGGACAGATGACCGGGCGAGGCTTCAATATTGTAACTAACTTCACCTAAAATAACTGTTATGTGCCTTTCATTAATTTATTATTTAATTTATATACGCGTTGTAAATTCCATAATTTAAAGGCATAGTTGTGTCAATACGTCTTTACGCCCGAACGTTTTTTACTTATTTTAGTCAAGTCAAGTTTTGTGGGTTTTCGTACCGAACTAAATAAAAATACTAAAATGCAATAAATTAAAAGATAGCAAAGTAAATAAATACAAAATGTATCAAATATGACGATTTATTAAGAATTATAAAACATTTGTACTTATTGTATTATTTTTATATTTTCCCCACTAAAAAAGTTTGTGAACCGCAACGCAATTGATGACGTAGTCTTAGGCCAATCACGTGACCCAGCTATCACGGGAAGAGATTACCATGTCTTGTTCTACCATGGTATATTTGATTGACCACTTCTGTCATTACTTCTACGACGGTCGAACGGTCTCTTGTCAATCCCATACTCTTTGTTCTTTTGACAATCCCAATCGCTGAATGAACGTCACTTTTGTCTAGATCTTCTTGTTAAAAAGTAAAATTTCAAAATTTAAAAACCCCCGACACATTTATCTTGCGAAAACACCTCGATTCAAACAGTTAAACGCGCATAACTTTTGAACGGCTGAACCAATTTAATTCAAACATAGCTAAGAACACTATCGACAAAATCACCTTTCAAACAAAATTAAAATCGGTTCATCCGTTGAGGCGCTATGGTGCCACAGACAGACACACAGATACACAGATACACAGCAACACACGTCAAACTTATAACACCCCTCTTTTTCCGGCGGGGGTTAAAAACAGAAACAGAAATACATGAGCGCATCTTTATACGGTGGGGAAAAAACTTTAGGAACTGCTGCAAATAATTGAAGGACCTACTTAAATTATTTGCAGCAGGTCCTAAAGTTTTAAAGTATCAACATTTTTTTTACTGCATATCACCCCAATTATCGACTTGTTTCGTTTTATCATGATTTTTTGCCCACCCTGTACAATACCAACTGTAATAATCTTGTTTGTGTTTTTTAAAATATGTTGGGGTAATTTTCCAGTCTCCGGTTGGCAATTTGGAGGCTACCTATCTGACTGCCACAACCCAGTAACTGGGTAACACGATCTCCAGTGGCAAGACTGGTGTCAGATTTACTGGCAACTTACTACCCGTTATGAAATTTAACGGGACTAAAAAAAAAAAACAAAAAGTGTTCCGTTGAGCAATATCTAACTTGGGAACGCCGCCGCCGTTGTTATTAAAATGAAATAAATTAATTTAAATGTTAATAAGTAGAGGTTACAGCAGGGTTTGCTGTGATGTAGCACGCCCCCGAGATTCGCACGAATGAGTGCCGACGATCTCCGAACGAATACTGAACGAAGAACGACGAATGAAGTAGTTGTATTGTAAAGACGTAATTGTTTTAAGACAAATAATCGCTTTTATTAGCTTGGTACGAGTATGTATATTTTCAAGTTAGATATTATTAAAATATCTAACTTAAAAAACTACCTTAGCATTAAGAAATTTTAATTAAAGAGAAAAAAAAAATGTAAACTATGTTATGTTTAAGTCTTTGTTGCAAGAGATAATTGTTAATTGTTATAAATATATTACTAAAAAAGAAAAATACTTACAGAACTTATATAAGAATTCGTACAAATATAAAAAATAAGAAACAGTTTTTTTAATATTAACTTTAAAACTTTCGCGTTTCATAATTGAAAACAATATAACAAGTCCTCTCCACGGAACGCCTATTCTTATTCCTTCCTATTCCTTCTATTCAAGAATTGTGCGTGAAGCGATTGAAATTAAAAAACACAAAACGTTCAATCGGGATGACGGTTACAAATTATCCGCGGCGTGATTCAAAAATCATTACCTCGTTTTGTGCAGTCGGCAAACTTACAGAATAAGGACACGGTCAGTGTAGTGTGTAGAAAAGTGAGGGTAGAGGAAGAATTTTCTGCCCCAACGGAGCCAGTACACCAAGACACCAGTCTACCCGGGACCACGGTCGTTGCAACACAGCCGAAACGTCGGGCGAAATAGGTAAACAAACAATCGAAATCATCGCGTTAAATTTCCCGTGATAATTATATTGTTTTCAGTTTTTTCAATGTATAAGTTATACATTGTTATAATACAAACTAGAGAAAGACAGACTTTGGTTTTTTTTTTTTATTTATTTATTTTAGGTCGCTTTTTAACATCTAAGGTCATTAGCGACCACAGTAAACATTATATTAGAATAGGTTACATTAGTTTATATATATTAGAATAGGTTAAATAAATTTATATATATTTATCAATTTCAAAAACGTTAAAGTTTGTGTATAACCATCCTTATTTAGACAATAATAAATAGATATAAGAAATAATTAGATTATAAATACTTAGAAATTCATTATAATATGTAAATAGATAGATACTGTAAAATCTACGGGAAATAAAAGGCTTTTTACCCGACTGCCGAAGGAGGGTAATGTGTTTATTAGTCTATGTATGTATGTATGTATCTTTGTTCCTATATGGCGTTCCAGAGACCAAACGCGTTGGCCGATTTTGATGATTCATACGCCAATCGATTTGTCTTAACCCTTCGAGTGTCATAGGCTACATTAAAATTGGACAATAGAAAAATGGCGGATTTTGGGCGCCATATTGTGGGGGCCCAAATTTTTTTTCTTCCAAACCCATTGTGTGGTGTAACAAAATAAAGGGTTTTAAGAGGTGATTTCAAAAATTTAAAACTCTTGTATGTTTAAATGTATCTAATTCGAAAAAAACTTTACTAAAAAGTTATGAATAAAAAAAGTTAAATCAAAAAACCCGACTGCTTCAAAAACGAACTAAAAAGTCGTAAACAAGGAAAAAATCATGCTGTGCAGGCGGAGGATACACCAGATTTTGGTCAGCCAACCCGCGAATATGTATCCTCCGACTACAGCATGATTTTTTCCTTGTTTACGACTTTTTAGTTCGTTTTTGAAGCAGTCGGGTTTTTTGATTTTTTTATTTAACTTTTTTTTATTTTTTTTATTTATACGAGTATGTATGTATCTATGAATCTATGTAAAGGCATCTTTGAACGTGATTTTCACTTCCTTCAAAACGTCGAATTAATTTGAAACTTTGCACACTTATCAAGGACCGATGATAATGCAATAATTTAAATAGTTTGTCCCATTATCCTTACCAGGATCTTCAGGATTAGCGATTGTACTAAAAACTAAAACAAAAGTAGAAAAATTTTTCAAAAAATAATGCGATTAAAAAAAAAATGTAATGATAAAGAACTTCGGAGATATAAAACAGAACTCTTCAATGAATAACGGCAAATCACTCGGGTTTGCTGCAATCGCATGTCTGTTAATTGTTTATACTATTTCATAACATAACATCACGCCAGTACGCTCTAAAGAGGTGTACAGTTCACCTTGGTACACTCTCATTTCACAGGTTATGTTCAGTTTCATGATAATCTGGTAATCTATTCTGGCATTATAGGTACCTTACTAAACTACTTGCCTATTAGGTAGGCACAACTAAAAAAACTACCGACTTCCTAATAAGAAAACTACAAAGTGAAAAATAACTTTATTTTTGGATTTCGGTGTCCATAACGCAAAAAATTGGTACCTACCAAAGGCATCAATCGGGCCAAGACAGATCACACATGTTTTTCGACTTACGTGTCGTAGATCGTGAGTTCGAACCCAGGCTGGCGCTTTACATTATGTAAATTATTTCAACACCACTGCTCTTAATACGGTGAAAGAAGACATCGTGAGGAAACCGGCATTTCCTACAACCAAAAATTCGAAGACATGTGACATCCAACAACCCGTACTGTGTACGTGGGTCCAGTCATGGGCTGCTACTGAGAAATTCCAGATGGAAAAACCTAATAACATATTGCCTGACCTGGGAACCGAACCCAGGACCTCATGCTCAAGAGTAGCTCGTGCGACCACTGGACCAAAGAGTCATGCCACCAGTTTCAAGTTCCATTTAATAAGCAGATATATACAGGGTGGGCAAACAATCGTGAATCAAACGAAACAGGGTAATAGTTGGGGTTGTAAGGAATAAAACTTTTTTTTTTTTTTTACTTTACAATTATTTGGATATATCATTCTTGTTGGAAAATTACATATGTGAGAAAGATGTAATAAGACGTGCACGTAAAAGAGTCTAGTGTAAAACAAACAATTAAAATATAATATAAGTACGTAATTAAAAGCATGCCGAAGCAGTTAAGTTATGACCAATCCCAACTGATGGCGCCCGTTCACGAACATGATACATGGATTGGCACCACTTAGCTCAACCATCATGAAGGGAACCGAATGATCCAATACATGAGCCACCATCAGAGTGACATTAGAGAGAGCATGACATACTCTCTACTGCCAGGGCACACACAAGTCAACGAACGACACATAGGTTCAGTAAATGTAAGATTTACAGTTGGTACATAGTACTCACACATGTGATCTGCAGTTATGTAATACTAAAAGAAATTAAGTATCTATTGAACAGTTCAAAATTTCAGGCGAGTCCTGCAGCGAATTTGTTAAATTAAAGGTGGAAATGTTGCAATCACACTAATATTAGGCGAAAGTTTGTGAATGTGTGTGTGTGTTTACATGTTTGTTACTTTTCACGCTCAAATGGCTGGAATGATCTGGAAGAAATTTGGCCCAGAGATAGGTTATAGTCAGGAATAGCACACGGGATACTTTTTATACCGGGAACCCTTTTTATACCTTTTTATTCCGCTGGCAGAAACTAGATAAATAATAAATCTTGACATAAATACTGATACAACTGCGTAACTATTAACTAGTCATAACAAAATCTATTTCGGTGAGAAATCAATTAAGCAAATCGGCCAAAAAAATCTAGGAAAAATGACAGACAGATTCTAACAAGTAAAATTTAAAAATTTTAAAAACCCCCGACACATTTATCTTGCGGAAACACCCCGATTCAAACAGCAAAACGCCCATAACTTTTGACTAAACCTTTCAAACAAAAAATAAAAAATAAAAATCGGTTCATCCGTTTAGGCGCTACGATGCCACAGACAGACACACAGATACATAGCAACACACGTGAAACTTATAACAACCCTCTTTTTCCGGCGGGGGTTAAAAATAACAACATTAATTGTAAATCTATGTTCCTTGGTTTCATGAAAAGTATTCATCCTAACGTTTATTAGTGTGGAGAATACTGGAGAAACTTGAAGAATAGTGGAGAACTTCAATTAATATTACACGGAGATCCTGTTGACAGCTTAGGAGTGTGTGTAATGAAATTAATCAACCTACACAGTCTACCTTATAAAGGAATAGTTTAGAAGTGCTAGAATTCTTCACTTAAGGGCAAGCTTCAATTAGCAATAATGTGAAGATTGACACGAGGACGTGTTGCAGGATAGGTGAAGCACTAATCAGTTTTTCAAGTCAAAAGTCACAGAAGTTAAGTGACTTTTAAAGTAAAAAGTAATTGTTTTGATGATGGCTGATTGACGTTGTATTTCTTTTTAAAAACTTTTATGTACTTTCCTCGATCCCAATGTATGTGAAAATAAAGTTTCCAAGTTAAATTAGACCCAGTTTCCGGTGTTCCATTGAGCTTTGAGCTTGATGCTTTACTTAAAGAAAAATTTAATTATTATAAGATTTTGAGTTGCAGAAAAGATTTTGCAGGAACTTGCTGCCTGCTTATTTGTTTATTATTTAAGAGTTAGTGCGTGTATTGTTGAATTTTATTTTCCCTTTTCTATATTTGTATGTTTGTATTTGTATATACGAAAATTGTGTATACCTACTAAACAAAAGTAGCACAAAAAATATATATGCAAAATGAATATGTATGGATCGTAGCAGGTGGCGTTCTATAGTTTCTGCACCTTTTTTTCCCACGGTACCCGTGGGAATAAGACTTGAGTTTGTATGTAAAAAAAAATATCAACACATACAATTTCCCCACACTTTTCCCATAACCAGAAGAGCACACTTCCCCTTAAACAGGGATAGTTTGTCTTCCAGAGAGAATTATGCGCGTCGACCCCTCTACGTACTGACTTTTATACTCTACCATAGAGCAGGTAGAGGAACGTGCCAGGATTTCACACCTCTATCTAGTTTATGTATGTGGAGATACTGCTCTGCGATTTGTTGGAGACGATAGATATGGTCGTTTAAATGTTTTACGATAAAGGAGATATGTGGGTATTTTTTTTATTATTATTAGTTAGTGCATTTTATCATGACAATATCGGTCAGAAGCCCGCTTAGCCGCATAAACAGATTCTAGTAGATAAATATGGGAATAGAGTCTTCATTCTGAATCAGTTTTAATCTTTTTTGTCGAATAATTTAAGAAGAATTAATGAAGAGTAGAGAGTAGTAACTATAAGTCTAGGTTTCCTCACGATGTTTTACTTCACCGATGTCCTTGTCCATGTCTTTCAAATCTTAGAAAGTACATAAGAATTGAAAAAGGTCACATTCGTCCATGCCCAGATTTGAACCCACAACCTCAAGCACGAGACGTAAGGACTTAGCCACTGGGTAACCACGATAGCACTATAAGGCTTTTTATTGAGTTCAAATGTCTTTGAATTCCTTGACCCCTGTTGTCTATTCTTAGGACGGAATTCGCATAACAATCACTCTGTAAACTTCATGATAAAAGTTCCTGTGACCAATACATTACACAAGTGCCTTGTTAAAGAATACTCGTCTGTACAGTCTCAGACAATAGCCACAAACAAATCTTCTAGACGCGGTAGAATACTTCCCATCAGTATTTGCGACAGAGAAACACTGGCAAATACTTTGTTTGCTGGGAAACATTTGAATACACTTTACTAAGTAAAGTCGATATGAATGTGGAAAGATGTTTTTGTATTATTTGTTTGTTTTGGTAGCAAGTTGCAAATAGGTTAAAATTTAATAATATAATGCTCTTAATTCTATATATGGAGGAGGCCTTTACCCAGCAGGGGTTCTTGACTTAGATTTAAGTAAACTAACGAAATAGTTTAATATTATGTTATTTACTAAGAACAAATAAAGGTTTTATTTTTTTATTGTGAATTATGTCTTTTATGTTCACTTTATACACTTTCTATTTATTTAATATTATCTATTTTACGTATTTTTAATCGACTTCTTATTTATTCATTAGTTGAGCACCTACATATTAACATTATATTTAGTATCTATTTTATTTACCCACGTCCGTGTGTCACTAGCGGGGTGCCAACTGAAAATCAGCGCTGGGTGTCTGACGCCCAGCAAATGCTGAGTTGGTAACCCTTTCGGGCAGCTCTTCTTGAACCTTGTTTGTACTTTTTTTACTGTTGTTCCCTGTTATTTTGTAATTGTGCTTGTTGTGTTGTGTCTGTGTTGAATAAATGTTTTCTATTCTATACTTTGTTTTCTATGTATTATTACAGTATGTCCCTCAACTCAGTGTGCCTTTTGGTAAAGTCCTCCTCTAGCTCTTTCTACTGGTTTCTACCACAAGCCACTCTCCTCCAGTTAGGAACCGCGGTTTTTTCCCTTCCATCTTCTTACCTGTTTCCGCTTGCTACGTTTACTGTCCCTTGGATTTCAATCAGTCAGTTTTAATTTTTTTGGTTGTGAAATGACCTGAAAAAGTCGTTCGAAACAACTGTGTCATTCTCTCAAAACATTGATTTATTCTTCTTAGATCTATAAACGAAGGATGAGGAATATACCCCGTATTACATAATATCATTACCCCAATATTCCTTGAAAGATTAAGCAGAGGTGCTGGTATACAGTACACCAGTTATAGGGGGGAAAGGGGGTGAGCCTATTCTTCTTCTTATTCGTTGTCTTCATTACTGAAGGTCTTGCCCGTCTTGGAGTTATAGACGAGCTGCTTTCAAGCCACTTTGTCTTCGGCTCTTCTCAGGGCAGTGGTCAGCATGAGTCCCGTAATCTGATTCTCTGATCTGGTCTGATCATCGAGTGGGTGAGCGTCCGCGTGGCCTTTTCCCATCCGCTTTTACTACAGCAACCAATTTTTTCAGGTTATCTGGCTGCTTAAGGGCGATGTGACCAAAGTAGTTTAGGACTCTTTGGTAGCAGATCGTGGAGAGTCTGGTTTTGATGTTCAACCGGTCGAGAATGGACTTATTTGTGCGATTTGCTGTCCATGTCCTAATGCCAACAACGGGGCACAAATGACAGACTCCAAATTGTTACTGAAAAATTCCAGATAGAACTAACCTTACTTAAAACTTTTGATATCCCTATAGACAAGATCGCGGGCTTACTACCTATGTATTCGTAAAAATACAAAATGTAAGTACGTAGATTTGCAAAAAATAATCATAGATTTTGTTAGGACGAGAATATAAAAAACCGGCCAAGTGCGAGTCGGACTCGCGCGCGAAGGGGTCCGTACTTGGTAAATTACGGTTTACGATTTATGACTTATTAAAAAAAAACTACTTACTAGATCTCGTTCAAACCAATTTTCGGTGGTAGTTTACATGGTCATGTACATCATATATTTTCTTTAGTTTTATCATTCTCTTATTTTAGAAGTTACAGAGGGCGGGACAAACATTTTACCACTTTGGAAGTGTCTCTCGCGCAAACTATTCAGTTATGAAAAAAAAAAAATTAGAAACCTCAATATCATTTTTGAAGACCTATCCAGTGACATACGGACGGACATACAGATAGACAGACAGACAGACATGACGAATCTTTAAGGGTTCCGTTTTTTGCTATTTGGCTACGGAACCCTAAAAAGTACTGCTAGTATTGAAAATTCTGCGAAGTTTTAACAAGCATGTTAGTTACAGTTCTTCTTTTGATATCATAAGTTAGTTTGTGTGCACAGCATTCTGAATGCATTCTTATATTTCCATTTAGTTTTATATTATTTGTATGTTAAAATCAGTGTTGGAGGAGTCTTCTGTGTTGTGATATCTGGCACTCATAAAACCAGCTGAGAAAAGAAGGAGACCAGCCACTTCAAAAAAAATACGAAAAAAAAGATTATCCTCACCATACTTCTTGAGCTTTGTTATCCTTGTTGATAGGCACTGCTTACTAGTCATAGGTGAAAACACATTGCCAGATGGTGATTTGTCTAGACCTGAGGACTGGACCGAACCGGAGGAGGAGGGGGTCTCCTGTGTGAGTCACAAACAAATTCTTTTTCGTTCTGTCTTTCAAAATCAAATCATTTATTTCTTAGCAATCTTGGGTAATTGGTACATAGATGTTCTTTTTTACTTGATAAAGTTCTTCATATTCTCACATCGAATGGGCATGCAATTAATATTTAATTCTAAAATTAAAATCAAATTAAAAAATACAATGTGAATAAAGATAAACCTCGGACTGGTAAAAATAAAAATTATTAACATAATCAGCCTTTTAATATTCCCACTGCTGCGACACAGGCCTCCTCTCTGTATGAGGGAAAAGGCTGTAATTCAAAACGCGAGCCCAGTGCAGCAATATCTAGTCTTTGAATTTTTGTCTCCTCACAATGTTTCCCTTCACCGTTTGAGAGCAGTGGTGATGAAATATTTTACACAAAGTAAAGCGCCTGCTTCGGTTCGAACTCATGACTTACAACTTGTAAGTCGCGGCCGCTACCATTGGCCATCACTGTTCGCCCTTAAAAATTATCACATTGAAATTAATACAAAATAATATGTCAATCTGGATACTTGGTAGCAGTCATAACAATAACAAAAAATGACAATCAGTCAGCGATTCCTCATTAAGGAAGTTGTACATACATACATACATAAACTCACGCCTTTTTCCCATGGGGGTAGGCAGAAATTACAGAATGCCACCTGCTACGATCCTTACATACTTCTTTTGTTTCAATCACATTCATACATCTAGTCATACACACACGCCGGTTATGGGTTCTGTGCACTTTTTATTTCTGAAGAACATCACCAATAAGGTCTATGTATGTATTTCTAGGGCGTCCCGTCCCGGCGTTTCCATTCACGTCTGCCTTGTAAATACCTTTCGTTAGTCGCCTTTCATTAATCCTCTCAACATGGCCATCAACATCTTAACATACTCTTTTAAATTTTAGTCACTACATCTTCTTTTAAACCACAACGTTGTCTTATTACCTCATTTCTTAATCTATCATTCATCAGATTCATCATTATAACAATAACAAAATATGTCGATCAGTCAGCGATTCATCATTATAACAATAACAAAATATGTCGATCAGTCAGCGATTCATCATTATAACAATAACAAAATATGTCGATCAGTCAGCGATTCATCATTATAACAATAACAAAATATGTCGATCAGTCAGCGATTCATAACTAAGGAATTCGTAACTTTTGTAATATCATGTGACACTTCGATAACGCTTGGTAATAAAATTCATTTTTCCAATAGCTATCGTATCGCTTTCATTTATAGAATTGCACTAGAGCATCAAAAGGGCTTATCATACAATCACAAGATCATTGTCATTCGATTTTCTACCTCAAGGTTGGGCAACCTTGAGGTAGAAAATCGTCAAAGTGTCGTCGTGAGGTAGAAGTCAGTCATTTTTCTATACAAACGTAGTTTGGCGATTACTACACTGTTTGAAGATGTACGTTCAAAATAAAAAATGATATCAATTTCTCTCATCATTATCTAGTCCTGTATGGAAACAAAAATGTAAAAAAATAATATATTTGAAAGTTATGGGCGTTGAAAGTTCCATTGTTCAACACTTATGTTAACGCATCTTTGGGCGGAAATAAATACCATAAGAAGAAGGAAAATTGCAAAACGACCTCCATACAGGGATAGATTACTAATTCAACAATGCAAATAATTTTATTTTGAAAATATACATTTAGCAGTTTTTTCATGTTATCTAGACTCCCAAAGGACTGTTTATAAAAAATCGCGCGCTCGTTTTCGTCCTAAATCATCACCCATTTCACTACAAACTTGCAAAAGTGATAATTCGTACACGAACTAGCTTCTTACTGCTCATCACAGCATCTATTTCTTTCGCACGTTTTGTCGGATAAGATAGAAGCATTTTAACCCCGCGCACTAAATAGTTCGTGCCGTCGACATAATAAATAATAATAAATAATAATTCTTCCATACAAACGTAGCATGGCGATAACTCCACTGTTTGACAGTGTACGCTCAAAAAAAAAACAATTTATCTCATCATTATCTAGCCCTGTATGGAAACAAAAAAGTAAAAAAAAACGTGTATTTGAAAGTTATGAGCGTCGAAAGTTCCATATTTCAACGCATCTTTGGGCGGTAATAAATACCCGCACTAGCTTCTTACTGCTCATCACAGCGTCTATCCCATTCGTACGTGTTGTCAAATGAGATAGCATGCATTTTGACCCTGGCCACAAAATATTTCGTGCCGCTGACTAGGCCAACCTTTAGCGATCGTATCATATATTAACTATCACTTTAACCTGTTTTTCACATCACCTGCCACCTGCCCCTTGCCTGCCCCGCAAAAAATCCGTAAGGCACCTAGTCCTAAAACAATCGACCTTGCCTTCCATTCAAACACATCCGTGGTCCAAAATACTTTCTTATAATGAATTCCAGCTACATTGCTTCCCCAAGTCCCCCCCTCAAAGTCTGCGAAAGCCAATAAATCAGCGCGCAGCTTGTGAACATTCCCCGACACGTCCAAACTTGGAGAAGTATATTTTGAGTTTACGTGTTTTCTCTTTGATTATGGTAGATTATTTGGGAAGCTTATTTTTTTGCGCAAGTCCTAGATTACACGGAAAGCTGTTTTTTGCGCAAGTCCTTCTTGGCTGTAGTATTTTCCGCTGCATTTTGACTCTTTGTTGGTCTAGAGAGGTGCCCTGTGCAAATACAAAGCATTAGTCATGGGTTGAATTTGCCGTGGTAGTTTCAATATCTTCTTTTTATCAACCAGTAATGTGGCCATTTAATAGGAATAGAAAATAACTGACCAAATATGGGTGTTTAGTGTGATGACTGATGGTATTGTGATGGTGATTTTTTTCAATTCATAATGGTCTCTCTAAGTTTTTTGGACATCGCTGAGAACGGTAAATGATAAACCTCGTGAGGAAACATGAACTTACAGTTACTATAAGTTTGAAATCGTTTTGAGCAAACGTGGTTATTTAAGCTCTTGTCTTCCGGTTTCTTTTTTTTTTGAGGATTATCCCACCGCGCTATTCCCAAACCACTGCAACTCCTGAAACCCAGAATCAACCGTGGCGACCACAAGAAAAGCGCCCAGACAATAAAGCTCGACGAAGTCGTAAATAACCATCTTGAATCCCGCAACGAAATTAATAAAAAAGAATAACGGAGGTGTAGGTAAAATTATCATAATTACCGTTACCCTTCATAATATCAAGCAGGAGACAGAACAAACAAGACCAATAGGCACAAAGGATCGTTTACAACTGAGATAAGCCTCTTTTTTTAGCACCAAGGATAGAAAATATCATTAATAGATATTAATGGGTCCTAACATTGTGAGCTGTTATATTTGATTCCAATAATAGGTAATAGCAAAAACGCTTGAACGCATGGAAATTTGTTCTTGTTTCCACAAGGTCCGTAGAATAAATAACTCCGGATGCAGCCTGTAGATTATGCAACATAATATTGCGCCTCCTCTGTATGAGAAGAGGCCCCATAGTGGGACAGTAAGATGTTGTATCATTAAACGTATTTAGAGCATCCTAACAAGTTTTTGGTTGTTATCTGTAATAGCTGTAGAGAATGATTCTACCTGTAAAACTAAACAAAGCTTTTTATCGAAAGCACAGCTTAAAATTATGCATCCATAAAGTTCTGCTAACACAATCATTATCTTCGGTTAGATTAGCAGTATAAATGTTAATAGGACAACACAATACCGTCAATGTTTGAATTACAGAAATGTAGTCTAAAGCGACCGTCCTGATGGCTCGACGCGATGCGATTTATATTACACTGATAGGCCGATGTGTTATATTTAAATTGCAAGTATGTCCACATGGACGCAATGTGATGCAAATCAACCAATTTGAATTTGAAATTTTCATAGAACAAGTAAAATTTCAAAATTTAAAAAAACCCCGACACATTTATCTTGCGAAAACACCCCGATTCAAATAGTAAAACGCCCATAACTTTTGAATTGCTGAACCGATTTTATTCAAACATAGCAAATAACGCTTTGACAAAATCACCTTTCAAACAAAAAAAAACTAAATTAAAATCGGTTCATCCGGTGATGCCACAGACAGACACACAGATACACAGACACACAGACACACAGATACACAGCAACACACGTGAAACTTATAACACAATATGTATGTGTGTCAGCTTCGACGAACGACTGGACTTTACTTCAACTACGATTTCCTTTGAATATGCAAGAAGTCAATAGAATTAATAAACGCATCTCTTATAATACTGAAAGCAAGCATGCATTTTTGATCTATTCACATTTTTCACATTGGTTCGGTAAAAAGCAAACTTTGTGGTTCCTGTTGTTACTATACGTAATTTCAAAGCTAAAGGTACCCAAAGTCAAAGAAACTTTATAGTGAGACAGCGGTTAAGAAGTGTTATTGAATTATTGCTGTGTGCGTTTGCACTGCTTCACCATGTTAAGCAAACAATAGTTTGAAACAAGTAAAATTTCAAAATTTCAAAATCCCCCGACCAATTTATCTTGCGACAAGTAAAATTTCAAAATTAAAAAAACCCCCGACACATTTTTATTTAATGCTACATAATTTATCTAGTACATAGTAGATACGCTTCGATCGGCGAAAACACCCTGATTCAAACAGTAAAACGCCCATAACTTTTGAACGGCTAAACCGATTTTATTCAAACATAGCTAAGAACACTCTCGATTAAGTAACCTTTAAAACAAAAAAAAAACTAAATCTTAATCGGTTCACCCGTTTGGACGCTATGATGCCACAGACAGACACACAGATACACAGACACACAGATACACAGCAACACACGTGAAACTTATAACACCCCTCTTTTTCCGGCGGTTTTAAGTGTTAATTTAATTGAAATAAAGACTTATTTCGCATCAAAATATAAAAACAGTTTGGCACTTGCTCATCACGAATCTGTCGGACAAAAATTCATGTACTGTATAATATGGTATATTTATCAAAAAGTCATTTATTTTTTTCTTAAAATGTTTGATGTTTTCATTTTCTCTTATTTGATTATTATAAATTCGTGAAGACAATCCGGTTGTTTTTTTTAGAAAGTGGGCCTTGTTTTGAGTTTATAATATTTGCTATTATGTCGGCATGTCGACGGGAGTGCAGGTTAGCAAACCCAGAAATAACGCTTTTGAATTAATGCTTGTATACATTTCACTCCTCATAAAATTGCCACCCAAAACCGATTCTTAAGGAGTAAACGCCAAAATATGTGCATGTAATATCATGATATTGCGATATTCACATACAATTAAGTTGCATCGCCCCATCAGTTAGGTCCCTTAATCGTACTGGAATAATTATTGTTTTGGCCAATGGAATATTGGGAACTAATACTGGGTTTAGCGTTTCATGCTATAATCTGCTTTTATTTGGTAATAATTCAACGAATTGTAACGTTTTACAAATCGAATGTGTTGCTTAACATCTGCGTATTAGCTGTTCTATGAGAAAAGGCTTACATATTGCGAGCTGGAGCTGTTTATTGGGCGTTTCAGATTTAGCTGTCGACATTTAGGGGTTGAAAAATAAGTGACATTTAATATATAATAGTTTTAGTTTTGAAATGAAGGTGATATTTACTTTTTTGGTTCTATAGACCATAAAAATTTCAAGAGATCATTTTGAAGAAGATATATATGTCTGGTTTAGTCAATAGTACGGACGTCAAAACAAATCGCACGCATGCCATCTGGCGGCAAAGCAAGAACAACTACGCATTAGCGCACGTTTTCTAACAACTTGCGTGGCGGGGACAGCAGAATATGGCAGTTGAGTACTGACCGCCTTAGAGCTAACATGTCGTAGAATCGGTATCGATATTCGTAATATAAGCAAGCAAGATTGTAACTGTGAGTTGTGACTATTTGAATAAACTCAGTGTATCGAATAACTTGTGTGATTTCATTTTTATTACGACAGTACCCACCGACCTGCCCACACACGATTTCTTAACCTAAAGGAATACATCCTGAATTCCCGATCGTTTAAATCTATTGGCCAGCCTTGATGCGACATATACAATTTTGGGAGGAGGAACAGTTATAACAGACTGCCGTTTGCGCAATTTTATACAAAGGCATACTTTCAAAACGATCGTTTAAAGGTGTATCAATAAAGTAACTTGAAATTATTTTCCACCAATAATTCATAACAGTACTTCCTTAGACGTCTATGTAAATATCTTCTCCTTTATCCAATTGAATGTCGTGGTGATCTAATAATATCCACGTAAACTCACCTACCAATCAAAATAAAGAATTAAAATCGTGGTCCAACTTTTGTTTCCTATGAATACGAGCCCTAAATCAGTACAACTTAATCCGCAAAGTTAAACACAACACCAGTTTACCCAGCCACGTTAATCAACTCGTCTACTCTATGAAAAATAATCTAAAAATAACTCTATCAAACCGTTATGAAAGCACGCTACAATTACCCCCTCTAGCATTCGCAGGGTTAACTAAATCACATTCGAATAGCGACTTAATTTCGATAGAGGTAGGGTGTTATGTTGTTCGGCTATTTACGTGTAAAAAGGGGTAAGTAATGAGTCACTTTAGTTTCAAATTGACGCCGGTAGGGTGCGCAATGGAAACGTTCCCCATTTGTTTTTAAAAATGAACGAAAATTCTGATTGGATTTTTTGATTAATTAGTCGAGAGGTGTTTTCATATGAGGAGACTGTGGTTGCAGTGTTAATTAATAATTTAATTTTTCAGGTGTGTTTTCATTCATACATTTATCGTACATTATTATGGTTTAATTAATATTTTTTATTAGGTAATGTTGCATAGATGTTCATTAAAAAGAAACATGAATTAATGGAAATAGAAAAAGTTTTAAAGATCAACCAATTTGAAATCTGCATAATTTTTTAAACATAATTTTGATATATATGATAAAAATAAATAAAAGTAGCTTTATTTATTCCATACATGCATTTCATTTCCTTAGAGTAATCACTAAATGTGCCTTGATTGCAATTAATAAGATAATATTAAATAATTTAAACATTCAAATATTGCTATTAAATCAAGAAATATTGAATCAAATTTGGAAATTAAATCTAGAAGTAAACCTGAATCATAAGATTAATTTTATCATTGAATTACAATTGATCAATTAGATATTAGAATTGATTATTAGATTAGATTTTGAATTTGATTATGAAATTAGATATTATGATTGGATATAAATTAGATATTAGAAATTATTGAATTAAAAGTTTAAATAGTAAATAATTAATACTCATTTGAATAAACGTTATATAACTAGATACCTATGTATATTTTTTGGCATGCCTATGAAAAACAACAAACACGGAATTCCGAGACTCTCTTCAGTTCCTAACGCAATATCCTTCTCAAAACACACAACATACCTAATTATATTCCCAACGACCCTTCAATTACTTACGCTACTAAACAAGCACCATGCACTCGAAACCCACCATAGTACTAAAGGGTACTAATTCAAATTCAATCCTACCATTAACGGACATATTTACAAAGAGCAACCAAAACAATATAGAGAGCCCACTTAAACGGACCTCCGGACCTCATTCAACTTGTCGATTTAAAGGGTCCAGAAACCAGAATAATTTTCCGAAATCTACATAAGATAAAACAAAGGTCCAATGTGAATGATACCGGCATACGTCTATTTCCTATTAGACGGAGGGACTGGCCCGCAAAATTTTGAAACGGACCCATTTGCATGTTAACACGGGAGAGACAATGCGATAATTGAATACTACGGGTACGACGGTTTTCAATGTAATCTATTCTCGTGTTTCGATCCTTCGTCTGTTTTAAATTTGTTCTGGGTACTGTATGGATATGTAGTACAGGTAGGCCCGTTCCTATCTGCCTCGGGCGGTTCGGCCGCTACAGTACAAGTTCCGTGTGATGAGGTTTCTACTCCGATTCAGGTACAAAATACTGAGTCCATTTTATGTGTGTCTTTTTTCTAGTCTTGTCCTGGATGATCATAATATTTCTGGCTTTTACTAGAGGTTTTTGTGCCGTTAAACTTTAGTTCTTAATTAGCATTCTAAATCGGTTCATTATCATCATCACTTCAGGCAAATGACGTCGACTGCTGGTCATAGGCTTTCTCCAGGCGTCACCACATTCCACGTCTCGCATCCAGCGGATTTTTCGCAAACTTAACCAGATAATCTGTCCACCTAGTGGGAAGCCTTCCAACTCATCGTCTGCCGGTTTTCGGTCGCCATTCTAGAACTTTTCGGCCCCATTCGTTCTGCGAGCTATGTGCCCTGCTCACTGCCACTTAGGTTTCGCAATTCTTCGGACTATGTAGGTAACTTTGGTTCTGTTGCAGATAGCCCTATTTCTCATGCGATCAAGGAAACTCCGAACATAGCCCTCTCCATTGCCCTTTGGGTGACTTTAAGCTTTCTGATGAGGCCCATGTGAGCAACTATGTCTCGTCTAAATCGGTTAAATGTCGTAATTACCAAAACTAAATTAAAAAGCCATTGTGTCTCGCGTGGATCCACGTTTCGGACACTCCAGGGTTTATCTTAGCCAACCTATCAAGATATCGATACATATAAAACAGATACACACAAATACAACCCTCAAATACGGGATAAAGCAATTAAAACATCGGATTAAGTTTAACTAACACGGGAACAAAGTTATAGTTAGGGCCATGTAATAAAATTAACCCTTGCAGTACTTTGGTAGTTACTCTTTATAGTATCGGGGTTGTTGGAGGAAGTCTGGCAGTCGGGGGAACTCTGTCATTTCTTGCGTTTACGTGTATTTGCTACAATTTAATTTAGTTTTTAGGGGTCCTGTTCCCGAGGGGCGCTAAAGGGACACACAAAGTCTACGTTTGGCGTCCTGTCGTGTGGACTTGGTAGGTTTTAATTTCAGGGTGGCTGATAGCAGCTGAATGAGAGTTGCTGATCTCTAATCTAAGCTACTGGCGTGCAATTGAAGAGGCTTATTAATGCTGTAGGCTGATGTTGATTCATCATTATCATATCAGCCAAAAGACATCCACTGCTGGACATAGGCCTATCCCAAGTGTCGCCACATTGACCGATCCAGCGGATCTCCACAACCTTCACCAATTTATCGGTCCACTGGGTGGGTGGCCTTCCAACGCAACGTCTTCTGTTTCGCGGTCGCCATTTGCCCTGCCCACTGCCACTTAAGTTTGGCAATTCTTCGAGCTATGTCGTTAACCCTGATTCTGTTGCAGATCTCTACATTTCTGATTCGATCACGCAAGGATACTCCAAGCATAGCCCTCTTCATTGCCCTTTGGGTGACTGTAAGCTTTCTGATGAGGCCCATTGTGTGTATTGCATGTGGCAATACACGCTTATGATGATTATGAAGGTATATCTGTCAATCCGTGAAGGCCTGTCCATAGAATCACAATAGCCAGTCGTGAGCCTTAGTGAAAAAAAAAACCTTTTTAAATAAAAAGGGTTTATTCACGAGCTAAAGCAAGCAGCCCTTTTACCTTAGCCAAGTGGCTAATTTATACTCATAATTACGCAATAAAAATTGCTCCCCTAATTATTAATGAGGAACAATAACTTTTCATACGGTAATTTTGATGACGGGCCGCGTAAAGTATGCCTGTAAATATATCTGTAAAAAATTTATCACTGTGATTAAAGTCGACGGCTTAGCGTTTTATTATGGTTGGGGTTATTTATACCCCGTGCGACAGGGACGGGTTAAGGGCATGGTATGCCGAAATTTTTAACCCCCGCCGGAAAAACAGGGGTGTTATAAGTTTCACGTGTGTTGCTACACAGCAACATCTCACATCTGTGTATCTGTGTCTGTCTGTGGCATCATAGCGCCTAAACGGATGAACCGATTATGTTTTTTTTGTTTGAAAAGTGATTTTGTCGAGAATGTTCTTAGCTATGTTTGAATTAAATCGGTTCAGCCGTTCAAAAGTTATGAGCGTTTTACTGTTTGAATCGGGGTCTTTTCGCAAGAAAAATGTGTCGGGGGTTTTTAAATTTTGAAATTTTACTTGTGTTTGCTATGTATTGAATTGAACTGTTAAAAACTATTCATGAAGTTGCTATTCTAAGCAATCTGAGATGGTGTCACCCGGTTTCTGCTTGAAGAATTCCAAGATCATTATTGAAAACCTGTCAAAATTTTGCATTTAAGTAGGGTTTGGCACGTTTTGAAGTCCGAATATTCAATTCAGAAACCGCCCTATGTTTTGCTTAAATTTTCGTATTTCGGAAGAGAAAAATAAATGTAAATCATATAATTATTGTTACACTAGCTAACATGGAGGTAATTTTTTTACAAGCTTTTTGATAATAACCACCAATTTGCCACATCACACAATACAACTTAAAAACCTCAAAATGTCAACGTCAAACTGCCCGTTCTACAATTAAACAAAAATAAAAAAAATACATCACACCAATAACACGAATACTGCCCGAAAATAAAATGAAAAAGTATTCAGTTTAAAAAACAATTTCGAAAATGGAACAACTAGGGTACCGGTGTGGTATCGGCCACAAAAAAAGTGACAGTTCATTGACGAATGACGTCACCTTTTCTGTCACGCCATCTGCGTATATTTTATTCGGCTCGTACATCACGTTTGACGTGTGACACGGGCGTGCCAATTCGGCGGGACACGACAACAACTGGTGCATGTACCTTTGACGAGGTAGTGAATACTGCGGTTTGTTCCTTCGAATATAGTAACTTTTTTATGGGTTAGCCAATCTCTTGTTTCGATTTTTAAATGACCGCCTTTTGAGATGTTCAGGTTATTTTTATTTTTTTATTATTAAAGGTTTTGTTCTTGACTCTAGTATAGGTTAGAAGTGACAGAGACATAGTTGACGATAGAAATGTTATGATAATGTTTCTTATTGAAACTGTCTTAAATTAAGTCTCAATATGTAAACCAAAACAAATAATTTCGCATATGGTGCCCAGTTCCCACAGACAGACCCGACGTGACAATGCGACAGCGATGTTTTAATAGTTTTTCTCTACAGGTAAACAATTCCTATTAAAACTCATCGGATCCTCATAAAAAAAAATTGCAAAAGGACCCCAAGACAAGTACTTCAAAATACTCCTAAATAAAATTTCCGAAACATTTATTATAAGTAATTATGAACAAGGAACTTCCAATTAAGCCAATAAGAGAATATTGTTTCCTTCAATAATGATGAAACTCTATACACTGAAAGATTTGGCTGTAATAACGAAGTCTTTGACCGACATTTTATAATTAAGTAATATTGTTTAATGAGATCCTGTTTTTCGCGAAAACTTCTTCGTAAAATTTAGAGATGTGCCGACTATACCTTCAGCCGCCTAGCCGACTAGTCGGTTGTAAAGAGGCCGACTAGTCAGCAAAGCTGATCACTGCTTCGGGGATTTCCGTGACGTTTCGTTTACAGCTGATTTGCGCGCAAGTCGTAACCGCCGCCGCATCTTGTGAGCGTGTTGGAACATGTATTGTTTGCTTCGCATTTTTTCTTGATTTTTACTTCTGTGTTATAGCGGAGTATTTGTGTATAATAATAAAGACAATACTGTTATAATGGGCGCCGGCAGGACTATTTTCAGAGGGGTCAAATCTTTGTCGCATCGATATAAGTAGGCAGGGGGATGCTCACCCTGTATTACGTCTACATACTGTTTTATTGTTCATTAAAGTAAAAGAGCTCAATTAAAATTGAATCATGTCAAAAAGAAAATATTGTCTAGGTATTATTATATTATATTAGGCTTTAGTTTGACCAATTGCACAATGATTCCTGTAAACTCAATTGTTATCAGTGCAAGCCGGATAGTCGGCGCTCGTTGCCAAATAGTCGCCGACTAGTAGCCGACTACGAAAGTGGCTCGATAGACGGCTTGACCGACTAGTTGCCGACTAGTCGACCTTCATTAGTAAAATGTTAACTACATTCTATAATATTTTTAACATCAATCAGGGAAAGTCTGAAAAATCACTAAAACAAAAACTGTCCTTTATAGAATTATATTTTATTCTTGAGTCAATACTGATAAACGGTCTCTAATAACTAGTTATATCAAGGATTCCTGTGATAATTCTGTTTCCTTGGAAATTTCATGGGCAATATCACACACATAAGACGTTATCTTAAGAGCGGACTCTAGTCAACAGGAATTTGAAAAATAGGTATTTGAAGACACTATTGCCGTCGCGTCACCTCCAACCTCACCCCGTAAAGTGCGAAAGGGACAACTGAAGCTCAGGCTGATTTTACCTACAAAAACTTTGACTAATAGACGTTTCGTATTCTGCTGTTTTGTTCATGAAAACTGGTCTGATCTAAAAAATTCTTATATCAAAATCTAGAGGAAAAGTATATCTATGCTCCTATCATTTCTTTTTTTGTTAAAAACTTATAAATTTTGTCTGAAAGTCTTCTGAACATGGCGGTGAAAACGGGCATTTTTTTCAGATTTTTGGATTGTCATATTTCTTTTTGTGATTACGTTTTGGAAAAAAGGAAATGATACAGGCACGTATTAATTAGACCTAGATTTTATGGAAAAAAAATCATTGCGCTAGAGGCATTATCCACGAAGAAAACAGCAGAATGTGTTTGTATGGAGAAAGTCTCACTAGAGTCCCCTCTTAAATTGCATAGTTAAAAAAATAAGATTAAACATTTACCAGTTTCCAATTTGCTCGTTCTATGATGTATCCGGGACAATCTGGAAAAAAAAGATTAATTTAAACATTGTGTAAAGTAGATTGTTTTTAACCCCCGACGGAAAAAAAGGGGTGGTATCCGTTTGACGTGTGTACCTGTGTGTGTGTATTTGTGTATCTGTCTGTGGCGTCATAGCTCCTAAACGGATGAACTGATTTTGATTTAATTTTTTGTGTTTGAAAGGTGGCTTTAAAGATAGTCTTCTTAAGTTATCCATTACAATGGGTATTTTCATGGCAATATAAGGAAGGAAAAAAAATAAAAACAACTACAAAAAAAATAAACCCACTACCAAAACAAAACATACGTCTGCGCCAGGGAGCTCTGTTCTGGATTGTCTGAGTGCTCAGGTTCTCCTTCAGGACATCTTTCTGCATGTTTTTCAGGTGGCGCACACAGGTGAAAATCACCGAAAACTTGGCCAATATTACATCAAGCATTATAACGCCTGTATATCGCTGTAGTTAGTCTAAAATAATAATATAAATGTGTATTATAAAAATATAAGCTCTATTGATACCATGATTATCATTACATAATGACTTCAGGTTCTTTTAAAAGCATTATAACATCGTGAGGGATACATCGTGATAGGACTTTACTTGTCTTTGTGGTAGTTTTCTGAGACAGTAATGTGTGGATCTGAAGATATTAAAAGCTCAAGAAATCAAACTTCCATAGTTTGTTTTCTGGAGAATTTTCTGGTATAACCGTCACGATATTTCTTAATATCTTTGTTCTTACTTTCTTGGGCCTCTTCAGATAAGAGGCCTATAGGAACTACTGCATTCTGTATTATTATATGTACATGAATTAATATTCTGTGAATGGTAGTCGGCATATTATACCATGGATACCATTTTAAATAGAGCACAGCAGTTTTCAGAGAATATATTCTGATTTTTTCTTCATTTATTGCTAGCCCACTAGACATCGTCATCAATATTATCCATAGTCTCTAAATCAGATTTTTGCTTATGCCAGTTATTTCTGCAGATGTTTCATTCACTCACTAGATTTCTTCGGCTAATTGATATGTTATGCTGGGAACTGCCTGAAGTTTAAAAGTTTAGTTAGTTCAGAAAATTAAGAATTAATTTACAATTCGTATACGTTGAATTTTGTAACACTTTGTTCAGGTAACGCAAGCAGACCCTGCTAAATTTAGTATCATATTAAAGCTAGTGAAATGTACTTTATAAATATTAAAAAAATAGGTTGAGTGCGGTTGAGTATAAACTTTTTTAGGATAAAATTTCCATTATGGGCCGTTGATTTTTGCCGCGGGGATGGTAGGGGGTGAAGGAGGGGAGGTTTGGCTACCCCCCTGTACCATCCCCACCACTCGGAGCCCTATGGTTATGGAGATATCCATGGTTAAAGTTCTCAGGTTAGTGTAAAAATTTCCGAAAATGTTCATCGTTTAAGGGGCAGGGAGAGAGGGAAGGAAAGGGTGTAGGGGGACTACCCCATTGCACCATCCCCACCCCACGGAAACCCATGGTTATGGAGATATTAGATATATTTTATACTTAAATATAATTAGTGAGATAAAAAAAAAAAAAATTGAGAATTAGTCCAAGAGCGAGCGAAGCGAGCTCGGGAGCTTAGGGCACCCCGACACGGATAGGTTAGGTTCGAAGGAGATGACGGGAGCTGAAGTGAGCGAGCAAGGCGAGCGAACTCGGCTCCCGTCATCTCCTTCATGTTAGGTTACTTTAGATCCTGCAGACAGAAATAGGAGCCCCGCGCAGCGGGGCTCCGTCGACTTGTGTTTCGTTTCCCTCCCTCCCTTAAAGCGATGGACATTTACGAAGAAAATTATTCTAACCTGAAAACTTTGACCATGGATATCTCCATAACCATGGGGCTCCGAGTGGTGGGGATGGCACAGGGGCTAACCAAAGCTCCCCCCCTCTCACCCCCACCCTCCCCGCGCCAAAAATCGACGGCCCATAATGGAAATTTTAACCCTTTTTTACTACGAGAATAAAAATAAACTGATGAAAAATAGCATTGTGTTTAAAACGATATATTGTCACTTTCGTAAGTGATGTAAACGTTTTAGTTATTGGTTAAAAAAGTAATTTACCTGAAGGTATGGAATCCTTAATATTTTAATTTAAATATTCACTAAACAAATATTAAACGTGACTTAAAAGTATTATTGAAAACCGTAACAAATTATTCCACTACACAACCACTATCTTATTCAACATGTGGGTAGTAGAATAAAAAGTGTCGAACGTTTTGCTAGTCATTAATAGATGGTACCATATACCCGGATGGTAATTAAGGTTACTCCTTTCTTTTTTGATAGGGTTGTCATCTCCACGTCTCAGGGTGTGGCCGTACCAATGCAGTCTGCTTTCATTGACCTTCTCGCTAATCGGTGCTACATTGAACGAACCCCTGACATACTCGTTTCGCACTTTGTCTAGACGGGTTACTCCTCCTGCCCATCGAAAATTGCCCTTTCATTTCACTTGTATGCAGTTGTACAAGGACAGGCAATGAACTGTTAGTGCAGCAAACAATTAAAATGAAGTAAATAAATGCCTTTAATGCTTAGAAGGCGTCGGGGAGGTAAACACCCCGATGCCTAAAACGGTGAAACCCCGCCTGCATTACAAGCAAGTCGGACCCTGGGGTCACGGGCTTTCAGATTAGGGACTCTGTCTGTCCACCAAGTGACTCCAGCAAAGACGTTGGCACTGTGATCACGTGCTGCCATGCAAAGCGAGGTTCAGGGGAGACGTTCTTACGTCTCTACAGGGATGTGCCCTCACAGGCGTTGCACAGAGGGATCCCGGGGTGGTCTTTTAAGAGGTTACGGGCCCCTTTTACGATCTGATGGTGATCACCGGAATGGTTTAAGTGAGGTGAAAATTTCACACTCGCTGGTCTTTTCCCCAAAAGTCCAGGCGCATGTAGAAGGATTCCACCCGTAAACAAAAAAAATAGGCCTATAATGCTTATGCTTGTCAGGCTAGGTATTTATAGAAACCATCATCTGCTTAGCCTTTTTCCCAATTATTGTTGGGGTCGGCTTCCAGTATTACCGGATTCAGCTGAATACCAGTGTTTTACATGGAGCGACTGCGTATCTGACCTCCACAACCGAGTAACTGGGCAAAACAATACCCCTTGGCAAGACTGGTGTCAGATCTCATGCTTTTGACTACCAAAAAACGACTGTCAAAGATCCTCAAATGACAGCCGGGACCAACGGCTTAACGTGCTTTCCGAGGCACGGAGGAAACTCGGTATGTTGAAATGGTCACCCATCCACGGACCGACCTCGTCAAGCGTTGCTTAACCTTAAAGATCGACCCGTGCGGTTGTTATTATTTAGCCAGAAACCATTCAACAATATTTTTACAACCATCATCAACTGTTTATTATAATCCTCTTTCACGAAAACAATTTCAACATATAGGTTAAAATTTCCATGAAAATCTCATAACATTTTCCTCGGTCAGATATTAAGATGGGCAGTGGAAGTGCGAACGAGACTCTTGGGGCCAATCATTGGACATTGGCGTTGGTAATCGGGTTACTGGACAGACAGACATGCAGGTTATCTGATAAACCCCGCTGTTAACTTGTGCTGCCAATTTGGGACAAACTTGGTTGGCGAGGATGTGTGTCATTGGATTTTATTAATAACAGTTATGATGGATGTAACCGTTCAGGTGTTTTTTCTGTACATTTCCATGCATTTAGTGGTGTCTCTGAGAATCCTGTAATATTTGGTTGTAAATTACTCGATATTTTAGAAAAAGAGAAAAAAGGCATTTTATTTATATAATTAGGCATTTACCCCTGGAGTGCGTAAAACGTGGATCCTATCAATAAGATTCCACGGTCCGTCTATCTGTCTGTCACCAGGTTGTATCTCATGAACCGTGATAGCTAGACAGTTGAACTTTTCACAGATGATGTATTTCTGTTGCCGCTATAATATCAAATACTAAAAACAGAATAAAATAAATATTCAAGTGGGGCTCCCATACAACAATCGTGATGTTTTTTCCGTTTTTTGCCATAATGGTACGGAACCCTTCGTGCGCGAGTCCGACTCGCACTTGGCCGGTGTTTTTTAATTGTTTCGATAATCACGGCATTCAAACGGTTAAATGACAAAAAAAAAATGCGGATGAGATAATTTTACATTAAATTTTAGTTACATAATAAATATTACGAATTAACAAATTGTCGCCCTTAACGAACGATCCCGTGTCGCCAAAGACAATTTGCCTTAGACTTTGGCGACAGGGGAAAAAGAAAGAAAAACGAAAAAGTTTGTTTATTGGCGAAGTAGATTTTCAGTCACCAAAGTAACCTACTTATCTTGATAACTGCCTGTCCGAAGCTGATATCCGTTGCGTCAGGAATTTTCTTAATTACCGGTATTTTAAAGGCTTCACCTAGGTAATTAGGGTACTCTGAGTCAGCGTGGGATTATCTCACTTCCTACTTTATCTATAACACGTACTAATAAGTAGGTCAGGACATGCTTGTACTACTATTCTTGAAGGGGGAGTAGAGAAGTAGGTTCTCTTGAATTTAACTTTGCCAGCGTTTTATCATGTGCCTAAAGAGCCATGGAGACTTTTCACCAAAAATGTCGGTACCTTTGGTTGGTACCCATTTTTGGTTTATGGACACCGACTTCCAAAAAGAAAGTAATTTTTCACTTTGTAGTTTTTTGATTTGAAAGTCGGTAGTATTTTTTTGTATAAAAAGTTTTATTATTTTTCGCTTTTTAGTTGTACCTACCAAATAGCAAAAGTTGTTTAGTAAGATACTTTTAATGCCAGAATAGATTACCCGAATACATATACATACATACAAATACATAAATTCACGCCTTTTTTCCCATAGGGGTAGGCAGAAACTACAGAACGCCACCTGCTACGATCCTTACATACTTCTTTTGCTTCACACACATTCATACATCTAGCACTAGATGTATGAATGTGTAGCAAAAGAAGTATGTAAGGATCTAGTACTAGATGTATGAATGTGTAGCAAAAGAAGTATGTAAGGATCGTAGCAGGTGGCGTTCTGTAGTTTCTGCCTACCCCCATGGGAAAAAAGGCGTGAATTTATGTATTTGTATGTATGTATATGTATTCGGGTAATCTATTCTGGTATTAAAAGTATCTTACTAACATACATTACATTACCCGAACATCATGAAAATTAACATAACCGGCGAAATGAGAGTGTACAAAGGTGAACTGTATAACTACACTAAACAACATTTTTGTATCTGAAATTTCAAACGCTCATTTACCTATTAATGTTTACTCATTTATTTATTTTTCATTCATAAATAAAACTGTTCGCTCCGTCACTTGCCACTAAGATTTTATTGGTTCGGAGTCACCCAGTCGACACCGGCTATCGCTGAAAACCAGCGCTGTGGCTCTGTCTCGCACACGAGTCCCAGCATTATGTTGAGCGATGACCGTTTTGCGTAGTTGTGACGCATACTTTGTAATGATTGTATTTAAGATTTTTTGTTATTTTTTTGGTATGCGTCGTGCCTGGCGTAAATAAACGATTTTTCTTTCTTTATTTCTTCTTTCTTTTCTTTCATCTGCATACCGCTTTTGTGCGTACTGGCGTGATGTTATGGTATAAACTGTTATGGTGCGTGGACGGGTTTATACTTGAAATAAGACGACTGGATTCTGGTATTAAATTATACGTGTATTCATGACGAGCGGGTGGAAGGCAACAACGGAAGGAACAGTGAACCATAGATACATAATATATTATTTTGTAAGTTCGAATACGTAACATCTCCCTTATTAAAAGAAAACATTGCTTGAAGCGGAAAATGTACGCAAATTGTAAGTATACACTTTTTTTTTACAAATTTCAACTTATATTATGAATGAAACGGAACGTTTATCAAGTTGACTTGACTGACATTTTCAATTGACAGTTCTATGACAGTGACGTCTGACAAATTAACTTGACATTGACAGCTAATAACAAACTAAATGAGGTTGAATGATTTTTCTTTGTTCGAACATTAACACAATAACTATAGTTTTAAACTAAACTTAAGTACATTAAGAACTTAATCTAGACTTATGACTAACAGAATCTTCGGGGCTTTATTATAGCTCTGCCGAATGAAGAATATGTTACTGCTGAACGGTTTGTATGACTATTTGGTGTCTGTGTATGTAATGTGTTTGTTTTTGTTTCAGGTTGTTGGACGGGATTAGCTGAACAAGGGGATTGACGGTTGGATGTTGATGACGGCTGTGTACTGGAAGACGGCGGTGAACTTGTATCAAGTGGAACTGATGGGAATTGTAGTGGACTACTATTTGGAGCAGAGAAAGTGGCTGAAAGTTTTGGTTTGAAGATATGTTGGCGATTACGACGGAAAGTACCTTCTGGGGAAACTATACTATAAGATCTGGGCTGTGGACCTATGTCTGATATAGTACCTGGTGTCCATATACTATCTGGCTGTTTCTTAAAGTATATTTTATCACCTATTTTTAACGAAGACAATGGTTTTGTATGTTGATTATAATATATCTGTGATTTTTTATCTTTTATTTGAATTTTATTTGTTACAGACCTGTAGTTAGGTAATTTAGGTTTCAGAGTCTGTTCTAAGACTGGAAGTTTAGTTCTAAGTGCCCTGGACATAAGTAATTGTGCAGGTGAATACATGCCTTCTTTAGGTGTATTCCTGTACTGTAATAATGCTAAATGAGGGTCTGAACTATCACTAAGACATTTTTTTAATATGTTCTTAACCGTGCCTATGGTTCTTTCTACAAGACCATTAGACCGTGGAAGATAGGGACTTGATGTGACATGTTGTATTTGCCAATCTAAAGCAAAATTATGAAACTCTTTTGAGTTAAATGGGGGACCATTATCTGAAATTAGATTTTTGGGAATTCCATGTCTGGAAAAAATTGACTTTAAATGACTAATGACAATTTTACTAGTGGATCCACCTACTAGCTTACAAATCTCGACGTATTGTGAATAATAATCAACGACTATGATGTACTTGTCTGAATTGAGATCAAATAGATCAACACCGACTTTATTCCAAGGGATTGGTTTCACTTCATGTGGCTGTAGTGGCTCTTTGGAATTGCTGCGTCTGTTGGTCAGACAGATATGACAATTATTAACATACCTTTCTATATCAGAGTACATATTGGGCCAGTATACTAGGTTTCTAGCTAATCTTTGGCAACTGTGAATACCCTGGTGACCTTCATGGATCTGTTTCAATATGTCATTCCTCATAGCTACTGGTATAATAATACTATTATTTTTAAAGATAATACCATTAATAATGTGTATATCTGTTTTTAAAGGAAAATATGTCCTAAGGATGTCTGGAAGTAATTTTTTATGTTCAGGCCATCCTGATATGCAATATTTACTTAAAAATGACAATTCCTTATCTTGGAAAGTCTGTTCTTGAATTAATTTAAGTTTATTTGGACTAACTGACAGTGATTTAATAACTAAATAAACATGCAAATCTAGGTCTGAATCTAGATCTTGTAATGACTGTTCTGGTAACGCTGCTCTAGACAGAGTATCAGCTACAAAAAGATATTTGCCTGGTTTGTAAGTTACATTCAGGTCATATGGTTGTAATCTCAGCATTATTCTTTGAAGACGGGGTGGAATGTTATAAATTGGTTTCTTATACAGTGAAACTATTGGTTTGTGGTCTGTTTCAACTAAGGTGTGGCGACCATAGATATATTGGTGAAACTTTGTACAACCAAATAAGATAGCTAAGAGCTCTTTCTCAATCTGAGAGTATGACTGTTGACATGAGCTTAATGAAGCTGAAGCATATGCGATGGGGTGTTTGTCATGACAAATCACTGCACCCATGGCATCTTTAGACGAATCGACAGACAGTGTAATTGGTTTATTTTGATCATAATATATCAAGACAGGGGCTTTAGTTATACATTCCTTTAATGTATTAAATTCTACATTATGTCTATCTTGCCAAGACCAATCATTATCTTTAGACAGAAGTGTTCTTAAATTTGAAGTTTTTTCTGATAGATTCTCTATGTATGAGCCTAAATATGTGACCATACCTAAGAAACGTTGTAATTCTGTGACATTTGTAGGGGGTGGCATACAGCAAATGGCTTTGACTTTGTTTTCATCAACTCTTACACCATCTTTAGAAAAGATGTGTCCTAAATATTTGACTTCACTTTTACATAATTATGTTAGACTTTTCTTTATTAAATTTTATGCCTATTTCCCTAGCTTTTTCTAAGACTTGTTTTAACCTAAAATCATGTTCTTCTTTTGTTTTACCATAAACAAATGAATTAAAATCATCCATCATGATTTTAATTCCTGAGATATCAGAGAATTTCTTTGTCATAATGGAATGAACTGGATGAGGTTGGCACGGGAACGTGGTGATTGGTACAAGAAGAGAGAGGCCTATGCTCAGCAGTGGGCGAAGTCGGGCTGTGGATGAT
The DNA here is from genome assembly GCA_949775005.1 of Orthosia gothica. Classification (NCBI taxonomy): domain Eukaryota; kingdom Metazoa; phylum Arthropoda; class Insecta; order Lepidoptera; family Noctuidae; genus Orthosia; species Orthosia gothica. Next base: position 3,932,135 of record OX459058.1, on the reverse strand, counting down.
GATGATGATGATGAATGGAATGAAACAGTTCTGGGGCTGCATTTATACCAAAGGGAAGTCTTAGGAATCTATATCTACCTTGAGGTGTGATAAATGTACATAGCTTTGAAGAAGCTTCATCTAACTTGAGCATATAAATCCTTTGTTTGCATCAAGGGTAGTAAAATACTGTGCACCAGAGAGGCTGCATTTAATTTCATCTATCGTTGGAAATTGATAATGAGGACGCATAATTGCTTTATTAAGTTTTCTTGGATCTATACACAGGCGTAGTTTACCATTTTTCTTTGATGCAATCACAATAGAACTTACCCATTCTGTTGGTTCCTCGACTTTGACTATAATTTGATCCTTTTCTAACATAGCTAATTCTTCTTTTAATTGTTCTAATAGACTGAATGGAATTCTACGGCAGGCATCAACAGATGGAATAGCATCAGGCTTCATTGACAAATGACATTCATAATCTTTAAGACAACCTATTCCTGTGAAGAGATCTTTGTATTCAACAATCTGTGATACATTGACTGAGTCATGAAATTGGACATTATGGACTCTTTTAACTAATTTTAAAATCTCACAACTGTTACGACCCATAATATTTCTACAAGGTAAATCTACAACATGAAAATTGACTTTGTATGCTATGTTGTTATGGTTGACTGACAGAATGCATTGACCTACAGTAGGTAGTATTTCACCGAAAAATGTTGAGAGTTTGTGACTACTTTTCACTATACTACTCAATGGCAAATTAAGTTTATTGTATGTATTGAATGATAAAATGTTAGTGTCTGCACCTGTATCAAGTAAAAAGTCTACATTCTTACTATTTATGAATAAAGTTGCATTAAATGGGTTTCTTTGGCTGACAGAAATCTCATTCATGAAAAGACTATTTAAAAAATATGTATCAGATGGATTACCCTTACTTTCTTCTTCTACGAATCTCACTTGCATGCTACGGCAACATTTGGCAAAGTGGTTAGGCTTGTGGCAGTTGTTACAGATGACACCTATGGCTGGACATTTTGATCGGTGAACTTGACCGCATCTTGAGCAGATCTTGGTTGACTGTTGAGGTTCTTGACTGGACGACGTTTTGTTTGTTCGACGATGTTGACTTTCTTGTGACTGACGATTTTGACTTCCTTGAGACTGCTGACTTTGACTTCCTTGACGACTATGACTTCTTGGACGACTGTGACTTCTTTGACGACTGTTTGTTTGGTGACTACGACGCGATTGACTGGCGACAACACTTACTTCGTGGCTTGCTATCGCTCTAGCCTCTAACCTTGTGTTTCTCAGTGTTTTAGCGAGACTGACGGCGGCATCGAATGAAGTTGGTTTCTCGATCAGGATACGTTCTCTGATGTACGAGCAAGTTAAATTTAAGTTCCATGAAAATATGTCCTTTACTATGTCATCGGCAAGACCTTCGAAATTGCATTGGATACTTAAATTCTTGAGATCGGTGGCATACGTCTCAATTTCTTCATCTGGACCTTGTTTTCTGTTGAACAGCTTATACCTTTCGACGGAAATATTAACACGTGGCGTAAAATAATCTTCAAATTTGGCGAGTAGATTCTTATAGGTGATCTTCTCCATATCCGTATTGAACGAGTGAAATATCTGAAGAGCGTCCGGACCCATTGTTTGTAATAAAATGGCTACCTTTCTGTTGTCGGATTCGTTCTCCAAACTGTTAGCGATCATATAAATGCCAAGACTGGTTTTAAAATTTCGCCAAGCCAGTGGCATGTTCGATGCGTTGATATTAAGGTAGAAATTACTCGGCGGCAGGGGACGATTTGTACTTGCATTTTCGGCCATCTTAGGACTGGAGCACGCGGCGACGTTACAGGTGAAAATTTTCTTTGCGACTTATTGGATTTTGTGTTCTTTCTGGCATCGACTTCTGAATACTACTGCTGAATACTTCTGACACCATGTTATGGTGCGTGGACGGGTTTATACTTGAAATAAGACGACTGGATTCTGGTATTAAATTATACGTGTATTCATGACGAGCGGGTGGAAGGCAACAACGGAAGGAACAGTGAACCATAGATACATAATATATTATTTTGTAAGTTCGGATACGTAACATAAACAATAATCAGTCATGCGATTGCAGCAATCCCGAGACATATATTATTTATTGAAGAATTCTGTTGTATATTTCCGAAGTTCTTCATCAGATCTTAACCAAATTAAAATGGTACCAATTTTGGAACATAGTCTTTCATACAAAAAAAAAATTTTCAAAATCGGTTCACAATTGACGGAGAAATCGGTAAAGTCTAACATAGAACCTTCTCTTTTTTGGAAAGTCGTTTAAAAATAACATAATAGGTAGGTATAGGTCACCCAAGTTTCGCCAGTTATGGAGGTTATAATAAGGGCCGAGCAGACTGCAATTAAACGGGCATTAATCCAGACTCCAGGCTGCTATAATACTCACAACGGATCCTTGTATATCTGAATTGGCTGCAAGACCCTGCGCTGTAGCGATTTTTGTGTCCATGTCGAAGATAACATTGTATAACTGCCTCTTTCACTCGCTTACGTTTGACGCATCGTCCTATCTTGCTTACTGTATGCAGTTTACTCGATGACAAATTGTTTCTTGCGCAATGGTTGGCAAAGCCTACTTCAGAGACACAAAGATCCGCTATGACTACTAGAGAGAGAGAGAGGGTCCGGTGACGAACAGCCGCGGTGAGTGCTAACGCGTGCCCGTGTTCCCGTTCCCACCATAAGCGGAACAGGAGGACACCGTGGAGTTATAGTGGGTTGGAGTCCCACATAACTGCGCTATCTCCCCGTGGTAGCGCAGTCGGTATGCATGAGCATTACTGCAAGCCAAAAAAAAAGGGTGATGAGAAATTCCGAATGGAAAAACACAATACGTTGCACATTTTAAGATAAGAGCCTTTTTGGTCTCGCACGGGGCTATTTTTTATTATTGTTTGTGTTTTGCTTATCTCGTGTCACCTGTGCGGGTCACAAATAAATATTTTTTCTATATTTTCTTTCTTTCTTTCTTTCTTTATAACACTTTTCCCGACCTGGAATTTAAATCAAGGACCTCATGCTCAGGAGTAGCGCTTGCTAAACTAAAAAAAAACAAATCAAAATTTCAAACCATTTCGTCGGTGCTTCAAATCCACGGAACAATTTAATAAAAATCTAATTAATTAATACCACCCCACCGTTGATTGCTGCTGCCATCTAGTGACAGATTGTGTAAACACACTCAATTACTCACAAATTAACAATAATGAAATTTTGATTCAAGTTTGTTCGACATCAAACGGTTTGCGTTTTAATTTTGATACCAGTACCAATTATGATGACGTTATTGCAATTTTAATGTTTTTATCTAATATTACTAGCTTTTGCCCGCGACTTTGTCTGTGTAGCATTAATTATTCGAATAGCTTATTTGTTTTCGCGGAGCTTTGATGAATCTCCATTCTATTTAAATATTAACTAAAGATATATTGTAGGAGAGTGGGCCTGGCTTACTTGAAAAATTAATGGTTTACCATACAAACTTTCATCCCCTTAAAGATTATATCCAGGATAGAAACTATCTTTCAAGGGTCTCAAATTATCATCATATCTAATTTCATCTGAATCAGTTCAGCTGTTTAGTCGTGAAAAGGTACAACAAACAAAAAAAGTTACTTTCGCAATTATAATATTATCTATACCAATATTATATAGAGGAAAGATTTTTTTATTTGTTTGTTTGTTTGTACCGAATAGGCTCCTAAACTACTGGACCGATTTAAAAAAATATTTCACCAATAGAAAGCTACATTATTCCTGAGTGACATAGGCTATTTTTTTGTCCCGAAAACGGGTCCTGTGGGGGTGAGCGAGGGGAACAGCTAGTAATGGATAATATAGGTAACAATTTTATTTAATTACGAAAAAATTACGTAACGGTGAAGGAAAACATCGTGAGGAAACCCGCATGTCCTAGAACCAACAATTCAGACATGTGAATCCATCAACCCGCACTGGGTCTGCGTGGTGGATTAAGGCCCATTCCCACTCACAGAGAGGAGGTCTGTGTCCCAGCTGTGGGAACGTTAAAAAGCTGATGATGATGATGATGAAAAATGTTACTAAGTAAGTTTATGTTGGCCCCAAACTAAGCAAACCTGAATCTTTGGTACCAAAAGAAGGACACAAATTTGCATAATCATTTTGTGGAGCTGTTAATATTAGCCAGTAATAAAAATCTTTTTTACAAAAAAAAAACTACCGACTTCCAACTAAAAACACTACAAAGTGAAAAATAACATTCTTTTTCAAAGTCGGTGTCTTTGGTAGGTACAAATTATTTTCGTTATGGACACCGTCTTCGAAAAAGAAAATATTTTTTCACTTTGTAGTGTTTTTATTTGGATGTCAGTAGATTTTTATTTAAAAACAATTTTTTATTTTTTACTTTTTAGTTGTACCAAATAGGCAACTTGCCTTTAGTAAGGTACTTATAATGCCAGAATAGATTACCCGAATACCATGAAACTTGAACAAAGCCGGTGAAATGAGAGTGTACCAAGTTGAACTGCGTACCCCTTTAGACTTTACTCGCGTGATGTTTTGTTATTAAATGGTATAAACAATAAACAGACATGTGATTGCAGAAATCCCGAGAGATATGCCTTTATTCACTGAAGAGTTCTGTTGTATATCTCCGAAGTTCTTCATCATATCTTCACCAAATTATAATGGAACCAATTTCGAATCATACTCTATAAAAAAAAAAGAATTTTCAAAATCGGGAAAAAAAAACCTCCCTCCCTTATGTATGTATTTTTGGAAAGTCGGTTAAAAAAGCCAACATCCTAGCTTTTTCCCAAATTGTTAGTTTGATTTAATCCCGTATTCCAGGGCAGTTTGAAGGACACTCGATACAGGCGCCATAACAACGGATAAATCTGTCAATTAGTTTCAATACCTAAAACAAGCTACTACTACTAAATGATAATTTGATGATTCGAGATGGAGTTGATTTGTTAAACATGCCTTGGAATCTAAGGGTTAACGACTCACCAGATACAACTGAATACCAGTGTTTTCATGAAGTGACTGCCTATCTGATCTCCACAACCCAGTAACAACGGTACAAGATAGACATCCCACCCATACGCACTAAACGTCTTAGAAAGACGTTTCGACGTTGACAGATTTTTCATTATGCGTACAACTAAGGAGTGGTATTCCCTGCCGGAGTCTGTGTTGCCCAATAGCTACAACCTAGGGGCCTTTAAGTCAAGAGTGAATAGGTTTCTTCTTAGCAAGCGTGTTACACCGTCGAACACATCATCGCTGACCATCAGGTGATATAGCGGTCAAGCGCGAGCCTAACAATAATAATAAAAAAACTAAGTACCACGATATCTCATGACAAGGTATTAAAAAAAAACAGGCCAAGTGCGAGTCGGAATCGCGCACGAAAGGTTCCGTACCATTATTGCAAAAAAACACGTTTAATGTATGGGAGCCCTCTTAAATATTTATTTTATTCTGTTTTTAGTATTTTTGTTATAGCGGCAACAGAAATACATCATCTGTGAAATTTTCAACTGTCTAGCTATCACGGTTCATGAGATACAGCATGGAGAGAGACGGACAGACAGACAGACGGATCAGATCGGAGTCTTAGTAATAGGGTCCCGTTTTTACCGTTTGGGTACGGAACCCTACACAAACCAAGGTACATAGTATTGTGGACCAGGCCCCTGGCTGTATCTCATTAGTCCGCCTTTGTACCCTTTGTGAAGGATATAGTTTAAACAACTTAATATTTACTAGACCTGCCTAAAACAAAATCAAAATTATGCAGATATCAGTAATATTCTTCTACCAAATAGTTATTTTTCACAAAATAATTCTAAACATTGATTCGCTTATTCTTTGCATTATTCAAAAAAACTTGTTTACTACTTATGAATAATTCGGAATAATGGCTCCGTTGTGTGGAAACATAAACCTTTGAGGTAAACTAAGCAAAAAGGATAGATATTCAAATTACTGGAGAGTAACTTACGCAATCATCTGTAGTTTTAATAAATTGCGTTCAAATATACACTACGGTCTTACTTGCCATATCTAAAAATATTTAAAGAATGCATGAACAACGTAAATAAAGTAAAATATGTATGTAAGAATCGTAGCAGGTGGTATTCTGTAGTTTCTGCCTACACCCATGGGGAAAAAGGCGTGAGTTTATGTATGTATATTAAAAAAAAGCCGGCCAATGGCGTGTCGGACTTCGCACATTAAAGATCCGTACCAAAGAAAAATTCAGATTTATCAATATATTGGTATTTGTTAGTAAAGTATACGTAATAATTTATTTATTTATTGTACACCACTTAAAAATTACAGGACAAAACATTTACAAAGATAAGTGTGCGTGTGTGTGTGTGTGTGTGATAGTGTCGCCAAATTTCAAGTTCGTAGGTCAATGGGAAGTTAAAAAATTCTTGGGACCAAAATTGTGTGTGACGACGGACAGAAAGAAACGTGAGTGACAGCAATAGGGCTCCGTTTGGACCCTTCGGGTACGGAACCCTAAAAACTATAAAGGAAGCTATGATTTACTGTTTATTTATTTCTAGGTAGGTAGGGTTTATTTGTTTTACAAAAACTTCAACATCAAAAGTATAGTTCTAAAACAAATATTTTAAGGAGCAAGGTCATCTGTAACAGATAAAAATCGACAACATTCGATGAATTTTCTTCTATATTTCGGCTTTCAAAACTCATTATAAAATTACAAGGTATATTTAAAACCGTTCGGTATTTCGGAAAAGTAATAAATTGACTAATAAAGATAATACAAGGAGCTATCCATCTTAAAAAGAAAAGAAAAAAAGGATTTTCCAGTTGCACATCAATATTCACAAGGTCATTGACATTCTTGCGTGGGAAGTTATCTGAACAGAATATTAAGTTCTCTATCGTTCAAAATAAATTCTCTTTGTAAATGTTTTCTCAAGAAAATCGTTTGTTCTTTCTACAAAAAAAACTACGAATATACTCTACTATAATTCTATTTTTACTATTGTACCTGGTACAGTGGTAAAAATTAAATTATAGTTCCAGTATTCAATTTTCAAGATTTATCTAGAAATCGTCGCTGTTATTAAACAGCATTTGATTAAGAAATCGAATTAATAAAATTTTCTTTGACATCTAAGAATTTTCCTAGAGTTCAAAGCCTTAGAAAGCATAGTTTTCAAAACAATCGAACAATTGTGTTTGATTATGTATTTATTAACATTTCTATATACTTGGGATTAATTTTTTCATCATTACTAATAGAGAAAATGTCCCAGACTTTCAGCTTTATTTCTTAAAATATTCCAAATCCTGCATTTCCTAAAACCAAACAAAACTAAATCTCTACTCAAAGAAGTATTTAAGTACATACATTCAAAATCTGCTCATAATAATCAGTCCACACACAGCACAACACTCAAATTCAAACTATGGTCAAAACGTAAACGTTTACGTTACACGTTACGTTAAGGCCGTCCCTGCCTAACGTGCGCACTGTTGGGCGGGCGGGCATAGACTGACGGTACAGCCTTGCAGTTGCAAATTGCAGAAATGAAAAGTGCTAAAAGCGATTGCTTTTCGTTTTTTTCAGGCCAGGTAAAGTTGTAACTGGTTTGAACCGGCTATGTACGGTAAAGTTTGGTTTGAACGAGATTTATTTGAACCAAATTTTTATGCGTAAACGAATAACTAAAACGTATTTTACTACATGTTGCTAGGCAGTTTCAGGTGGATAAATTTTTCGTATTTATAGTAATTTAGAATGCTAATTAGCTTAATGATATTGAATAATAATATAAAAAATGCGAAAGGAACTCTGTCTGTCCAACCTTTTCACGCCTTTGTGGCTGATCGGAATTGGAACTTGACATATGGGTGAACCATGTCCTGTATTAGGACTTAAGGTACTTTTTATCCCCTGGGATGATATCAAACATTCACGCGGAAAAAGCCACAGGCGAAAGCTAGTATTGAATAATTATTAGATTTTTCGAAAAAGAGTACGTATATAAGATCAAAACAGGCAGTATTCCGCAGTTTTATCTCGGCCATTATGTTTGTAGATAGAATAAAATGATTTAAAAAAAACCAACTTACAATCCTAATTATTTTCTATGGGATTTAGATAAAGGTCACGAAAAAAGATCGGAGTATTTTTCACGCTTTCGCTAACGCACTTCATTATGTACGTAAATACAAATAATCCATACTTAATATTATAAATGAGCAATAAAATGTGTGTCTGTTACCTTTTCACGCTTAAACCAGTGAACAAATTTAGATGACATTTAGTATAGAGATACTTTGAGACCCTGGGAAGGACATACGATAGTTTTTATGCCGGATATCATCCTTAAGAGGGTGAAAAGGGAGGTGGAAGAGTATATGGTAATCTAATAATTTCTCAAGTAAGGTGGCCCACACACCTACAATATTATGTACTAATGCTACCCAGACGAAGTCGCGGGCAACAGCTAGTAGATATCTATAAATTAAAATAAACTACAACAAACAACCTTAACTCTACATTCTATTATTTACTAAAACCACACAAAGTACTTCCAACTTATACCAATATCCTCCATTATCAATACATATACATGGGTGTTGTGTATGTGTGTTTATATGTTTGTAAACGCACCCACGATACAGGAAGAAATTCCTAGTGTGGGGAAAAGTTATTCTAAAAAAAAAAAAAACAAAAAAAAACACCAGGGTGTTAAATCATAACAAACAGAACCCATATTCAGTTGTATGTTTGTCTGTTTATCTGTTTGTCTGATTAGTTTTGCACGTATCAGATAAAATGTACGAAACCAATAGATAACTTTTACACATAAAAATTTGTGCGTAACTTGAAGTATTTACTTAGTTTTTGTTTCATCGCAATCGGTTCACTCTATCAAAAGATATATGAATTTCAAGTATTCAAGAAGTAGAATAGCACAAGTCACAACACACGCAATTCAGATACTTGGACTGTTGAACTCCATATTCGATAGATGGCGTTGTACATTCGACCTCATTTTCTGAATGTTGTTTTGTTTTAGTGTTAAGATTCTCCGCGGGAGAATGACACTAGAAAAACATTGGTAGATAGAGAGGGTAGGTAGCAAGGCAAGTAAGGTAGGCAGGTAGGTAAGTAGGGTAGGTAGGTGAACAAAGTAGGTAGGTACTGGGTAAGTAGGGAAGGCAGTTGAAGGAAGCGAAGCTTTACTAATAAAAATCAACTAATATCGTCTACCAGTAAACACAAACTACTTTCGAAGGGGAACAAAAAAATCCCAAACAAAAGCGCACCACTATTTCATTTCCAAACGTAAGTACGGAACGGATCCGCAGTATCGTTCCATTAGTGGCCTGTCACCAGCCGTTCAAAAGAAAGAATGAAAGAAAAAGAACCGCGAAAGAATGGCGCCGAAAAAAGTTTTGCTAACTGATATACATCAGGTTGGGTTCTCGCTTCAGCTATTTAATGGAGGGCTTTCGTAGTTCGATTGTATTTTAACTGGGAAATTATTGGTGATTATTTTTAGTGATTGCTGCGAAATTGAGGATGAGGAGATTACTATTTAAGGATCGATGTTTTGTGTTTAAATATCAGATTAGATGGATTAGTAAACAGTTAATCGTTTTTCTACATCCATGAAATACCACTCATAAATCCTCTATAAACGTTTCTGAAACAGCTTATAGCCAACATTAAAACAGCCAGTGTCATAATAACCATAATATCACACAAACGAGTGTTATAATGTTGTACTAAATTTAATTATGCAATCCCTTCTTTACTCATCAAACAGCCACATTCTCACTACTCAATTCGTAGTATCTTTATGAATTTCAGAAAAAGTACTTTATCATGCACGCGCGTTTCACTACCACAGCGCCGTAATTTAAATAATTCATAAAATCAAAAAACCCGACTGCTTAGAAAGCGAACTAAAAAGACGTAAACAAGAAAAATATCATGCTGTGCAGTCGGAGGATACATCTGGTTTTGGTCAGCCAGCTCGCGAATATGTATCCCCCGACTGAACAGCATGATTTTTTTCTTGTTTACGTCTTTTTAGTTCGCTTTTTAAGCAGTCGGGTTTTTTGATTTTCTTTTTTTTTTATGTGACAATTTTTAGTAGACATTTTTTTCGAATTAGGTACATTTAAACATATAAGTGTTACATATTTTTGAATAAAATAAAACCCTTTATTTTGATACCACACACGACGGGATTGGAAAAAAAAAATTGGACCACCACAATATAGCGCCGAAAAGCCGTCATTTTTCTATTTTTCAATTTGAATGTAGTCAGTGACATTCGCGGGGTTAAGACGAATTGATTGACGTATGAATCAACAAAATCGGTCAAAGCGTTTGGTCTCTGGAACTCCATATAGGAACAAACATACATACATACATAGACTGATAAACACATTACTCTCCTTCGGCAGTCGGGTAAAAAAGACAATTCTTACAACACTGTGTGTTGTACCCTATGGTTTCAGACACCTTTTATAGAGGATTCGTGTGATACTATTATGACACTTGGCTTCGCCTCGTGTGATAAACTCACATTCGTGTTTTAATACTCCTTCTTATACAACATTGCATAAATAACTATGAGACTTATACATACAATATCATAATCGTCCTGCCTATAGCAAAAACATTGCAGCATAATCAGTCTATGTTATGTAATTTCCATTGGTAGAACCAGGGACACAGATCAACTTTCTGTGATAGGGAGTATTCTTCCTGTTCATAAACTTATTTATTTGGGGTTAGCGCAGCATGGCTTCTCCATCCTTATCAAACATTTCATCTCTTATCGCATCAGGCAACCTGGCGGGCGAGCACGGCCTACTGTGACAAGCTTGAGTCACACATTTTTATCACAGTGAGGAAGCTAACACAAAATGCGTGACTCAAGCCTATCACAGAGGCCGTGCTCGCCCGGCTGTAATGGAAAGTGATTGCCTGGACATAAAATGGGGTTGTCGAGCAAATATCCAATATTCATGATGCTAATGAAAAATTCCAACTAATCACCAAACTTTAATTTCTATAGTGCTGAAGATGAATAACACTATCAAAAGAAAGAAAAAACGCAACTGCTGTAAACGTTGGCGGTTCCCCGACGCGAGTACAAGTTTTATATTTTTTGCTTTTTAGAGGGTTTTTGTGACAGGCGATTTTTTATTTATTAGATTAACTAATATTTCTTGTTTTTTAAACTAAATGTAATATACCTAGTAGTAGACACGCTTCAATCGACAATCTACCGAAAGACGTAACTATGACACGATATCTTGCGCAAAAACCCAGATTCTCAGAGTAAAATGTGTATAACTTTTGAATAGCGAAACCGATTTTAATCAAACATAGCTAAGAACACTCTCGACAAAACCACCTTTCAAACAAAAAACTAAATCAAAATCGGTTAATTTGTTTAGGAGCTATGATGCCACAGACAGATACACAGTTACACAGCAACACACGTCAAAGTTTAACACCCCTCTTTCTCCGGGGGGGGTCAAAAAACATTTATCTTCTGGTATGCGGAACCGCGGTAACACCACCGTTCGCTTTTCAAAGCATTTTTATCTTACAGTCCACAAACCCACAAAACAGGTACTCCTAATCAGTCCTCCTTGTCGATGCCTAACAAATGTGTGCGATATCTTATCCTAATGCAGCATGGCTCCAATCAGGGTCGGCAGGATTTACGACTGGTGTCCTGAATAAAATACAACCAACCATTTATTACACACAGAAGGATTTGCATGTCTAAAGCGGTTTAGATCTTTGAAATAATTGGTGAGAAAAAAAGTAATAATAGAAATGGTGGAATTTGGAGACGTTTGGACGGCTTTAGACGTAAAGTAATTTGGTTATTAGGTGGAAGTGGGCGTTATACTTTTGTGTTTTTGAAAAAAAAGGTAAATCAAAAAATTAAAAAACCCAACTGCTTCAAAAGCGAACTAAAAAGTCGTAAAAAAGGAAAAAATCATGCAGTGCAGTCGGAGGATACAAATTCGCGGGCTGGCTGACCAACATCTGGTGTATCCTCCGCCTGCACAGCATGATTTTTTCCTTCTTTACGACTTTTTAGTTCGCTTTTGAAGCAGTCGGGTTTTTTGATTTAACTTTTTTTATTTATAACTCTTTAGTTAAGTTTTTTTCGAATTAGATACATTTAAACATATAAGTGTTTTATATTTTTGAAATCACCTCTTAAAACCCTTTATTTTGATACCCCACACACATGGGTTTCGTAAAAAAAAAAAAATTGGGCCTCCACAATATAGCGCCCAAAATCCGCCATTTTTCTTTTGTCCAATTTTAATGTAGCCTTTGACACTCGCAGAATTAAGACGAATAGATTGACGTATGAATCATCAAAATCGGCTAACGCGTTTGGTCTCTGGAAAGCCATATAAGAGCAAACATACATACATACTATACATAGACTGATTAACACATTACCCTCCTTCGGCAGTCGGGAAAAATAGGCACCTATACTCCATGTAAGATAACATTAAGCATTTAAATAATAACATTTTACAGCCCGTTCAACCGATTTTAACTTCTATTGCGTTGGTGATATGACAAATGGTATCTGTATTAAACAGTTAGTTTTGGTAACAGGTTTATGCTTTCTATGCCATCCTTATATTTACGGGATAGAACTCAAAATCGGTTGAACGGACTGTAAAAACGGGTTGTAAAAATTTCTAATGTTATTTCAAATGGAGTATATGTACCTGTGTATACACTGAAAAGAATCATTTTACTTTGCAAACATTTTTCTTACTTGCTACAAAAGTTTTCTTGTATTATTTTATTCAAGTTTATTTTCCTGGTAACTAAATTTAAGAAATTACAGTTTTGTAAACATTTTACAAAATTTAAGCAAACTTTAACACACTTGTTCTTGCTACATAAAACAATCGGTTTTTATTGCAGAAACTTAAATAACTGTGTTGTGTTGTTTATGATAATTCCATTTCTAATTTTTAATAGAAATTAGTTTACCTCATCATCATCATTTCAGCCGAAAGACGTCCACTGCTGGACATAGGCCTCCCCCAAGCGTCGCCACATTGACCGATCCCGTGCGTCTCGCATCCAGCGCCTTCCCGCAACCTTAACCAGGTCATCGGTCCACCTAGTGGGAGGCCTTCCAACGTATCGTCTTCCGGTTCGCGGTCGCCATTCCAGAACTTATCGGCCCCATCGGCCATCCGTTCTGCGATTAATGTGCCCTGCCCACTGCCACTTAAGTTTGGAAATTCTTCGGGCTATGTTGGTAACTTTGGTTCTCCTGCGGATATCATCATTTCTGACGTGATCACGCAAGGAAATTCCGAGCATAGCCCTCTCCATTGCCCTTTGGGTGACTTTAAGCTTTCTGATATAGTTTACCTATAAGTTTAAAATTATAGATTTTGGTTACATGGCTTATAGTCCATCGCAGTGTTATTTAAGGCATAAAGCCTGATATTCCAATACTCAGGTAACTTAAAAAGAAGAAAAAAATTTTTTTTTTTATTTTTTTTATTTTTCTGTCGTTTGAAAAATTGGCCCTTCAAAAAGATAAAATAATTAGTACTATCTAGTTATAATTGTTACTTAATCCTAGTAGGTAGGTACATACCTTACTTAAATGTCCATTCAAAATGACCTACTTTAAAACACTTCAAAAAGCCCCTTCCGGCTAAAAATTTCTCAGAATCGATACGCGGTATGTACGACCAAGAAACGTTAGATATTAAATTCTTCGGGGACATGTCTCATATGTCTTGAGATTCGAGACTCATAACCCTCCTTTGGGCTACAAAATTTGGTGCGGCTTGCAGAGACATGGCGGAGAAAATTCTAGCACTGGCTTGCAAAGCTTGCAAGGCCGTTTTAATATATTTTTTCGAGACCTGTTTTTTTAGGGTTCCGTACCCAAAGGGTAAAAACGGGACCCTATTACTAAGACTCCGCGGTCCGTCTGTTTGTCTGTCTGTCTGTCTGTCACCAGGCTGTATCTCCTGAACCGTGATAGCTAGACAGTTGAAATTTTCACAGATGATGTATTTCTGTTGCCGCTATAACAACAAATACTAAAACGGAATAAAATTAATATTTAAGGGACGGACGGGAGTTTGTTGTATGGGAGCCCCTCCCATACAACAAACGTGATTTTTGTGCCTTTTCTGCGATAATGGTACGGAACCCTTCGTGCGCGAGTCCGACTCGCACCTGGCCGGTTTTTTTTTTCTACGGGGCGTCTCGCAGTTCAACCAAAAGGCTGTCTTCTGCTTAACCGGGCTTCTCTGTGGAGACTAAGCTATATAGCCTCCAGCCAGGCACAAATTTCTAAACCTAAACGACAACGCTGAGGGCTACCCCAGGTGGGTTCGAACCTCGGCTCAGGGCGTCGTTGGGGGGACAAACAACTATGGCTGGATCTTGATAAGTGATTATACCATCCGTTCGGAAATTACCTACGTGGAGAAAAAGGACAAGAAACTCCTTTTATATGTAATAATTTAACTAGTGAACAGCTTCGCGGGCTGGCGGGCATTTATTGAAAGAATACGCGATGGGCCTCGGCGGCGAGGATGGACCGAGATGTGAAATGGGCTAAATGTGCATATAGGGAGTGAGAGGATACAATACACCTCTGTCTTTTATATTCCTTCAAAATATATAGACGTAATATAATTTTATTTTAAATGTTACGTTTATCTGAAAATCTGTTTGTATTTTCATACACATGCATACCACGCCTGAGTGCCCCTGGATTATGCAGACATGCATAGTTTTTTGTTTTAAAATAATGATAAATATAAAAAGTTAATTCAAAAAATCAATAAACCCGACTGCTTAACAAGAAGAAAATCATGCTGGGCAGTCGGAGGATACATATTCGCGAGCTGGTTGACCAAAACCGGATGTTATTTTGATACCCCACACGATGGGTATGGAAGAAAAATATGGACCCCACAATATGGCGTCCAAAATCCGCCATTTTTCTATTCTACAATTTTAATGTAGCTAGTGACACTAGCAAGGTTAAGACGAATCGATTGACCTAAGAATCATAAAAATCGGCCATAGCGTTTGGTCTCTAGAACACCACATAGGAAAAGGACACCACATAGGAAAATATAAAAAAGCATGTGCGATCAAAGAGCAATATATATATTATTTATTAATAAAATAAAATAAATAATATCTTTATAAATTATAAAATAAAACATTTAATTTAAGAATAATTATATTTCTTTCTTAATTCTCTTTATTTTTTTATTAAGCACCTCTCTATAGAATAAAGGCCTCCTCCATTTTTCTCCACATACGAATAGTTCTGTCCTTAGCTTTAACAGTTCAATCTTTTCCGCTGTTTTCAAAATTACATCGTGCCATCTCTCTGCTGGTCTGCCTCTTGTTCTCTTGCCTACAGTTCCCTTCCACGGAGTAATCTATTTGGCCCAGCTGTTTTCGTTCATACATGCAATATGAACAACATTGCTCGTATGTAACACAGGTAAGGCTCCAATAGTACATCCACATAAATAAACATTCATATAGTATTTTCATAAGTATTTAATAAGGTCTATCACACTTCACACTTTTTTTATTATAAAGGCGAAGGTACAGAGTTTGTGTGTTTGTATGTTTGTTACGTCTTCACGCTCAAACGGCTGGACGGATCTGGATGAAATTTGGCACAGAGATACATTATAGTGTGGAATAGCAGATAGGGTACATTTTATCCTGGGGCATATGTTCCCTCGGGATAATTTTCGACTTTTACGCGGGCGGATCCGCTGGCAGAAGGTTACATATATTTTAGAGTACTTATACGCAAAATATTGGCTGGTAACAACATAAAATTATGCTTGCCTATATTCTCAGAAGGCCGTCCTCTATTTATAGATGTTCAAAGAATTTTGCGTGTTATGTTATAACTAGTTCCTGTGTTTCGGTGTAGAAAACCCGGGGTTAAATTGTTTGAAATCGCCTAAATACCTAGGTATTTTTTCCTTGATTGACGTTTAAATGGTTTTAGGTACCTAATACCTTTTCGGTAAACTTGCAGTATCTGAAAAAAAAAGTTTCGAAAACTATTGTAAATAAATAAGTAATTTCAACAAATCAATATTTTTTGTCAAGTAACTTGTTCTGTACAATTCAAGTAGATAATAGGTACTTCATATACCTATCAAAAAACCCAATTTCTAACACAGTTTCTCAAACAAATACACTGAAAAACACCGACGTCTACACGTAGGAAAACACATAAATCTGCAAGAGGCATGTCATGGAGAAATAGCCTGTATGACACTAGAATGTGAATAAGATATTGTATGGAGCAGAAGCGATATTTCTTTCATTCTGCCGTCCTATAGCTAGAGTGCTGCTATCTTACAATCGGCCAATTTTTGTTATTTGATGCCATGGTAACCAGCAAAAAAAAAAAACTACCACTCTGTCTAAGCAGTATTTTTAAACTATCAATAGACTCCACATAAAACATAAAACCGCCCCAAATTGCTATGTTTGAAAACCTATTTTTAACCGACTTCCCAAACAGGAGGAAACTTCGTCTTTTATGAACCGATTTTAATTATTATTTTTTTGTTGGAAAGGAGATATTCCAAGGGTGATACCATGGTGTACCATGATAAGGAAACGAGGATCTGATGATGTAATCCTAGAGAAATCGTGGAAGCTACTCAAATATTATAGGCATATAGCGATTTTGGTATTTTCATCAATAATGCAATTATTTTCACTCAGAAAGTATCATTTGGTGAAGTTGAACTGATGAAGAAGACCACAATAGCCACTGGAACACCGAAATAATACAATGTATCCTAGTCGTGTTTGGGCTTCTTGGAATCGTCATGAGATGTACTTTGGCTATAAATGATTTTCATGTTAATTTGAGGTACCTACCAAAACTAAAAAGAGAAAAATAAAATTCTTTTTAACAAAAAATCAAACCGACTTCCAAAAAAAAAACACTACAAAGCAAAAAATAACTTTCTTTTCAGAAGTCGAAGTCGAATATCGAAAAACAATGGGTACAAAAAACACTGACTTCGGAAAAGAAAGTTATTTATCTCTTTGTAGTGTTTTGTTTTGGAAGTCGGTTTGATTTTATGTTAAAAAGTTTTTTTTTAATGATGTCTTTGATTTAAACTGACAATATGCCAATTTAAAAGTGCGCCATTAGATCTATTTGACACGGGAAACTATTTTGAAATGATTAATCTTAAATAATATTACGTTTAAAGAGAGAGCCAGAATTGTGTGAGTTTGTTTAGACGGGTACGGAGTCTGCAATCACTAGGCACCCTTTTTTTTTTTATTATCGATAGGCTCGCGTTTGACCACTACCTTGCCTGATGGTAAGCAATGATGTGGCCTACGGTGAAGCACGCTTGCCTAGAAGAAACCTATTCACTTATTTGAAAAAAATACACCATTTTGAAAGCTACATCATTCCAGTTGGTTAAAGGCTATAAATTATTATAACCTAGGCAAAGCCAGGGCGGGCCCCTAGTACAGCATCGATTTTTATTATAGCGAGTTCTTTGTTTTTCGTCTATAACTCAAAATATGATTTTGTTAGATACCGGCACTGCAGCTAGAGGACGGCAGAATTTCTGTCTATTGCGTCTGTGACGAAAAATGATACGAAATAAATAAGGCGACGCTGTATTGGTTCACGTATTATTTAAGGATGAAATTGATGGAGGGAATAGTAGTTTGTTCATATGGGTTAGGTACCTTCGAGGATGTATTTTGTGCTTTTATACACAAGCTAGCTCAAGCCTTCTCTGTAAAAGAAAAAATCTTTGCCCTGCAGTGGGACAGTGCAAGGCCCAGTTTTTTGATCCGCAGCAAACCCAGCCAATAGTTAAATAAGCTAACCAAATGAGTCATCATCATCATCATTATAGCCGAAAGACGTCCACAGCTGGACATAGGCCTCCCCCAAGCGTCGCCACACTGATCGGTCATGTGCGTTTCGCATCCACCGGTCGCCCGCAACTTTGACCAGCCTAGCGAGCATGGGCGTACCCAAGACATTTGTAACAACACATGATAAATTATGTCATGTCTTACAATTTGTCTTAAATGCTAGCACGGGTCAAACTTGTGACATATTTTAAAGGCGCAACATGCCTTTCTTGTTGCTGCCCGGCGAACACGGCCTACTGTGACATGGCTTGAGTCACACATTTCATCGCAGTTTGGGCGATAACACCATTTTGTCCTAAATAATAGCACCGGGCGGCGGCGTGAGAAAATTTCCTGACGTTTGTTTGGGACTCATCGGGTCTTAATTGCTAATACGGGCGCACCCATTTTGTCACAAATGTCACATTTTGACAGATGATTTAAAAAAATATATCACTTTCGTTCGGAGGTGGTGATAAAATTTTATAGTTGAAAAAAAATATATTTGCCTTCTAATTACTGCACCAAATGGCAATAAATTCATTTTGTGTGTATGGTGATCAATCACCTTAATCATCAAATTAATTGAAATGTTACAGGATAATTAATCAATTTTATATTATTACTTTCTCATAATATTTTTTTTTAATTGTTGTTCTTATTTTTATTTTTGTAATATTTTTTTTTATAATTATTTTCTTTTATACCATATTCTTCTTACTATCTACATTTTTAAATGTTTCTTAAATAAAAACCCCAAAAAACATTTAAAATATAAAAAATAGGGGCCCATCGGTATTGGTCCAAGCTATTATATTTTTTAGTGATTATTAAAATTTTCACAATAATTATATCTTTCTAACAAACACTTAATATGTTATCAAACAAACAAAGAAAAATAAAGTGTGCATAAGTCTATGGTCGTGGGTCAAATATTAATTTATTCCCAACAAAATTAAAAAGTTGTTTAGCTGTATGAACGGCATACTTTTATACGTATTATTTTATTTGGTCGTCTATTCAAATTATGTCGCACTATGAAGTCAACAACAAGAAAAGCAAGTCGCGCCTGTAAACTATGTCACATGGTTGTCCCGTGCTAGCATTTAAGACAAATTGTAAGACATGACATATTTTATCATAACTTGTCATGACCGTAGTTCAAGTCGAAAACCAAGCAATTTAAAAAAAAAAACTTATAATTAATGTTGGGATGATGCTAACATGGGGCTAGCAAAGGGGGGGGCAAAATTTTGGTTATTTTTTGCCTAGGAAATACCGTTTTCGAGATATCATTTTGGAAATATAGAGCGTTTTATGCAAAATAAAATAAGATACGGAGGCCCATAATTCGGAAACAGTGCATCGTAGGGCTATGCTTCGCAGAACATAAATGGTTTTTATGGCCAAGGTTAAACCGAAACTGCAATAAAATTGGAAAATTTCCAAAAAAGAAAAAAATAAACGTCAAGAAGTTATGCCACAAGTGAATAAAATATCTCACGCCGCCGTGCTAGCATTTAAGACAAAATGAGTTTATCGCCCAAACGGTGATTAAAAGTGTGACTTAAGCGATGTCACAGTAGGCCATGCTCGCCGGGCAGCAGGTCATCGCTTCACCTAGAGGGAGGCCTTCCAACGCTGCGTCTTCCGGTACGCGGTCGCCGCTCCGGAACTTTTCGGCCCCAACGGCCATCCGTTCGGCGAGCAATGTGCCCTGCCCACTGCCACTTAAGTTTGGAAATTGTTCGGGCTATGTCGGTAACCTTGGTTCTCTTGCGAATGTTTTCATTTCTGATTTGATCACGCAAGGAAACTCCGAGCATAGCCCTCTCCATTGCCCTTTAAGCTTTCTTCTGATGCCCATTGTGAGCGACCACGTTTCTGACCCGTAAGTAATCACCAGCAACACACTCTGGCCATAGATTTTTGTCGTGAGACACTGTGGTAAGCTGGACGAGAAGATACCGCGCAACTTCCCGAACGCTGCCCAGCCGAGTCGGTTTCGACGGTACCAATTGGGTATATCAACATTTTTCATCAGCTGTTAGCCTCACAAATGGTCAAATATTTTTGAGAGTTAAATAATTGACCATTTGTTAGACCAAAAATTGACGAATAAACGGGCTTTACCGAAATTTGAAACTATTGGTTACGATATTTATTCATTGGTTGAGATAACTATGGATCAAAAACTGAGCCTAACAGGCTGGTATTATACTCGTATAAGCTTGTTTTGAAAACGATTTAATTTTTTTACAAGCTTTTATTAAACTTGCAATGTGTATGTATGTAAGTCTGTTGTTGCATACACGTTTAGTTTGGATGACAATGCATGGTCAGCTAAGAGACATTATTCTAAATTCAATATGATTCTAAATTCAATATGGCGGACGGCCCAAGATGGCGGACTAGTTATTTTTTATGCATTGATATGGGTATCTAATGAAAGGGTTTGCTGAGAAGAATACGAAAAAAGGTTTAAACAAATGTCTTCTTTTTTTTAAAATAAGGAAGACATTTGTTTTGTTTTTGTTTTGTCATTAAAGTGTAGTTTTGATCGACCTCACTCAAATGTGTTTCTCAAAGACCTTATACGTATTTCTTACTACTAGACTGTGTACCAAAAATTTTTGTTTAGCTAAAATGAAATCTATTTTCATACACCTAGGTTAGCTATTTCCATAGAATCGGTAGCTATCCAAAAGCGGTCCTGGTGAGAGGGTTCCCGCTGGTAGTGTGTCCTTGTCTGACATCTGGCCAGCTCAACTAATCATTGGGTTTGGTAGAAATGGTAGAAAATTTTATATTTTCTTTTTCATGTTATACCAAAAAAAACAAATAAAAAACAATATTTAAATGCGTTTCAAAGTCTATGAAACTTTGAAACGTTTTTAAATATTTTTACAGTTCCTATAATTAATCAATTCATTGTATTTAAAAAATAATGATTTAATACTGAGTAAGAGTAGTACTTTTAAATGTTTGGGCCTGGTAATACTAAATGTAAGATGTGCTTGCGGAAGTTTTTGGTGGGATATTTTCGAGTGTAGTACAGCGGATGTTAATATTATTTGCAAATTGATTCCTAGTGGATATTGTGATATAAAATTGGTGTAGTTTTGTGTCTCAACTGTCTACACAACTGGACATTATGTGAAATCATTGACAGATGCGATCTCGGGATAGTGGAGCGAAGAATTTTATTGTAGTATCAACTAAGCTTACTAGGAAGGCTGACTCAGTATAATTTGCAGCCAATTACTCCAAAAAACATTAGAATCTGTTACATCCGCATTCTAATGAATAATAAAGAATGTTAAAACCCATATAAGTATCCGACTGAAAGACTTGTATCTATGGTCATGAATAATAATAATAATTAAAAAAAAAGATGTGCTTGCGATGTGGTTTGCGGAGTTTTTGGCGGGTTTTGTTTGAGTGAAATTCAGCGGCTGTTAATATTATTCGCAAATTGATTCCTATTATAGTAGAATAAAATTTGTATTGTTTTGATTCTCAACTGTCTACGCAACTGCACAATATGTGAAATCATTGAGATCCTTTGGGGTATTTCAAAGCATCGTCTGGAGACTGCAGGATCATCTCACGCCTCTCCTTCATGAGCTTGAGAATAGGATCAGAGAGTTTTTTTCCTATCTATACGATGGGTCTTGAAGAATAAGACTTATGCAGACTTGGGATTTGAGGATTATCGAGCCCTCCCCGAATACACCATCGTAAACTGCTCAATTCCTCTTCGAGTTCGGTCATCTTATCGTCGGTCCGGAGTCCGGAGTGTGCGCGTGTTGTACGTTGCCAGGTCCTGTCGTCGGTATTTGTTGGGGTAGCCGGATCTCGTCCGGGATTCTGTGCACCTCTTGCTATACCGTAACCTAGACCGCTACCGTAGTCGAGGTTAGGCAGGCTGCCGGGCACTAGGGGCTATGTTTTATTTGTGCTATTCATGGGGAGTGCTTTGCAGGCGGTTTAGCGATCCCAGTATGGTTGTTACAAATGCACAGAGAACGCTGCTTATCATTCTCTGGTTTGTCCCTTAGTCGCCAATGGAAAACATGGGATGTTGAAATTCTTTACGCCCGACACCATACTGTAAGTGACGTAGATTCCAAAAAATATACACATTTTTTTTTTCAATGAATTTGGTACACTGAAAAAAATGTTAGGTTGGATTTAACAGATTTTGCGTAAATGTAATCAAAGTTTACGGTTGATTTTGGTCCTATCACGAATTTTGGTTGATTTTACCAAACACATTAAGTTGACGTTGTACCAAATTTATTTGGTAGATTATACATATATTTTGTACATTTTTTACCAAAGTAATTTAGTAACATTTCTCACCAAAGTACTTTAGTATAATGTTTTACCAAAATACTTTAGTAACAATTTTGACCAAAGTACTTTAGTAACATTTTTTACCAATGTAATTTAGTAACATTTCTCACCAAAGTACTTTAGTATAATTTTTACCAAATTACTTTAGTAACATTTTTCACCAAAGTACTTTAGTAACATTTTTTACCAAAGTACTTTAGTAACATTTTTTATCAGAGTACTTTAGTAGCGTTTCTCACTAAAGAACTTTAGTAGATTTTCAACCAAAGTACTTTTGTAACGTTTTCATCAAAGTACTTTAGTAAAAAAGTACAATGTAGTTTGCTGCAATCTACCAAAGAGATATTGTATATTTTACCCAACATACTTGTTTTTTTTACCAAATACATTTTGTATCTTCTACTGTTACTTTTTTTGGTAAAAATTACCGAAGGTAGTTTAATAGACAATGCAAAGGTATTTGGTAAAATCTACAACAAAAATTTGGTAAATAGCACTTATTATATGGTAAAATGTATTAAATCAGTTTGATAGAGAAAACTAAATTTAACTCGTAAGTATAATCTACTTTATTTGGTAAACTCTAACAAACAAAATTTAGCAGCATTTACTAATCACATTTGGTGTATTTTATCAGCGTTAGTTTGGTAATAAGTACCAGATTTAATTTTAGTTACTACCAAAGGTTGTTTGGTAATTTCTACCAGATGTGTAATGCAGTTCTCATCAAAGTTAGTTTAGTATAATCTATCAGATGTGTATCGTGCTTTTTATCAGAGATAATATTGTATTATCTACCAGAAGTGTATCGTAGATTTTATCAAATACAATTAAGTATTATCTATCATGTTTGTTTCGTATTTTTTCCTAACATTTGTTTGGTAATATCTAACAGATTTATGCTGTAGTTATTACCAAACTTTAACTGGTAATATCTACCAATATTTTATCAGTGCTTGTCTGATTGTATGTACCGGTCTTGGTTTAGTAAAACATACCAAATAAATAGTGTAAATTTTACTGGTGTTAGTTTGGTTAATTTATCAAACTAACACTAGTAAAATGTACACGACTTTTTGGTTTATATTACTAAACATGGATTTCCAGAATATTATTAGGGTATATATAATTGAAAATTAGAAACTTAGTAGCTAATCTGCAATATTGCTAACATGGTATGAGAGTAAAATCATATTGCAGTTAAGATTTTCAAACAACGTACGAATTTTGTGGCCAGCAGTGGCCACGAAAGTTCTTGTGTACCATGTCAGTATTGCAGATTAGCTAATAAGTTTCTAATTTTCAATGATA
Organism: Orthosia gothica; assembly: GCA_949775005.1. NCBI lineage: Eukaryota > Metazoa > Arthropoda > Insecta > Lepidoptera > Noctuidae > Orthosia > Orthosia gothica. The sequence goes on along the minus strand of OX459058.1, from coordinate 3,908,407 downwards.
CCACACCCTAAAAATATAGTAGAAGAAAAAACCTTACAAGAAATGCAGGGTCTGAAAAAAAGGTTTTAAGACCGTTTGACAAACACTTCAAAAATATACAGGATTATTGGTAATTCAACGTATTCCTTTTCAGCAAGTAAATCAGCAGTTTCTAGAATACGTCGAATTACCAGTAACCTTATAAAACCAGTAACCTTAATATGGGCTTAATAAAAACGGTGGTTTAAAGAAAAATGAACAGATTTTTGGTACATAACATAAAATTTATTTTACTAATCATAAATACAATTAAATAATCACTAGATCACTTATCATAAAATTATATCCCTATAGGATACAAAACCTTTCTTATTATAAATGACACAATACTGCCACGATTTGGCCAGGATGCTGATGAGCTTTACCAGGCATCAGGGTGCCCGCATTCGACATTTGCATTAAGGCGAGTATGCGAAACTAGCGCCACTTCGAAAATGTTTAAATTATTTAAAATTTGATCTAATTTCAGAGATATAAGCTCTTAAATTAGATCAATTTTTAATAATTTCTGCCTGTTAGATACTAGGGAACACCAATAATATGTATTAAGTTACTGTATACAATTTGTCGATCTGTAGTTGTCCCGAAAAACTTAAACGGCCACTTTTTGTTGTGCAAGTTTTTTGGGACAACTACAGAACGACAAATTGTTTTGAAAATTTAGGAGATATAAGAACATTTCCGGAGTGGCGCTAGTTTCGCGGCTATACTCAACTGAATAGTTTAGTCAACAAGTGCTTTTGTTGGCTGGCGTTAAGAGCTGAAGTGAACATTTATAGTAGTGATAACACATCGATCGGCACACATGTAGAATGAGGGCCTAAGCATAAGTAAAATAAAAATTCGAAAATAACTAAAGCTAAGTTTAGGTAATACAATAGATAACTTATTTTTAAATTATGTCAGTTTAAGGATGAAAACTTTTTTATATTTAATTTTAATAGTAACTAAATCGACAATAAGATTCACCTGTGGCAATAACATGAACATTAGTGGGAGAAATAATTAAATTTTCTGGTTTCAACAACTCCATGGAATCGTTTTCTCCTTCAATTGAATAAGCTTGAAAATGATCATTAAAACCAGAGCATTTTAATGATTTACATAGAAAATATAAACTCATAGAGTATTTAGAACGAAAAATTCTTTCTAATTTGAAAAAATATATATCATTTTCATTGGTAGTAACTAATATCATGCCTGGGTTATACTTTGTGCCCATAAATCGTATCCATTGAAAATCACAAGATAGATCAACATCTTGATTAGAAGTATCGTTGATGTGAGAAATATCCACACGCGACTCCCGTACAGTAACTTTTCCTAATTCCACTCGAGACTCTAATCCCTTTTTTACAAAAATTCTGTTTGCAAACGCTAACTGTTCTTTCATTAGCAACGTTAGACATATGTTTTTTCTAGAAGTTATGATATGAGCTGTGTTTTTCAATGTTTTGTGTTTAGCTTCAAATCTCATGCACCATAATTGCTTTAAGGGGCCCACCTGCTCAATAATATGCGGGTAATGTAACATCAAATGGTGTTTTGGTTTTAATGTATCATTAAAAAGGTTAATGTAATTTTCGTGATGTTCAGTAATTAAAGATTCTAACAATTTTACAGTTGGAGCATCGACAACACTACATAATAAAATATGAATTATTTTTAGTAAGATTATTAAAAATTGCCATACGGGATCGTCACTAGGAACTAAATCTCCAACTAGTAGAGGGAACAAATGTACAAACATCAACATTTCCGAAGCTGACATTTTAAACTTACTGCGAACTAAATGTTCTTGATTTATGCAAACAGACAAATTGTTAAGCTCTATAACTGAATAGTCAAATAATTTTAAGCGATTATTTAAAGTGGCCAGGTCAAAACAGTGTAATATTTGAGTATAATACAAAATAATATGAGCTAAGTCGTAATGACACACTCCTTCGAAAATATCGTGCATAATATCAACACAACAGTTATCCACTACGTGAAAGCTAGGAATATCATTAAAACAACAATATTCACTTATTCCTGTTTCTGTAACATTATTTTGCTCAAGGTCATTAGCATAATTATCCTGATCTCTTAATAGTGCATTATCTGCTTTGGTTTGTTTTTTCATTATAGATTTGTGACTTTTACATATTCTACAGTAGTAATTGCTGCTAAAAGATTTAGAAAATCCGAGTATTGTGTTTAGTCCTAGATTGTCCCCTAATATCATTCCAAGTATAAAATAGATTTTCACTTTACCATTGGCAGTATCTATATCTATACCTTCCTCTTCTAAATATTTTAATTCTTTAATGAGTTCGTAGAATGCAGAGTGATTACCGTATATCTTAAAAGAAGACTTGTACAACATTGCAACAAACACATTATCCAGCAGTGAAAGATATTCCTGTGGCATAGTAGGAAATTGATAATATACAGCTGATATTGAATGTACACCGGCGTGGCTACCCAAGGGATTATTACATTCGAAATCGTCGAAATATATAAAAAAAGGACAACAGAGTTTACCTTCTTTACTTGCAATTTTTTTTTGCCAAATTAAACTGTGAGCAAAATTTGGAAAATCAACTTCGTTAGGTTTTAATGTATTTGAAACTAATTTGTAAAAATTGGGTAATTCAAAAATTTTCTTGAATACTGAGCGAAGCGGTAATTTGGCGCCAGTACAGGATTTAGGCGCAAGCATTACTGAAGTGTTGACTGTATTAACAGCAACATTTTCATTAATAATGTACTTTTCAGGAGCAATGTAGCATTTGATGTCTGTAAAGTATTTTATAATTTGATATTCTGTGCGCATATTACCAAAAGGATTTGAAATTATTTCATGCATGTTATCTTTTTCACTTTGACTGAACTCATTATAAATAGGTATTACATGTTTAAAAATATCACCAAGAACTTGGGTAATGTGAAGTTGAATATTTTCCAATATTTTAAGAGCAGTTTTCCGGTTAACCCCACCGTCACTGAATAATGAAAGCGCTAACGTAGCGGCAGATTTCTCTAACATACTATGGGCAGTATCCAAAGCATTCTCACGACAAACATTGTTTAGACGATGATATTCAGAGGATTCACAAGGATCTAACAAACTACACGTATCATGTATATTTTCACTTAAAGCACAATCATTTGTAGGCAGATTTTGATTAAAAATTGTTTGTTTATTCAAATGTTGGGCAATTAAGTGCCGTCTAAAAGACCGTACATTTTGATATTCGCGATCACATTGATACTGTTTACAGCGATATGCTGCGTTTGCACTTAAGTTATGGTCTTTTAAATGTTCACAAAAATCTTTGTAATCTTCAACTGTAGCGAGACATTTGAAACAAACAAACATTTTGATTAAATTTAGCAAATAAATCACTTATTCCAAGTCGGAGATGAAAGATGAGACTCCCGAAAGCTTTTTGTCTGCTATTGTGTCAATGTTATAAAAATATTTTTGCAGAAATAGCCAAATGTGCACGGCTTCTGTGGGATATTCTGCATCCAGGCAGTGAAAAGTTTTGAAGCATACATCCAGCGCTTTCAAGAACGAGTCTATTTTATAAAGGATGTTATCATACGCAACATAAAAGTCCTTTAGGGCATCGATGGTTGGTCCGACAACAATAATGATGGGTTGGCACCGTAGACCCTTAGCAGTTTGGGCTTTTCGCCGATAGTCCAGCTGGGTGGGGACTTCGCTTTGGTTCTGGAAATTAGAATGAATTGTTTACTTTTAACCATATTTTTTTTATAATTCCTAGTCAGTGTTGACACTGACTATTTTTTATTGCTTAGGTATTGCATTTATATTTATTTAAAGGGGTTCGGAACGTAATTCACCCTTATGATTAGTCTGTGCGAAGCTCTCAAGCAAGAAGTGTACTTATACAGGCTGTTCCAAGGCTATGCCACATGGAGGGAAAGTATCTTAAGTATTTTAAATATACAGTTTTACTGAAAGAAGACATCATTTTGATTTTAAAAACAATTTGAACCGCATTCAATCATTTTGAATAATCTCCTATCTGAACCGGGAATCGAACCCGCCAAATTGCAAAAACAAACCGTAATTTTGCGAAACCGATCAAAAGGCTCAAGTCAACGGAAGCTTTATTTTTTTGCACGTAACATAGCATCTTAAATAAAAGGAAGATCATGAAATTCGTTGTTCCGCTTTTTTTCAATATCATCAATAGATTTAATTATCCCTGTTTTAGTGTTTTATTGTTTATTGATATTAAATAAATATTTAATAAACTAGATAATGTACAAACTTATTTTGGTCTGACTGATGGTATATCAAAAATGTGTCTAAATCGGTTAACGCTCAGGGGGTGGAAATTGTCGTTAGTATGGAAAGAAGTGAAATTATACATACCTTTGCATGAAGAATGAAACTGTTCATAGCTTCTTGAATGCTTGGCTTTATGGTTTTTTTTTTGCCAGCTGTATCTTGACACTGTATTCTCACAGTTGGAACTATTTTATATCCAATTGCCGCGCAATAACAGAAGTCTCTAACATCTGAAAAATAAAAATGGAATAAGTTATGATGCATATTCGTTGATTTAATTAGTTTAAGTTTTACTAAGAAGATAACTGGTTATCAGAGATTTTTTTTGCTAAACTATTTTTGCTATTATAAAAACTCAGTTGAAATATACATAATAAATATAAATGGTTTTATTATCAAAACTTTCACGAATTTCACACAAAAACGGAAACTTTGAGTTCTGTTTTAGTGTGAAATTCGTGAAAGTTTTGATCAATACAAGTATATAATAACCAACCTTCACTTGGGTTTTCTTCAATCAATTTAATGTAGACAGAAGCAGCTTTAATTGTTTTCAAAAGACTAAGAGCTTTCTCTAAAAATATGGGCCATTTTTTGAACAGTCGGAGCTCTGATCCTTTAAACTTGGTTTCGAAATCCAGTTCAATCTGAAAACAAAAAACAATTATATACATATGTCACAGTCAAAACTACTTTTGACCGGTCAAAACTATTACAACAAATTATTAGGTGGTTTCTGTTTTATTTCTGTACTAAATTATAATAACCTAAAGGTCGTTAGGAAACTTATTAGGTTGTTAGGTTTTTTTTTTGAACCTTTAAGTAACCTTGTACCATAGCTAACATTTATTTCATTAGAATAAACGCGTTTTAACGCAATAAGGGTTTTGACTGAAACCAGTCAAAAGTAGTTTTGACCGATTAAGAGTTTTGACTGTTAACATATACATATATATATCGGAGGAAGGTAAATGATTAATAGTTGGGAACGATGAAATATCGCTTGTAAAGTTATTAATTCAGTTTTATTTAATTGGCAACATTTAGCTTCTGATTCAAATTTCAATTAGATTTTATTCGATTGGCAACACTGAGTTTTCTCCAATGTCCAATCCTAGTGAAGGATTTGAATCCTAGAGTAAGGTGACAGACAATTTGGAGGGAAGGCGCGCGGCAGCGCGGAGTTGACTTGAGGAGAGAGAACTGGAGCGGGACGTATGGCGATTACGTGTGATAAGTGGCATGATTGGTGCCGGTGGAGTTGCGTCTAAAAGTATCAGTGAATAGTAAAAGTGATTTCAAATTGGGGCGCGTCAACTTGCTTCTAGAATTGGACAATGGAATATCTCTAAAACGGCATAAGTTACCTGCCTCGTGCATGCATAACCCACGATAAGCCCACAAGTACGAGGGTATATGGAAGGAAGCCCTCGTGTTTCCGACATCAGAAGTATGAACCAATGCACGCACAAGGCGATGCTAGATCAAATGAGACGAGTAATGGCTGGCGCGCTCTCTTTGGTGCGCAACAAAATGGCATCGAAGTACCTACCTAATGGAGACGTTTTGCAACTCGCCGGCTACTAGAGACAGGAATATCATGTTGCCCGAATTCAACCAAATAGTGTGGCCTATCCTAGACAACATGCGAAGTCGGGTTGCAGATAATGTTAATGATGACATGGATGCCCAATCCTGACTAGATACCTACTGGGCAAACGCAACTGTGGTGTACAGATGTGCAGGGAAGTATAAACTTGAGTATTCTGACAATAATTAGTACCTATCTAATGCCTTGTGAAGTTTAGCCACAATACCTATTGTTTTTCTTGGTATAAAGTGGCTAAAATTTAAAATAAATTTCTATTTTCGTTATGATGCTAAAAGAAACTTAGCCAGTTTCATACTGTCAGTGGAACTCGCATGAGAATAAGACGACTTGTGTAAATACAGTGCAAGAGAGCAAACATCCTTAAGCTACAACTTGATTCAACAAAACATTACGCTTGTGTGAAAACTTGCTCATAGACATGAATTTTTCAGGCATTCGTTCAATATGCAACAAATAGCATGGACGTCTGAGCCCTTCAACATGGCTGCTGTGGATACCACAAGACCTGTTGTGACCAGCTGTGTGTGGTGATACAAGTGCGGAGCTCAGGTTCCATTTCAAAAGGCAACATAACCCGCAGCCTACAGCGCTATGAAAGAGGAAATCTAGTGGTGTTATACATGCCACTGCGGTGATCAATCCATTTAATATTTTCTGGTAGCATCTAGGAGTCTGGACTTGTGCATGTGAGCATGGTCGGCACTGCTGCCTGACCCATCCGGGAGTACAGGCTTAAGGTATGTTACTTTGATTGATCTGCATTCAACAATTGCTGCATCTGCATTCAGCTGTACATTTTTGTGGCAGCTGAAGTATGTATTGGGTTTGGATTTACCGAAGTTTTACAATTAATTCTTGCATTCATTGCAATCTATAACTATTGCATTATTTTGTTTCATGGAAATGTGTCATGTAAGTTACAAAAAAAAGAGTAAAAAAATATTCAAACAGCGCTATATGTGTTATGGTGTTGATACTGTATGTTTCTTTCAATAATCATCGAAAGATTCGGGACCCCATTAGCTGTAATATGCTGCTTGAAATAACTTATTGAATAGGTGCATGAATTTTTTTATGATCAATTAAAAAATGAACAATTCATTTTTACATAGACAGAATGAGAAGTCAGTCCATGTCACGCCATCTATTGATATCCTTGCTTTGTTCGAGCTTTGAAATATTTTGTTTCATCAAGTATTTAATCTTTTTTATTCACCAACAAAATAAACAACAAAACGATTTTCGCAATTTTATGTTTCTAATGTACTCGGAGCATTGGAACGTGGGGACGAAACGCAAAGAAATGAGATTGCATTACATTATTATGTTGTTAGAACAATTAACGTAGTTTTATTTTCTCTATGAGAACAATAATACACGGTTTTGTGACCACTAGAGCTGTCATAAGCATAAGATAATAAATAGGTTGTTAGTGTACTGACAATCGAGAAGTAATGATATTAGCAATCCGTATTTTTTTTTTATATGTTTGAACACTAGGAATTTTAACCATGCATTTTTCATTAATAGGTGTCACTTCAGATTATCCGTAAATATTACTATCACTGAGTTTGTTGTTGATTTGATCTCAAAGGGAATTTGTGAATATGCTATTCCTTGGAAACAACATACTTTCTAACTGTTCGCATTGGTATTTTCAATACAAGTTTGAATCCAGTTACGGAACGCAAAAAGAAAAATCATAATAATAGTCGATCTTTAGCATCTTTGACCGATTGGGGTTGTTTTCACAACTAAATTAAAGTATCAAGTATAAGGGAACAATATTTATTTTGTTTACGTTGAGTTCACTTATGTTTGTGATATACATTCAATTATTTTTAAAATGATATTTTGGTTCATATCAAAACAGAAAAATCTTATCTCGATTTTCTAAGGTGAAATATTGATTCGCTGGATCGATTCAGTACTGGATATCGATTGAAAAAATGTTTATTTATTTTTTGTCCTTAAAATTGATTCGTCAATTAATCGATAACAGAACGTCATCCCTTGCTCATCTCTTTAAGACATAAAGACATTGACAAGTAAGTGTCAACATTCGAAAAAGTTTGATGATACAAAACAAATAACTTTGATATGATTTTTAACTTAAAAGTTACTAGATAAAGACTAGATTATTAATAAATCGTTACAATGTGTGAGTCACTGTGAGGATTAGACTTTTAACTTTTGCATTGTTGCAAAGACATGCAATAACTTTCAGTTAAGAGCTATGTAATCAAGATTATTTTCAAACCAGTGTTAAAGTTTAGTGAAATAGTTTGTTGTTCGACTCGATTTGCAATCTTACAACCTGCAAACATCACGAGGATTAACGTTACTATAGCCTAGACAGTTGGCGTTTAGTTTTGTTGCTACCAACGGTTGAATAAAGGTAAAGTTAATGTCTGAAGTTGTTATATATCGCATTGTAGAGAACTAACCAACTGATAACATGTCATTCTAATGATACCTACAAATAAAATTGACTATGGTGAATGACAAGTGCAACTAGACATTTAGATGGTGTCGAGAAGACGTGTTCAGGTATTATGAGATGCTCGAGAGCCAATAACTGTTCCAAGTTGTGGCTGAGGATGAGATACATGTTCAATTGGCAACATTTTAATTCACATAGAACAGTTTCTCAGTTTCGTGGGTCAGAGAGATGACGGAGTCAAGAGTTTATTCGGCGTTTAAGTTGAAAGTGCATTCTGTGTAGCGAATGTATTTGCTAAGTTATTGTGAATTGTAGACCACGGATGGGATACTTGGGTTCTATTTGATGTACTTGGTACATGGGTTTTTGTTTTTTTTTTTGGAGGAAACTAGGAATGGTTTCCTTGTTCTGTGTTGTTCAACGATGCTTGGCCTCGGTAATCTTGAACATTGTTCAAAATTTTTAATAATTGTAGCATCTCTTTAAAATGAAGGTTTGTATTTGTGAATTGTGTGGTGTCATGTAGGAAGTCTAGTACCTACCTAACTTGAATAATAAGTTTGGAATTTAAAGTATACTGTCAGTAATGGCTGTGCTAACTTGTTGAATAGTCTGTGCTGGTCATTTTGAACATACCTAACGTTATTTTGTGTTATTTCATTCAAGTTGGATAAGATAATGTTAACACAGATGTAAAGTCGGTGATGTGCGGTGCATGATTTAATTATTAGTTTGCAAAGTTGGTAATGTTTGGTGTTGTAAGTTATTATACCTATCGTACTGAGAGTTTGGTATGAAATCATGAACATAGAATAGAGTTCTTGAGTATGCTTTTGGCTGTGTATGAAATCATGAACATAGAATAGAGTTCTTGAGTATGCTTTTGGCTGTGTATGAAATCCTGAATGTGAGGTTGCCGTTGTATTCAGAATAAAGATTGATACTGAGAGTAAAGATTGAAATAACAAATTTCATTTTGGTTTAAAGGTGCTGTTTGGAAGTGAAATGGAATTCTGAATGGTGGCAATTATGTGTTGAATTAAAGGCTTTGTTTGGTTCATGATGAGTTTGAGAAAATCTGAAAGATTAAGTACCCATTGACGTAACTGAATGTAATATGTTGAAGACTGATTCAAATCAATCTAGCAATGGTGAGGTCGTGTGCATGGTCAAAGGACTGACTGTGCGGTGAAGAGTAGTCACTGCGGTGACTACTGTAGCCTTAGATGGGCTGGTGAGTGGTCAGAGATGACTGCTGTAGCCTAAAATGGGCTGGTGAGTGGTCAGAGATGACTGCTGTAGCCTTAGATGGGCTGGTGAGTGGTCAGAAATGACTGCTGTAGCCTTAGATGGGCTGGTGAGTGGTCAGAGATGACTGCTGTAGCCTAAAGTAGGCTGGTGAGTGGTCAAAAGATGACTGCTGTAACCGAGATGGGTTACGAGGCCTGGTCAGGATGACTATGGTTGCAGGATGGTCACAGGGTTGACCATCAGGAGACACAGCAATTGCTGTGGGACCAAGAAACATTGCTGGATATGTATGGGGGGGAGCCTAGTCCCTCTGGGGCTTCGGTGACCTGTTGTTTAATGTATGTAGCATGGGTATCTGGCAGTCTTGTTGCTTCGAGAGGATCGGTTGTCTGGGGGAGCCTGGTCCCTCTGGGGCTTTGGTGACCTGTTGTCTGGGGGGAGCCTAGTCTCTCTGGGGCTTTGGTGACCTGTTGTGTGCCTGGGGGAGCCTGGTCCCTCTGGGGCCTCGGTGACCCGTTGTTTGGTGTATGTGGCATGGTATGTTGTGTTGGGCGTTTGGGTGGTTTCTGGCACACTAAGTGCTTCGAGACCGACTTGACGTCTGTTGGGAACCTGGTACCTCTGGTGCTTCGGTAACCGTTTAGAATGTGTTAGTGTTAATATGGTTGTCTAAACGGTGAGGTATCTGTTTCGAGAGTACGACGATGGTTGTGTACGGTGTACGGTGTGGAGACCTAGATTTACATGGAGAAAACAAATGAACAGTGTGTAAGCTATGAGAATTATGTTTTCATGAGTAAAGAAGTACTTGATTTTTGTTGTAGGCTGGTAATATAAGGTGTTGATTGAAGGTTTCACGTGGAAGATGTCACGACCACGTAATTTTTTTTTTATTTGGTCAGGAGCGGCCGAACTTAACCTATTAGGTACTTAATTTTTTTTGTTCTCTTGGTTTTTGTTTTTCATCACAATTGAGTAACGATGTTGTTCATCGCTCTACATCAAACGTGGGACCGTTTGAATGTCAAGATGGCCGTATCGGAGGAAGGTAAATGATTAATAGTTGGGAACGATGAAATATCGCTTGTAAAGTTATTAATTCAGTTTTATTTAATTGGCAACATTTAGCTTCTGATTCAAATTTCAATTAGATTTTATTCGATTGGCAACACTGAGTTTTCTCCAATGTCCAATCCTAGTGAAGGATTTGAATCCTAGAGTAAGGTGACAGACAATTTGGAGGGAAGGCGCGCGGCAGCGCGGAGTTGACTTGAGGAGAGAGAACTGGAGCGGGACGTATGGCGATTACGTGTGATAAGTGGCATGATTGGTGCCGGTGGAGTTGCGTCTAAAAGTATCAGTGAATAGTAAAAGTGATTTCAAATTGGGGCGCGTCAACTTGCTTCTAGAATTGGACAATGGAATATCTCTAAAACGGCATAAGTTACCTGCCTCGTGCATGCATAACCCACGATAAGCCCACAAGTACGAGGGTATATGGAAGGAAGCCCTCGTGTTTCCGACATATATATTTTTAAATATTGCTCACAAGATTGAAACAAATATATGGGGTCAAGCTAATAAAAAGCATGTAAAAAGGTTCACAACTTACCAACTTATATCCGAAACTCAATTTATAAGAGGGCCAATCGTTCACGATGTCATGTAAGTTTGCATATTTTTCGGATTGTAGTTCCTTCAGGCGCAATGTGGTTGTTTTCCTCCAATTTTCGATTACTTCAGGCACTGGCTCCTTGTTGTATTTCAGCCAAACTTTTAACTCTTCAAATTCTTCATTAGATACTGGTAAACAATAGATCAAGTTTAATCTAGCTTCAGCCTAATTAGATAAAACTATTTTTTTTTTTTTTTTTTTTTTTTGAAAAACGTTGCCCCACACTAGGAATTTCTTCCTGTATCGTGGGTGCGTTTACAAACATATAAACTCACATACACAAACACCCAGAGACGGAACAACTATCTGTAGGTCATACAAATATTTGTTCCGTGCGGGAATCGAACCCGCGACACGCAGCGCAGCAGTCAATCGCTCAACCACTGCGCCAACCGTGCGCCCATTTATTACATCTTGTATAACATATTTTCAAATTTATACCACTTTGATTTTCAACTGCTGCAGCTGTGTCAGCCAGAACATCGTCGATGCTTGTGTGGGCTCTCCTTTCGTTTATTATTACCCCACTCTTCCGCAGCAAACGTTTGTGATTGTTATATTTATCAGGAAGTTTTCCCCTTGCTGGAATATATTTATTTTTTCCAAACTTTTGGCTTGGAATGTAGTATGTCTCCTATGGAAATCAAAACAAATTATAAAGAACTAAGCATGAATATCAAGGAAATCAAAATTAATCATTTAAGTGTATCTACTATATAAAAATAAGTCGGGTTTCTCCCTGACGCTATAACTCCAGAATGCACAAACCAATTTCCAAGGTTTTGAATTCGTTGGAAAGGTCTCGGGCTCCGTGAGGTTTATAGGTAGGGTAGGGTAGTGTAGTGTAGGGTAGGGTAGATAAATGTTTGGTCTTTTTATGGCAAATCAAAGTTTGCCGGGTCAGCTAGTTTGTCATAAATATCAACTTAACAACATGGAATTGATAGTTTTTAGGGTTCCGTACCCAAAGGGTAAAACGGGATCCTATTACTAAGACTGCAGTCAGTCTGTCTGTCTATCACCGGCCTGTATAATACTCACAACGGATCTTTGTGGTTCTGAATTGGCTGCAAGAGGCTGCGCACTAGCTATTTTTGTGTCAATATTGGAATTGAAAATAGCATTGAATAACTGTCTATTTCACTCGCATACGTTTGTCGCATCCTATCTCGTTTACTCATCTGTTTCGTGCGCAATAGTTGACAGAGCCAACTTCAGAGCCACAAAGATCCGTTGTGAGTATTATATCTCATGAACCGTGATAGTTAAGACAGTTGAACATTTTTTAACACCGCCCCCCTCTATCTCCGAAACTACTGGGCCTACAATTTTGAAAAAAAGCACTACACTACATGCCTTACACTACAGGGAGTAAATAAGTGATCATAATTAACTAACTACCGTAACTACATAGGTATCTCATTTCATTACAATATAAAAACTGAATTTGAATTTCAATACCTTCACTTCAGTTGGGACTAACGAAACAATTTGGGCGGAAATATCTTGAAATTGTTGTTTTTTCATTTCGCCATATTTTTTGAAATGGTATTCCACTACTGATTTAACCAAGTAGTTCCGTGCCGCAGTGTCTAATTTACCATTTTTTTTTAAAGAAGCTAGACACATTTCTCCAATATTATTGCTTTTTAAAATAATCGTTAAATTATCATTCTAAACAAAAAGAAAATACCATACATTAACACCAACCCTTATAGCTTCGTCCCAGTTAACACCTGAGAGCTGAAATTCATCTTTTATTGATTTCTAAAATATCCGATTTTGTCACTGGCTCACTCAAAATATAAAGGCAAAACTTACAGAAGATTTCTCTCTCGTGGTCGGCAACTCTTCACTGCTTGTGCTGGCCGTGGGACTGGGCGCAGAAAAATCGCTAGTAATGCTTAGAGTTTCATCAGATTCTGTCGCCTGTAACAAGCAATTATCGACGATATTAACGACTTAGAGCCATAGGTATTAGTAAAAATAATGTTTGAATTTGCTGGTACGAGTTGTTCCGAAAACGGTACGCGCGGGCCAGAGGGAGCCGTGACACCAAGAAGTTTTGAAAAAAATAATATGAACACTTACGTGAATAATGTTTTGAAGTTTGTTCAGTCCTCGCTTGAATAATATTCTTTCCTTTAAACTCGGAATTAATTCTTTCAGTTCCGTTTCTTGTATATCGTCAAGCAATTTGAACGAAATCTGATTTACTAAAAAAGAAGAGATAAACATATAATAATGTGTAAAAATTACTAAAGTTCGTTTTGTAAATCTATCAAAGTAAATGATTAATTAGATAGGTACCTAACCACTATTTCTAGCTCAATATCTAGGCCTCCTTTATATAGGCCTAATAATTCCTATACTCTGACCCATTAGCGGCAAAACCGGAACACAAATAAATGTAGAATTAATTAAAGTCACATTATAGTACTCGATAACTTTCTTGCTTTTTGTAGTGATTAGCTATTTACAAAAAAAACACGTGGATTATCGGGCCTTGACAAAAGAGGGGCTATATCCATTTCAAGTTGAATACTGCATTAGCCAACCACTCAATCGTTAGTTCACTGCACAATAAGCTATCAATATTACAAATTGAACAACCAATATTAGTTTAATGAACAATACAACTTAAGAGGCATGGCGCCATCATGAAACACGGCTAATCAAACCATTATTAACAATATAGGTATATTATATCGATCATAATGGGCACTCACCTTCAAAGTTTGTTATAGTGTCTTCAGATAGTCCCCATTCTGTTAAATATTCGGCGACACCCAAGTTGAAGTCTTCTTCTTCACTTTCCATTGCGAGCGAAGCGACTACTAACTCTAGCCGGCCGGCGTAAAATGAAATGAATTAATGAATTATGAACGTCTGCGTTTATGCACTTGCGCAGCCGCCAGCCGCGGTAGCGGCGACGCGAGAGCTAGGGTTGCCAACCGTACTTTATTATAAAGTGAAAATAATTTCAATTTAGATGACGTTATTGACGATAATGCTAGCACTTGCAGTAGTAGCAATGGTAATAGGAAAAGAAAACGAATGCAAAACTATAAGCCGCTGTGGGAAGCGGAATACCCCTGGATCAAAAGTGCTGGATAGCTTAAACAATAAAATAATATTTATAAATGAAATAAGGGAAATATCTATAGTATGTAGTACCATTAAAGATTCTTGTGCAGCGAAGGAATGGCAATCCATTTTTAGAGTTCCGTACCTCAATCGGAAAAAACGGAACTCTTTATCTCGAGAACACGTAGTATCGAGTTCAAATTTAAACCATATACTCAAGTCTACGGTCCCTTGAAGCTGTGAAAAAAATCATACTTCTACGTTAATGTAAAAAAAGATACGGCCGTTTATGTCACAAAACACATACATTTCGACATTCTCGAGGGAATCAAAATGATAGGGTACGAGTACTCCCCGTTGACCTAGAACTATGAAATTTGGCAAGTAATATCGTCACATACTACAAGTACTTAGAAAAATCTGAAAACTATACATTTGTAATAACATCATTATAAATTTAGTCCTTTTTAAACATTATATTTGGAGAACTCAGTTTCGTTAAGCACCTCGTTTTTATGCGGCGTCATACATTTCAGGTCTATACTTAACTCAACTCGGCTAATTTAAGATGGATTAAGTGGAAGTATGTACGGAACCCTCGGTGCGCGAGTCAGACTCGCACTTGGCCGGTTTTTTTTTCCGAGGAATTACTTTTCCAAACATACTTAAAGTGGTATCACGATTAATGTGCGTTCCCGCCACTTCAGAATTTACAGAAAAGGTGTTTTTTTGTAATTAATGCGAAGTGGCGTGACGACAGAAATAAAGCTTCTATAAAGCTTATACGCAATTATTTAAATTTGTGCGTTCCGCGTACCATGTTTAGATGCCATAAATATATTTAAAGCAGATACGAAATTGTTATTAGCTGAAAATTAAAACATAAATTTGTATAAAACAAATATAGTACATTGTTTAACGAATTTTTCATCACATTTGCGAGGAAATAAATAACTACAAAAACTACAACCGCACCAATCAAAAATTTACGAAATTAACAACTTCACTTCCAGATCAGAATGTTTTATCCGTCAAAGAAAAAGGTGGCAGCCCTAGCTCCGCGGGGCAGTGCGGAAGGGGGAGGGGAAATAGTCGCATAAATTGAATATGTAGGAAGGAAATGGAACTACCTATATTGCGTATGGTTTTGTAAATTCTACGATACTGTTTAGTAATTAATTTTTTTTAACCACAGCGACATGTACCTAGGTTACTTTTAAATACTGTTTAAAGTTTCGTATTAATATGGTTGTTGGAGAAATTAATATGACTTTGTGCGGCCTCAGATGATGTAAGCAAGATATAATGTTATTAGGTACAAGCATTACATTCATTTAATTTGCAATGTACCTATGTATGTTTCTTCGGGTGGAATCTTTCAACTCAATTTTGAAGAAGGTAGATATCCCTAATCGATTGAGCTGAAATTTGGCAATACAATAATATGGTACCATGGGGCTGGTCTAATGATGGAGCCGGAAGGTGGCCTTAGGAACTCTGTAATAAATAAAACAATCGTAGGTACCGAATTTGGGCTCTTCAGAATCGTCTTGGTGAGCAATTGCTGGATGTATAATAGATAAGTGATTCAAGAGTAAGGTTTATATTTATCATAAATAGGTAGGTAGGTATGTAGTCTCTCCCCCCTCCCGGTGGGTTCCCGCTTTGTCGATGCGGGGGGGCTCAGTAACCGTGGCTTGGTCACCCACGGTGAAGCGAAGAGGAACCCGAGGAGGCTTTGTAGGTAATGTAGGTTGCGGTGCTGCCTAGGCGACATCGCAACTGAGGCGGGCCGCGATGTCGTATGGGGTCTCCCATACCCATACGATATCGCGGCTGAGGGTTGAAGGCCGCGGCAGGAGAGGAGTGCCGGTATTGCGGTACGCCGCTCTCCCTATCCTCTGCGGCCAAAAAATGGTAGGTGGCGTGGCCATTGACCCTGGCCCGTCACAAGGGGACCAAGGGTGCCATATACACGGGGTCGTCTGGCACCCAGGTGCTAGTTTGGTCCCTGGGGTGGTCACGGCGCACAGTGTGTTCTAGTGCGCCGGTGATGGGGGTTACTCCCCAGAGGAGGGTCCGGTGACGGACAGCCGCGGCGGGTTCGCGGTGAGTGCTAACGCGTACCCGTGTTCCCGCCATAAGCTGCACAGGAGGACACCGTGGAGTTTTAGTGGGTTAGAGTCCCACATAACTGCGCTATCTCCTCGTGGTAGCGTTGTATGAATGAGAATATCTCCACGCTAATAAAATAAATAAAAAAAAGGTATGTAGTCTCATTTATTATTAACTAGCTGATAGAAAGCGAACTCTTCCAGAAAGCCTTTACCACAGAATATATAATTTATAGCGCCTTTACTTTACTACTTCTAATGCCTACTACTATCTTTATTAATGTTAGGTATAGTTGAAATTATTCGCTCGGTCGCATGTTTATAAAACGTCTAATGGATTTTGAATCTTATAACGTTAAAAATAAACGAGCTATTCGAACGGTCTGTTTTGGTACAACTCGGTCAACTTAAGTACTACCTACATAACTACTTCGTATATTAATTAACAATTGAAATGAGAGCAGTGGTGGCCCAGTGGTGGCGGCCCCAACTTACGAACAGTAAGTCGTGGGTTCGAACCCAGGCAGGCGCATTACTTTGTATAATTTATTTCATTACCACCACTCTCAAAACGGTGAAGGAAAACATCGTGAGGCAACCGGCATGTCCTAGGTAGAACCAAAAAATTCGAAGACATGTGACATCTACCAATCCGCACTGGGTCCGCTTGGTGGATTATAGCACACCTTCTCATAGAGAGGAGGCCTGTGTCCCAGCAGTGGGAACATTAATAGGCTGATGATGATGACATTAATGAACAAATGTCGCTACTTACTAACTGTTAACTTTTGTTGATAAACTTATAAAGGGTGTAAAACACCTCTTTACGCCGAAAGGCACTCCTCGTCATTGCGATATTTTTTTTGTTCTACACCATACCTGCGTACCCTCTAGTAACGGAGATATTGGGGGTCAAAGTTCCAACTTTTTGACAAGTTTTTTTTTAAATACATATTTTAATGTAAGATTTTTAATTTAAACCTCTCCACGACCCCCGTACTATTCAATCTATCCATCAGCACAATGTTTTGAGTGCGTTGCATTGAGTTCTACCACAAAACATGATATTTCACCCAAAAAAAAAGGCGTTTCCCAGCAATAATTTTCGCGTAAAGTTACCTAATTTGATGTACAGAATGCTTGGTTGACGGCTTCGTGATGAGGTCTTTTACACCCTGTATATTAAGTAAAATTACTTAGTAATAATGTAAATTATTGTTCTCATGGAAGTAAACCATAAGTCTGATAGCGTTTGCATCGCCACTTTGCATCAGCAGTAGATTTTTAGGGTTCCGCCCTTGAAGGGTGTCAAACGGAACCCTAATCATAATCATGAACAATTAATTATTTTCAAATAAACGATTTTACAGTGAGATCATTCTTAGCTGGTTGAAATTTTCACATACTAAGAACCGTAATGGCGGATAAATCGTTATATAATAAAAAACCGGACAAGTGCGATTTAAACTCGCGTAGAGAGGGTTCCGTCCGTATGACCCTATGTCCCTATGTTTACATTTCATTCATTTACGTAGCACGTCCGTCTTTGGGTCACCGACTTACATAATTATGTGTACTTACCAAATTTCATCCCAATTGGTTCAGTGGTTTCGTAGGAAATTGGCTGTGACAGATGGATGGACAGGCAGACACACGAGTGATCCTATAAGGGTTCCGTTCTTTCCTTTTGAGGTACAGAACTCTAAAAATATAAACAATTTAAAAAATAGGAGGGGGGGGGGCTTCCTCTAGAATGAATTATAGGACATAATTCAACAAATAATAAAAACTAGTCTAGCGTAATACTTACTTATTTTTAAATAAACATAAACAAACAACAAAAATTATAAAATGTTAGTACGGAATCCTCTGTGCGCCAGTTTGACTCGCACTTAAACGAATATTTTTTTATCAAATGAGTCTGCTACTCATTACCAACTGTCCCGGTAAATGTAGGTAACTATAAATTGCTTTGAAACTAACATAGTAACAATGATACAATCAACCGAATGGTTGTGACTTGTTCTACATAATGTACAATATTCTTTGTTAATTTACATCATGAACTCTTGTAGGGACTATATTTTGACCTCACCCTTTTTAGTTTTGTAGGTTCAACTGTGAGGTCTTGTTACATTTATCATATTATGTTTATGATAAAATCAGCCAAATCAAATTGTTGAGTTTTGTTTGGTAAAATGTACAATATTCTTTGTTAATTTACACCATGAACTCTGGTAGGTACTATATTTTGACCTCAACCTTTTTTTTTGTAAGTTCAACCGCGAGTTCTTGTTATGTTTATCATATTTTATGATATAATGAACCAAACCAAATTATTGAAAGGACGATTACCATTTTTGCCCTGATATATCACTATCACTACATAGTATAAAACAAAGTCCCTTCCTCTCTGTCCCTATGTATGTTTATATCTTTAAAACTCCGCAACGGATTTTGATGCGGTTTTTTTAATAGATATGGTGTTTCAAGAGGAAGGTTTATACGTATAATAAAGTAGGGCGGGCGAAGCCGCTGGC
Source organism: Orthosia gothica (assembly GCA_949775005.1). NCBI lineage: Eukaryota > Metazoa > Arthropoda > Insecta > Lepidoptera > Noctuidae > Orthosia > Orthosia gothica. The sequence goes on along the minus strand of OX459058.1, from coordinate 3,889,337 downwards.
AGAAACTAGTATATAATATATGTCAGGGCAAAAATTAACGATTACAGTAAATTCAAAAAGTAGGCATCCTTAATTATTTCCATTTTGATTTTTGGGATACATGTAAAACTAATTAAAGCTGGGGTTTATTATTCACTGATAAAACATAATTAACGCGTTTCCGGTTTGCAATTAATAGTGAAAATTATTCAAACATGTTTTTGGGGGACTAATAAGTTAGGTAAATCTCTTTAAATGTAAATATGAAAGAACTAGGTTTGTATTTTGTTGACTATGTAAACGTCTATTCTGTGAACAAAAACGCCAATCGCAGTCTACCTACAACATTAAAGTCTATGTGTTATTCAGGTGGCTCTCAACCCGTTGTCTAGAAATAATTCGCAAATTGTTTGGGCACATTATCGATCCAACCAGTACTGCCTCGAAAGAAAAATCTACTACTGCTATGTCTGAGGCAATCTTCCTTCTACTATTTGCATTTCACTGCTTAGAGGCATCTAATCGCCTTTCATTTATCGAAAATGTTTTCTAAGAAAACTATTCTAATGAAACCAATTATTCATAAAGACGCCTACAAAAAAAGTAGCGGCAAAAACACTGACGTGTGAGATCTTATTAATGTAAAAGGGGTCTTTTTTAAATTAAACACATTGGACACTATAAATACATACAGCTTTCAATTAAATAAAAGAAAATAAAGCTCAATCTATAAATTAACTTTGTAATCGGCAATTTTTGACAGGGCACGCGCTCATACTTCATACTTATTTGTTCATCGTCCTTTGTTTAATAAAACGTACAATATTCTTTGTTAATTTGCACTATGAACTCTGGTAGAAACTATATTTTGACCTGAAGATTTTTAGTTCTGTAGGTTCCACCGCGAGGTCTTGTTATATTTATCATATTTTTATGATAGAATCAACCAGACTAAATTGTTGAGATTTGTTTGGTAAAATGTACAATATTCTTTGTTAATATACACCGTAAACTCTGGTAGGGACTATATTTTGATCGCAACGTATATAGTTTTGTAAGTTCAACTGCGAGGTCTTGTTATATTTATCATATTTTTATGATAAAATCAACTAGAAGAAATTGTTGACATTTGTTTGTTAAAATGTACAATATTCTTTGTTAATATACACCGTAAACTCTGGTAGGGACTATATTTTGATCGCAACGTATGCAGTTTTGTAAGTTCAACAGCGAGGTCTTGTTATATTTATCATATTTTTATGATAAAATCAACCAGACTAAATTGTTGACATTTGTTTGGTAAAATGTACAATACCCTTTGTTAATTTATACCGTAAACTCTGGTAGGGACTATATTCTGATCGCAACCTATGTAGTTTTGTAAGTTCAACCGCGAGGTCTTGTTATATTTATCATATTTTTATGATAAAATCAACCAGACTAAATTGTTGACATTTGTTTGGTAAAATGTGCAATACTCTTTGTTAATTTACACCGTAAACTCTGGTAGGGACTATATTCTGATCGCAACCTATGTAGTTTTGTAAGTTCAACCGCGAGGTTTTGTTATATTTATCATATTTTTATGATAAAATCAACCAGACTAAATTGTTGAGATTTGTTTGGTAAAATGTACAATATTCTTTGTTAATATACACCGTAAACTCTGGTAGGGACTATATTTTGATCGCAACGTATGTAGTTTTGTAAGTTCAACAGCGAGGTCTTGTTATATTCATCATATTTTTATGATAAAATCAACCAGACTAAATTGTTGACATTTGTTTGGTAAAATTTACAATACTCTTTGTTAATTTACAACGTAAACTCTGGTAGGGACTATATTCTGATCGCAACCTATGTAGTTTTGTAAGTTCAACCGCAAGGTCTTGTTATATTTATCATATTTTTGTGATTAAATCAACCAGACTAAATTGTTGACATTTGTTTGGTAAAATGTACAATACTCTTTGTTAATTTACACCGTAAACTCTGGTAGGGACTATATTCTGATCGCAACCTATGTAGTTTTGTAAGTTCAACCGCGAGGTCTTGTTATATTTATCATATTTTTTATGATAAAATTAACCAGACTAAATTGTTGAGATTTGTTTGGTAAAATGTACAATATTCTTTGTTAATTTACACCGTAAACTCTGGTAGGGACTATATTTTGATCGCAACCTACGTAGTTTTGTAAGTTCAACCGCGAGGTCTTGTTATATTTATCATGTTTTTATGATAAAATCATCCAGACTAAATTGTTGACATTTGTTTGGTAAAATGTACAATACTCTTTGTTGATTTACATCAAAACTCTGGTACCAACTTCAACCTTTTTAGTTTTGTAAATTCAATAGCGAGGTTTTGTTATATTTATCGTAGTTTCCTTGTAATTCAGCCAACCTTTGCTAATTTGGTAAATCCAACAAACCTTTTTTTTCAGTGTAGGTTTAGGTAGCGTACTTAGTTAGCATAAATACATATATTGGGATACTTACACTATTGTTTTCACAATCAATATGTCCCGTGTTATGTTTGGTCATGGTCACCTCATTAGAAAGAGACACACTACCAACGGGAGCCCTCTCGCTCGGACCGGTTTTTGCGCCATAGTGCACAGTCTAGTAGTAAGAAGTATAATGTCTTTGGTGTTTCTTGTGGACCATAAGTATTTCTAGTGGTACCTTGCCGCTTCACTTATTAAATAAAATTTGCGATTTTATTTATCACGATACTTACTTACATACAACTATCTTTACAGAATATCTACGTATATTTATACATCTTTACAAATAATAAATCTGTAGAAAATTCGTTTTTGTATATCGAAAAAACTTCCAAAAAAAATAACCGGGACAAAAAAAATAGACAGCATTTTGGAATATTTGTATGTTCATCTGTTTGTCAGTTTATTTCTGCACGCATCACTTAAAACGTACGAAACCAATGTAGATAACTTTTATATACATAAAAATTGTGCGAAACTGGTTTTACTTAGTTTTTCTTTCATCGCACGGTTCAATATTTCAAAAGTTTGATGAATTTAAATTGTTAAAGAAGTAAAACTATCATAACACACGAAATTCAGATACTCGGACAGTTAAACTCCATATTCAATAGATGGCGTTGTGCATTTGAAGTCATTTTCTAAATGGTGGTTATAAGATTCTCCGCGAAAGAATGAACCTAGAAAAAAATTGGTAGGCAGGTAAGGTAGACAGGAAGGCATGTATGGTAGGTAGGAAGGTAGATAGGAATCAATCAATCAATCAATCAATCAGTCTTTATTTGTAAACATAAGTAGGTTACAGCAGTGTGCAAGATGTTACAATAAAAAACAGTTTCTATATGTTTTGACATGTAGCGTACAAATATACAATGAGGCTCTTGCCAATTAGGTAAATTAATTTATAATAATTCCGTGATCAATGTCAATTTTTTTTTTAATTTAAGGCGGTACCCCGAGCAAAACGCCGCGCAAGCCGTTTTTTGTGCTGTTTTTAGGAGCTATCTACTCGTAATTTAAAAAGAAATATCAATTAATAAAAATACATTAAATTTCTACGTAATATTGATTCTAAAATGGTAGTTTTTTTTTTTTTTTAAATGTTGTATATATTTCACTAATCTCCTTCCAAAAAAACATAAAAATGAGAAATAATTATTGATAGCATGCATCTCCTCGTAAAGTGTTCATTAGTTATTTTTTGTACTAACACTAATGGATAGACAATTTAATAACGAACATTTTTGTAGTTTTTTTTTTTTCAAATGACCAAAATTCGATTTTATAAAGATTTAATTCTAAAATCTGGGGGTATTCACTACTGTAATTCATGCGCCACCAGTGCCGCTGGACCAATAGGAATGCTCATATCTCATGGCGATTTTTTGGTCAGGGTACCGTCTATATATGTCAAGTAATGTCAATAATTAATTATAAATGCGATCATGTTAGTAATAAATAGTTTTAATGTCAATAAGTTATTGTTAACAGAAAAGTATAAAAGTGATATTGTCTACAGAATCACAAAATCATCATTATACATATTTTTCATGGGGCATGCTATGGGTATACAAACTTCATACTTCAATACTCAATAGAGTTGTAGTGACATTTCAGATAAAGCCAATAATTTTTCATTTAAATAATCATTAATTGAATAATAACATTTTGTTACTAGGAATTCATGCAAACATAATTTGAATTGGTACATTTTGTGTAGGTCTGTGATACTTTTTGGCAACTTATTGTATATTTTGGGTGCCATGCCCAAAATGTTTTTACCAAATACTGCTTTTTTATGACTTCTTACGCATATTTTAGTTTTGTGTCGTGTGCTTCTTGGGTGGGTGTAAAGATGTAGATTCGCTTTGACAAAGATCGCCAATTCATATATATAAAGACAAGGGAATGTTAATAATTGGAACTCTTGAAAATATGGCTTACAGCTTTCTGTGTGTTGTTGTTGGAAGGTAAGTAGGGTAGGGTAGGTAGTTAACGGGAGCGAAACCGCAGCCACAGCTTGTAGGCTGTACATATAAATTCACACATATTTCCACTTGGAAAGAAACGCTGGTAAATTAAAAGTATAAAATAACGTAACTCAAAGGTGTTAAAAGATGTACGATATCAGAAAAAAACTGATAATCGGTAATAAACCGGCCAAGTCCGAATCGCAGGCCGGCTTATTACCGATTATCACAAAAAAACAGCAGAAAAACACGTTTGCTGTATGGGAGCCCCCTTAAGTATTTATTTTATTCTGTTTTTAGTATTTGTTGTTATAGCGGCAATAGAAATACATCATCTGTGAAAATTTCAACTGTCTACCTATCACGTTTCATGAGATACAGCCTGGTGACAAACAGACTGACAGACAGACAGACAGACGGACAGCGAAGTCTTAGTAATAGGGTCCCGTTTTTACCCTTTGGGTACGGAACCCTAAAAAATATCTACTATATTCTCTAAACATTAGGCACCAACATTTCACTCGTACAGTCCTGATGTACGTGGGACACTCAGAAAGTTTTGCGAAACTAAAAAAAATTGTTCTATACGTACATATATTTTTATTAAATCTTTTCAAAGTACTTTCCACCAGCCTCTATACAAAGATTCATGCGCCTAAACCAGTTTTCAAAACACTTTTTCCAGTCCGCCGCAGACACCTCGTTTACAGCCTGCTCGAACGCAGCCAGCGCATCTTCCGGCGACGAAAATTGTATCCCTTTGAGCTGATTTTTTATTTTTGGGAATAAAAAGAAGTCACACGGTGCTAGATCAGGGCTGTAAGGAGGGTGACCCAGGAGTTTGACTGGCGTGCTGTCCAGGAAGTCCCTCGTTTTGAGTGCGGTGTGCGCAGGTGCATTGTCGTGGTGGAGCAGTAGCCCGCGGAGCCCTGTGTTTGGTCGCTTGTTGCTTATAACAGAGAAAACTTCTGGCAAACATTTGGTAGTATACCATTCGGCATTAATGCTTCTTTGATCCCGTAAGGGAATTGATACCAAGTGGCCAGTCAAATTAAAAAAGCTAGCGATCAAAATCTTACCCCCGCTTCTAGATCGCTTCACTTTGGTAGGCGTTGGCTCATTTTGAAACACCCAAACAGTCGACTGGCGCTTGGTTTCTGGGTCGTATTGATAAATCCAGGACTCATCACCTGTAACGATGTCGTAAACACGCCGAGACGAGCCTGCTTCAAATTTGTTAAGCATATCACGGCACCATTCCACCCGGGCCTGCTTCTGAGCATCGGTGAGGTTGTGCGGCACCCAGCGTGATACTATCCTCCTCACGCGAAGATGGCTGTGTAGAATCTCGTGAACGCTTCCCGATCCAATCTTCAATATGTGTTGAATCTCCTGATATGTATTTCGCCTATTGTCTTGGATTAAATTTTTCACTGCTAGCACGTTTTCTTCGGTAACAGCCGTCAAAGGGCGACCGCTTCTTTCGTCATCCCCCAAAGTTGGTCGACCGCGCTTGAATTCGTTATACCAACGATACACGGTTGCCTTGGAAGGGCCTTCATCCATGAATGCCATTTGAAGTCTATCGTACGATTCATCCGGTTTCAGGCGACACTTGAAATCGTATAAAATCATAGCTCTAAAATGTTCCCGGCGCAGATCCATATTTCAGTGAGACACAATACTTTGAATTAACTCGCAAAAAATGTGGAGGGAAATTTTGAAATTGGAACTTACTTATTTTTACTTATAAATAATCATATTTTCGAAAAACATTATAACTGGCCAGTCTCCCATATATAAAAACTTTTTTTCGCAATACTTTCTGAGGGGCCTGGTATTTAATGAAATAAGTACTAATAATATCTACAGTTATTTTAAGCACACTCTTTCACTTGAATACCCTGATTTCAAACAACATTTATACCATTTAGCATTTACTTATAACCGTTGGGTAAACAAAAGAGATTCATCTTTCATATCACAGGGCATCTATCTTCAAGCTAGCAAAACGTCTGACAGCCGACAGTGAGGTAGCCTGCGGGAATGTCTTCCTAATCTGTCATCTGCCAAGTCGAGTAAAATGCCTGGTAGGTATGGTTGGAGATACAAGCTTCTTGCTGGGGCTTTGTCCTAGTAAGTATTAATATAAATTGCTGTTTTGTTGTGTTGTATAGTTTTTTTTTTTTTTTTTATATATATATATTATAGGCTCGCGCTTGACCACTATCTCACCTGATGGTAAGCGATGATGTGGTCGACGGTGAAGCACGCTTGCCTAGAAGTAACCTATTCACTCTTGGCTTAAAAACTCCTAGATTGTAGCTATCGGGAAACACAGACTCCGGCAGGGAATTCCACTCCTTAGCTGTACGCATAATGAAAGTATTTCCAAAACGTTTAGTGCGTATGGGTGGTATGTCTACCATGTAGCGATGGCGCATCGCCGTACGTCTTGTAGTCCGATGATGAAACGGGCTTGCTGGAATTAGATCATGCAATTCCATCGCACACTCCCCGAAATGCAACCGATAAAAGACCGACAAGCTGGCAACTCGGCGACGATGTTCAAGGCTCTGGAGCTTAGACTTAACCAGTGCCTCATCGCCGATGAGCCTTTTGGCCCGCTTTTCGATCGACTCTAGTGCATCAAGCTGGTATTTGGCGGATCCGTCCCAGAGATGAGAACAGTACTCCATGCATGATCGAACTTGCGCTTGATACAAGCTGAGCAGCTGTATCAGCTGTGCAGTTATTATCTATTGTTAAGGATTTTAGTTCATACCTAAGCATATTAGTTTCTTTATTTTCTGCCTTCTGGTTTACACTGTAGCTTAACATCAAGCTTTTACTCCGTGAAGGTTTAGGCAGAGGTGTAAGGTTCCCTGAAGTTCCACCCACATTCCGCCTTTTATGTTTAGGTTCCATGTGATTAATTCGAGCCAACTGCCATAAAACTGTAGACCAGTAGTTTATCATTATTTGTACAATGTTTTGTTCGCGAACACAAAGAGTGTGTGCGATGTGCACTATCTGCACAGGACCATTTTCAAATTTAATGTTAACTCTGCAAATGAAATTGCAAATATGTTGTTGGTGTACCTTAGTAAAATAAATATATAAACTGTTCTAAAACAAATAAAAACGCCACCTTTACCAGCATATTTTCAGCTTTTATATAAAGTTTCAGCCAATCACACACGGTATCTACATCTCATTTTTCAACTGTCCTTTCGCACGTACAAGCTTTGTCCGTACTTTACTGTACCTTCTTCTTTACTGGTGTCTGAAAAATTAATAAAATAAGAAAATTATATCCGTCGTTTCGCTGGAAATATGATTATCAAAACTTCTACCATAGCACTCCAGCAAAATGAGATAACTACCCACTAAAAACACAAAGACCATAAAACACAAAGCATCGTAAAATATCATAATTTAGTAGTAACTCAAAATGCCCGAGGCTCTCGATAAGGTAACGCGGGAACTCAGCTACAAGGCTAAAATGGCCGCTCTAATTTATTACACATTATTTTTCTTAGTAGCCATCTTGAGGAAATTTTGGTTGACTGATTGGTGTTATAATTAAGATGAAAATGGAGGAATAATGCAGCTTTCTTGAACGTCTTCCTCACCTGCAGTGTTTGCACATCGTGCTGTAGGAAGATAATGCTGTTGTCACCTGCAGATGCTGGGACTAACATACTGCTTACCGAGTTTGATAAAGGACAGGGCGGAGAGATAAGTCGTTGGCATTAATATGGCTGATCAGTTTTAACTGCGAAACACAATAGCCAGTACCTTATATTGGCAGATGTGTAGACATACCGTTATTGCTTATCTAACTTAATTTGGGGTGAGTTTATTGTTATGAAGGGGCACAAATCCGGACTAGACGTTGCCACATATGGAAAAACCTAATAATATATTCCTCGACCAGGGAATAAGAATATTGAAGATAAAAAATTTAGTTGGCATTTTAGATTTTTTATCTTAGAAGGAGTTCTGTGCATGCGGCTTCCCTGGTAACTCATAAACGGCACAAATATGTGGATGTCTCTAACTATTCTCAATCTCATTAATTCTTTTGTTTTGTTTCCTTCTTTTAATTAGTCTTTTTACAATGGTTTTCAATCATCATTATAGCCCTTTACTAAGAATAGTTACAGCACTGATAACAACATTTGTGTCACATGTTAAATTTATTTTTTATTTTTATTTTACCTTTGTATTGATTCTTTTACCGATTGTTTTGTAAATGTGTGAACATTGTAGGATTTCTAGATGCTTGTTAACACTTGTTAACTTTTTAATTCGTTTTATTTTCTTTTGTTTATATAATATTTTTTTTTTGTTTTTCTTTTTCTTACTACTTATTGTCGGGCCTCCGTTGCTCCCCCATATCTGAGTACTAATGCTGTACCATTAAAATATTGTAAAACCAAACCATTTTTTAAAAGAGTAACCATTGAGTTTCTTGCCGGTTCTTCTCCATAGGAAACGACCAACCTGAACCGTGCACCTTTTGTCGACGCCCATGTAGGCCTATATGAAATTGATTTTAAATAAGTGTCCCGCACTCAAAGTCGCGATTGCAACTGCATACCTACTGTCACATTTTTCTACACCATATTAACTTCTTCCTACAGTTTTTCTTCATTAATATCACAATATCCTCGAAAACCAGTCCAATCTGCCACGCCTTACTGTTTGAAGTCTAGCGCTCTTGACGCCGAAGTCGCTTAGACTTCTGCTCACGTCCACACGGCAAAACGAGGGTGAAGTGAGAAACTTTAAAACGAGGGGAGACAACTGTATTTACTCAATTGTAATCCTAGCAGTGCCTCATCAATTTGTCCCCGATACGGGAACCGAACCCGAATACGTGACTTGAGAAGACCGATGTTTTGAGTGTCTGTATTAATTAGGACATATTTATAGGGAATCTAGTTTCTGTCAGTGGCTTCGCCCACTTGGGTTTCGGAAATCATCCCAAAGGAACGCATTTTCGGGATACAATATATTGTGTCCTTTTCCATTCTATCTCTATAACAAAATTTGTCGAAATTGGTTTAGCGGTTTAGTCATCAAAACGTGGCAAACAGACAGACAAAGTTACATTTGCATTTATAATATTAGTATTTGCAAACAAAATATTCCTAGAACATTAAGGGCGGTTTAAAGCCTGTCCCGAACTCTGGACGTCTTTCTTCCGTCGGTCTGAAATAATGCAACGGTAATGATTGTTTAGCCTTCTGCAGCCGGGTCTGTTAGCAGCTCTCAGAAACCGAAGGAAGAATGTATTTGTTTTATTTTACACTATAGTAATAGGTTTTGATTTCACTTTTTAGTTGTGGTACCTAATAGGCAAGCTCTATAGTAAGGTACCTATAATGCCAGAATAGATTACCCGAATATCATGAAACTTCAATATAACCGGTGGAATGAGAGTGTACCAAGGTGAACTGTACACATCTGCGTAACCCTTTAGAGCGTAATGGCGTAATATTGTGTTATGAAATGGTATAAATAATAAACATACATGCTATTGCAACAATCCAGAGAGATTTGCTGATTTGATTTGTCATTTATTGAAGAAAGAAAGAAAACTAGTTTATTTGGCACACACAGATACACACAAAGAAGAGAAGAAGAAGAAAATAGAGAGTTCTACTGTATATCTCCGAAGTTCTTCACCAGATCTTCAATAAATTTAAATGTGACCAATTTGAGAATATACTCATTCGACCCAACCCAAAAAAGACTTTTCAAAATCGGTCCGCAATTGACGAAGAAATCGGTGAACATACACAAAAAAAAAACAAACGTAAAGTCGAACATAGAACTTCCTCCTCATTGGTAAGTCGGTTAAAAACATTGATATGTTAGGTAAAACTGTGATGAACAAAAAAATCTAGAAGCTTCCTGGTGCAAACAACAACAACCTAAGAATTGCATAATTTTGGCAACGGTGCCGCAAAACTATAAAACCAATTTGCATAGCAGCAACCTCTCCTGACCACCAGACCCGAACGAATATTCCTCATGCACCGAGCCCTGTATCTCGAAGAGCATGTTAAATCAATGTTCCTGCACACGTATATCTATAATAGTCGTTAAAGGCTCTTAGAAGCCTGTAAGTCTAACGACCCGTGTAACCATAAGATACAGTGGTACTCCGGACTAAATTGAATTGTGTGGGCTTTGGCTTAAATATTGATATTCTACTGCATCTTAGACAGGATGTGCATATAGATAGTTGGGGAAGGGATAGACTGAAGGTAGGATTTAGATGGATTGCAACCTATTTGGTTATGAATCGAAACGATCGTAAAAGATGAGAGGCGAATGAGCCGGTGTCAATTATTCTGCCAGTTGCAGTGTAGAGGGGATGGCGTTGATCTTTGCTCACTGTGGTAGTTGTAAAGACTTTTTTTTTTTTGGAAGTTGAGCAATGCACTAGCACTCTGGATAGTCAGACTCGTGAACACCTTACTTGTTTATTGTGGCGGTCAGATAGGCAGTCGATCTGTGTAAAACACTGGTAATTAGCTGAATCCGGTTAGACTGGAAGCCAAACCCAACATAGTTGGGAAAACCTACGCAAATTGATTGATTGATCTAAGTCATTTCCTCCACTCGAATTAAAACCTCAGTTAAATTGAAAATAACAGCTTGTTTTTTATTACAATTAACGTTCTCGACTCTAGTTTTTTTACAAGCTTTTATTTACTAGCAATATATATTATGTATGTAAGTGTGTTCGGGTCAAATCTTGCAACTGAATTTTAAATCAGTTATCCTCCACCGATTAAGATGAAATTTTGCATACACGTTTAGTTTAATGAGAATTCATGGTTAGCTAAGTGACGTCATTCTAAATCTAATATGGCGTACGGCCCAGGATGGCGGACTAGTTATTTTTTGTGCACTACCATGTTAAAGGTATAATGAAAGGGTTTGCTAAAAAAGCTCGTTTAAAAAAAGTTTTATTTATTTTTTGTAGTTTGGAGACGGAGTCAACTGAAGTTGAGGTTAAGTAAGACCTAGAATATAGATGTTTATCCATGGTTACATTACACAGCCCTCCCATAAACATAGTCAACACGAAAATAAGTTAACATGACATCAAAGAAACAGCCTTAACGAAAACAAAGCACCCGTCAAAACCCCATGAAAAAATAAACACTTTCATCCACACGTAAACATTTCAGAACCTCATAACCTTCCCTCCCGAATACCGACATATAACAGAAAATAAAGTAATATTTTATCGTTACTTACGCGGTTTACATACAACATAGGACGTGATCTAATTTAAGACACCTCCTGTCTGCCTGAGGCCTAATCTACGCCATGTCAGTGCCGATAAAGAATGAGACGACGTTTTCATCTGTTCTTTTCCATCATAGTCTTTTGACGTCGATTTATCCTTGTCTAGTTGGGTTGTGATGCTCTAGTTGGTGTTTTTTTGGAGCTAAATATGTGTTTTATGTCCTACCTGATGTTTAGGCAAAATATGCAAGTCTAAATTGTAACATTTAGTGCTAAACAAAATTAAAACATCGCTATGTTTCTGTAAATCGCTTGAAAACAGCGCTAAACGCATTAATGCAGTCGGATCACAGTTATGTTTTGAGAAGTGTCCTTACCTTCCGTAAGGGTTGTTTTTAATTTAGTCACGCTTGACTGAAATCTGTTAAGTGTTCTCATTACAAAAAAAAACCGTCCAAGTGCGAGTTGTACCATTATCGCAAAAAACGGCAAAAGAACACGTTTATTTTATAGGAGCCCCACTTAAATATTTATTATATTCCGTGTTATAGCGGCAATAGAAATACATCATCTGTGAAAATTTCAACTGTCTAGCTATCACGGTTCATGAGATACAGCCTGGTGACAGACGGACGGACAGACGGACTAAAACTACTCCAAATGTATGCAATATAAATGTTTAGTTTCCACGTCTAGTTTCATTGATTTTCCAGTCTTCTAAAATTACAATGCTTTCATTTTATCAAAAACCAAATCACAACACAGAAAACAGACACACAACTTCAAACAATACACAACACAACTGTTCAAGGGTCAACCACAAAACTTTGAGAGCCACAGCATAGTTTATACACATATCCATTGTCCCTAGACACTCAGCCCACTGCCGTAGCCTTCGTATCTTCAAAGAGAAACATTAATTAACCCCACCCACTAATTATACCATTCATCATTCAATTTTAATTTTTCACAACGTTTTCGAACATTTTACGGTCAAAAACGATTTTATTATAGACTTTAAGAATGGTTATTTACGATCCAATATCCGTTTTAATTGTTTGGGTGCTACTTCCGAAAATTAGGAATGACGTAGACGACGGATTTTATGGTAACCATTATTTTCCGTTTGGTTTTGCTTTCTTTATGAGGCAATTTTTTAAGAAGTCTGAATTTATTAACGACCACACAAGAAGCAGTGTCTCAAGACAAAAGTCTATGACCAGTGTGTGTTGCCAGTGATCACCTATGGGACCGAGACGTGGTCGCTCACAATGGGCCTTATCAGAAAGCTTATAGTCACCCAAAGGGCATTGGAGAGGGCTATGCTCGGAGTTTCCTTGCGTGATCATGTCAGAAATGAGGATATCCGCAGGAGAACCAAAGTTACCGACATAGCCCGAAGAATTGAGAAACTTAAGTTGCAGTGGGCAGAGCACATTGCTCGCAGAACGGATGCACATTGGGGCCGAAAAGTTCTGGAATGGCGACCGCGAACCGGTAGACGATACGTTGGAAGGCCTCCCACTAGGTGGACTGATGACCTGGTTAAGGTTGCGGGAAGGCGCTGGATACGAGACGCACGGGATCGGTCAATGTGGCGACGACTGGGGGAGGTCTATGTCCAGCAGTGGACGTCTTTCGGCTAAAATGATGATGACACAAGAAGAAAGAATACAGTAATTAAATCGATTTTTAGATCTGGAAAAGTCTATAATATAATAATAATATAATAATATTTATTTACGAAAAATTACAGGTAGATACAAGAAAAAATATGGATATGTTACAAATAATAGGTAGAAAATTATTATGACACAATATTGTATGTTGCAAAATCTGTACTTAATAGATTAACCCTGCCTCTTAAACTAGGATAACCTGTATCTTAAGAGACAACTATGGAATTTAAACTTGCCTGGAAAATGATAATGGATGCTGTCGAGGACCTCTGTCTTCCACTTCGATTAATACTACCGTAATTATGTATTAATTTGAAAATTTGTTATATCTGCAAACTCAGAAACAGGACATCATTAACACAAATTTCATATTAAATTCTACGTCATTAAAACCATAATTGGAGTCGCTCTCAAAAGGGAAGGCGAGGCACTAGTGTGAAAACGAACATTAGCATCAAATATGCACAGACCAAACTCATATGGCGGCACTAACACCACTCGAAGTCTCCATTACGCACAAACTTCCATGTGGACGAAATTTTAATGAAAGCCTAATAATACCCTTCATAAATACAAAGCAACTATCAAAGTTTCCCTTTAGAAATTCAAAGGTTTATGAAATATTCAGCTGGAGAGCCTATGCGTGAGGCGACTCATTTTAATTTAATTATTGTAGGCAATACGTTTAGACACACCTTAGGGTCACGACACATCTGCGGAACGTACGGTGCCAACACTTCAGCGACTGAATTATCGGTCGGTCGTAGCATTCGGTTGACAATTTGGCATGAACATACCAAACACGTCGAACAGTCGGAAAAGTGACGGTGCGGCGGCGTCGGCGGCGTTTAGTTCAGCGCGTTAAAATTACGTGGCGTCGTCGTCAGTCGCCACCGAACGTTCAACTACGCGCGCCGAACTATCGGTCGCTTAACGCGTCGCCGAACTTTCGACGCGTTGTGTGATGTGTCGCTTGCTCATGAACGTGACGTAATTTCGACTGATGTGTCATAGGGGACTTGAGAAATCACTGAGAGCGTATTCGACCGAACGTTCGGCCCCGAACGTTCCACAGATGTATCGCAACCCTTAGTAGGCAAAGCGAAGAAGTAAGTAGTGAGTAGGGAGTAGGAAAAAGTCGACCTACCTTTGTTTTTTTTTACTTTAATGTAACTTTGAAATTGTTATTATTGATAATATATATATAGTTATTATTGATCATATATTAAATTTCTGCTTCAAAACTTATTTCTCTTTTATTTCTTTGCATAAATAGTACGACCGAGCACATATGTAACATTTTGCATTCGAAGATATACGTCTTCAAAAAATAATAATTTTATTTTCCCAAATGTTGTTATGATAAATAACATCACGAACAAAGCCAATATAGCCACCATGCACCGTACGCTAGATTCCCCAATTACCTTGACTTCATAACATACAAATACCTACTTACATAATGCGCTGTTGTGTGTCAGATTATCTAATTGTACAAGCCTGAACATGGTGTCTGCTGCCGCCATTATGCGGTTGATCTTAGACCACAAGACACGCCGGTCGCATCGTGAATGGGTCGCCTTAACAATGCCGTAAACAGGCTTAGACGACGTACGTTATTTGGTACAATAAACTTGTGTGAGTATTGCGCATGGTTTCCTGAATCCAGGACATAGGTCCAAGGGGCATTATCCTGTATTAATTACTGTCTGAAAACCTAGATTGGATGTGGTACCGATAGATGTTTATTGTCTGGAATAGGTCAGCCATGTTTAAATTGAGATAGAGAGCTGGGGTTCTTTTTGCCGTCATTGGGTACTTAGGTACTACATTTAAAAGGCTTTCCAAAAAGGAAGAGGTTCTATGTTCGCTTCACTAATTTATCCGTCAATTGTGAACCGATTTTGTTGTGTTTGAAAGAGTATGTGCCCGAATTCATCCTATTTAAAATTTAGTGAAGATCTCACAGAACTTTTCAATAAATGACGGTTAATCTGTTGGGTTTGCTGTAATTGCATGTCTGTTTATTGTTTACACTATTTTATAACTTAAAATAACGGAAGTGCGCTCTAAAGGAGTACGTACTCAGATCAGATATGTTCCCTGGTACACTTTCATTCCACCAAGTTTCATGTTATTCGGGTAATATATTTATTTAAACTTCATGTACAATGGTGATACATAGGCGGACTTAATGCAGCAAGGCATTCTCTATCAGTCAACCTTTGGGTTAAAAAGAATAGACTAATATATTACACTTATCTCTATATAAAACAATAGACTAATAAATATTATAATAAATACTATATTCTAAACGAAACAGAAATTTAAATATAATAAATATATTCTCGCATCCATTCGGTCATTATATATACCATACTATAGAACTTGCCTATTATATACCATAACTAAAAAGTGAAGAATAAAACACTACCTATTGAAAAATAACTTCAATTTCGGAAGTCAAAAAACAGGACCTCCGACTGCTGAAATTGAAGTTATTTTTCAATAGGCAGTGTATTTATTTCTATTCTATTTTCTACTCAAATATTGATATGGAGGTCTGTATGTTTGGGTGTTCTATCACGCAGGGAAACCACTGGCCGAAGCCAGTATACAAGAAAGAGCTAGAATACTAGACAAATCTAGGTACATTCAATCCTGAAATGTGTACTTACTTCCATTCCTTTCAGAAGATATATTTGGGTAGAATCGGTACAAAATAAGATACTTTATTTGCACAGTTTTCAGACAAAATACATATACATTTATGTACTGAGATAGTATTTACTTACGTACCTATATGTAAATTTTGGTAAGAACTAGACATAAGCAGAGTAAAAAAATCAAAATACCCGACTGCTTAAAAAGCGAACTAAAAAGTCAGTTCGTAAACAAGGAAAAAATCATGCTGTGCAGTCGAAGGATACATATTCGCGGGCTGGTTAACCAAAATCTGGTGTATCCTCCGCCTGCACAGCATGATTTTTTCCTTGTTTACGACTTTTTAATTCGCTTTTTAAGCAGTCGGGTATTTAGATTTTTTGATTTGACTTTTTTTATTTATAACTTTTTAGTTACGTTTTTTTCGAATTAGATACATTTAAACATATAAGTGTAAAACCCTTTATTTAGATACCCCACACGATGGGTTTGGAAGCAAAAAAACATTAGGTCTTCCACAATATGTCGCCCAAAATCCGCAATTTTCTATTGTCCAATTTTAATGTAGCCTATGACACTCGCAGGGTTAAGACGAATCGATTGACGTATGAATCATCAAAATAGGCCAACGCGTTTGGTCTCTGGAATGCCATATAGGAACAAACATACATACATACATAGACTGATAAACAAATGTGTTTATCAGTCTATGTATGTATGTATGTTTCCCTCCTTCGGCAGTCGGGTAAAAAGAGTGGATTGAAATAGAAACCTGAATACGATTAGCAAACCAAATGAGGTACACGTCACTTTAAATAAACGCTTTTACTAATAAGTATTGACTAAAAAGATTTTGAATGAATTGTAACGAAATAATGAGTTTTGTAGACATTGATACTAATACGATTATTGTACCGAATTTGTATTCATACAAACCCTAGATCTTTTTCTAAAGTGCTCAATTGTAATTTTATTGTTCACCAATTTATTTTAAGTATAATATAAGGTTTCAGACAGCTCCAACTCCGTTGTGAAGACAATAATTAGGAGGAACGAATATCCTTTATTTTTAACATACATACATAAACTCAAGCCATTTTCCCATGGGGTTAAGCAGAAACTATAGAACGCCACCTGCTACGATCCTTACCTACATACTATGAACATATTATGAAAAACCTCTACAAGTAAAATTTC
Organism: Orthosia gothica; assembly: GCA_949775005.1. Taxonomy (NCBI): domain Eukaryota; kingdom Metazoa; phylum Arthropoda; class Insecta; order Lepidoptera; family Noctuidae; genus Orthosia; species Orthosia gothica. The sequence continues at coordinate 3,872,064 of OX459058.1, read as the reverse complement.
AAAATTTAAAAAACCCCCGACACATTTATCTTGCGAAAACAACCCGATTCAAACAGAAAAACGCCCATTACTTTTGAACGGCTGAACCGATTTTATTCAAACATAGCTAAGAACACTCACGCCAAATTCACCTTTCAAACAAAAAAAAACTAAATAAAAATCGGTTCTTCCGTTTAGGCGCTATGATGCCACAGACAGACACACAGATACACAGATACACAGCAAAACACGTGAAACTTATAACACCCCTCTTTATCCGGCGGGGGTTAAACTTATATAACACCCCTCTTTATCTGGCGGGGGTTAAAAATTACCTTATAATTAAATAGTTAAGAAAATCTCCAACATAGGTGTAATTTTTATCAACACAAACAATTCGTATTACGCTCTGGACTGGTTTAGCCAGATTTTTCATGTAAATAGTATACTTATCTATCTTCTATAATATAAAAATGAATCGCAAAATGTGTTGGTAAGCGCATAACTCAACAACGCCTGGACCAATTTGGCCAATTCTTTTTTTTAAATGTTGGTAGAAGTTCAAAGATGGTTTTTACGGGGAGAAAAATTCTAATAATTGCCGGAAAAAAAATAAAAACAGCCATTTTCTTTTGCCCATACAAAAGTTTTCTAACTAAAACGTAGAGTCAATTTGAGCTTTATTGCTAGCTATTTTTGCTTTTTGCAGGGTAGGGTAGGGTAGTGTAGGGTAGTGTAGGGTAGGGTAGTGTAGGGTAGGGTAGGGTAGTGTAGGGTAGGGTAGTGTAGCGTAGGGTAGGGAAGGGTAGTGTAGGGTAGGGTAGGGTAGTGTAGGGTAGGATAGTGTAGTGTAGGGTAGTGTAGGGTAGGGTAGTGTAGTATAGGGTAGGGTAGTGTAGCGTAGGGTAGGGAAGATAGTGTAGGGTAGGGTAGTGTAGGGTAGTGTAGGGTAGGATAGTGTAGGGTAGGGTAGTGTAGGGTAGGGTAGTGTAGGGTCGGGTAGGGTAGGGTAGTGTAGGGTAGGGTAGGTAGTGTAAGGTAGGGTAGGTAAGGTAGATAAATGTTTGGTGTTTTTACAAAGTTTGCCGGGTCAGTTAGTAATATTATAAAGAGGAAAGATTTATATTCTTTTTTTGTTTGTTGCGAATAAACTTATATACTACTGGACCGATTTAAAAAAATCTTTCACCGTTGAGAAGCTACACTATCTCCGGGTGACATAGGCTACTTTTTATCCCTGTATTCCCACGGGAACGGGTACTACGCGGGTGAAACCGCGAGGCGTCCGCAAGTAACTAATATTAATAATTAAGAGATTGTGAGTCTAAGATATTTCTGCATAAATAAATAATAACCCCCAGAATACGAAATTAGCTTATTTAAAGCTACAAATTAATACACAAATCAAACTTCCAGCATCATTATTTAGTCGTAAACCAAAATAGGATAAGGCGAGTTACAAACATCTCGATTCCTATAAATATGTAGTCGTCTCGTAATTCACTGAGTGTTAAGTAAGTTAAATATGTGTTTAAGTGCCCTTAAGTTTGTATTTGACATGGAGCTACTAATGAAATAGTTTGGATGCGTTATCGGCAAATGGGTGTATGTGGCTTGGAACATTTTTCAAGTGATTACTAAAACTTACACTGAAAATAAATCTGAGATATAAGGACTGGTTTTTGAATCTAGTTAATTTTAGAAGGTTTTAACAGCGGTCTTGTTCATGGCTCTAGAGTTGCAGCGCCATTCTTTGGTATCAAAAATTACACCTTGGTATACGAATTATCTTTTCTTAAATGAGTACTTACATTTTAATTTATATTAAACAATCAGACATAAAGTTTTGAATTTCAGTTTAGTTTATCTGCACCCACTACAAATTATGCCACTAACAATAAGACAGTTTTCAAAAAGTTAACTGAAGAACAGAATATAAAAAACCAGCCTTGGACTCGCGTACGAAGGGGTACCATTATCGCAAAAAACGGCAAAAAAATCACGTTTGCTGTATGGGAGTCCCACTTAAATATTTATTTTATTTTGTTTTTAGTATTTGTTGTTGTAGCGGCAACAGAAATACATCATATGTGAAATTTTCAACTGTCTAGCTATCACGGTTCATGAGTTACAGCCTGGTGACAGACAGTCAGCCGGACAGTGGAGTCTTAGTTATTAAGACTAGTACGGAACCCTTAAAACATAGTTCACAGAACATAAAAGTAGAGACTAAACAATCTTCGATTCATACAAAGATCAAATATTAAAACTACCTCATCCAAACCATCCATACTCCTGCTTATCCTAATACTGACTTTGATTAATAGCATAGCATAAGACGAGGGTCGTTCACAGACGACAGCTATATTGCGACAACTCTTTGTCTCTGGTCGCTTACAGTCTATTTTAATGGTACTCATTTACCTATGGGGAAATTGAAGTACTGGGTAGTGTAAACTATGAAGTTTTTTTGTACCCGACTGCCGAAGGAGGGTAATGTGTTTATCAGTCTATGTATATATGTTTGTTCCTATATGGCGTTCCACAGACCAAACGCGTTGGCCGATTTTTATGATTCATACGTCAATCGATTCGTCTTAACCCTGCGAGTGTCATAGGCTACATTAAAATTGGACAATAGAAAAATGGCGGATTTTGGGCGCCATATTGTGGGGGCCCAAATTTTTTTTTCTTCCAAACCCAGCGTGTGGGGTATCAAAATAAAGGGTTTTAAGAGGTGATTTCAAAAATATTAACACTTATATGTTTAAATGTATCTAATTCGAATAAAACTTAACTAAAAACTTATAAATAAAAAACCCGACTGCTTCAAAAGCGAACTAAAAAGTCGTAAACAAGGAAAAAATCATGCTGTGCAGGTGGAGGATACACCAGATTTTGGTCAGCCAGCCCGCGAATATGTATCCTCCGACTGCACAGCAGGATTTTTCCCTTGTTTACGACTTTTTAGTTCGCTTTTGAAGCAGTCGGGTTTTTAAATTAGTGGATCTTGTAGCGAAGTAATACAGCCGCTCGAGAGTCTTGGATAAGCAATGTTTGTTAAAGTCGGTCAGAGGTTAATACAATCCATAGAGAAGTGAGAATCTGGAAGAGCAGTGGTGGCCCAGTGGTAACGACTGTTAGAGGTTGATTATCTCTATGGTTTTTGTATTGTCAAAATAATAAAAAGAAAACTATCATGTCAATATATTAGCTGTCTAAAGGAAAATATATGCTTTTAATTTCACGGATAAAATTCCTCACAACATGGTAGCAGAGCGTTTAGGTTTTTAAAATCGATATTACAAAGTACGATAACAGTGTTTATTAGTGAATATGGCAACCAAACCAGATTTCGCGAGATTTAACATTGGAAACCTAGATGGCACCAACTGGTTGATAAGGAAGTATAAAATATCTATGTTACTGAAGGAAATCCCAAAAGCCCTAGATCTATTAGAAGGTAGATATGAAAAAGCTTTATGTACAGATACAGATGACAAAACTGCTTCAGAAAAGTTTCAAGAACTAGATAGCACGGTTCTTATAATTCTTACGAGCAATATGAAAGATGAAATGGTTCAAAGAATAATGCGTTTCGAGTCCTCTAAAGAAGTATGGGATGAACTAAAAAGGTTATTTGACGGAGATGGTGACGATTTAGTATATGACAATTGCCTAAAGTTCTTTGAGTACAAGAAGCAACTGGATGACAAAATGGCTATACATCTTTCAAAGTTGAAGAATATTTGGTTCAAACTGAACAAAGAAATATCGAAGCTAGATGGAAACAATGAGTTACCAGACGTACTATTGATATGTAAGATTTTAGATACTTTACCAGAGGAATACCTTACTTTCAAATCTAGTTGGCTACTTATGAGTAAAAAGGAGAGGACTATAGAGAGACTAACCTCACAACTCTGTGCCTTTGAAAGAAACATAGATACACAGGCTTCTATGTCTACAAGTGAAAGTAAACAAGGCTTACAATAAAAAGATGAAGTGCAATTACTGTGGTCAAGATGGACACAAGGTAAGAAAATGCTCTAAGTGGTTGAGTGATGGACGACCTCCCAAGCCAAACACAAATACAAATAATGTGAATAGTACAGTCCTAATGAACGTTGACAGATGCTTATATCCTGACAAAGATAATTGGTATCTGGACAGTGGAGCCACAAGCCACGTCACATTCAGGAGATTTATTTTGGCGAAAAAGTAGATGCCACTGGTAAAGGTGACATAAAGCTAGAAGCCACGGTTGGAGATCATAAAGAAATGATTACCTTATGCGATGTGTGGTGTGTGCCGACACTGCAGAAAAAAATATTCTCATTATTAGCAGCGCAAGATAGATTACCGCAAAGTTTATTTGAATCTGAACCCGAGTTCTGTAGATTGAAATCTAAAGGTCAAGTCAAACTTACAGGCATTCGAAAGAAAAGAGGAGGGCTGTTTAAACTTAATGTGAAGAATGTAATGCCACCAATTCTAGTCGAAATTAATGCACTGACAAGCCAAGATTTATTACAGATTTATCATGAGAGACTTGTACATCAAAGCAAAACGCATGTGAAGAAGCTTATTGAAAGGGAACTAAAGATTAAGGTACCGAATAATACACATGAATGTTGTGAAGGTTGTAGTTTTGGAAAAATGAAAAGGCGACCTTTTGGAACCAGAGACAGAGCGAAGATACCTGGCGAGATGATACATTCAGACTTGTGTGGACCTTTTCCGTTTTCATACAAAAAATATCGATATTTCGTTCTATTCAAAGACGATTTCAGCAAATACCGTTATGTATACTTCATGAAGCAGAAGTCTGAAGTACATTCAAAGCTTCAACTGATGCTAGAAGAAAGCAAGGTAGCTGGTCATGTAGTAAAAGAACTATTAAGCGACAATGGTGGAGAGTTTGATAACGAGAAAACTCGAACAATACTACAAAGGTATGACATCAAGCATAGATTGATTATGCCATATACGCCACAGCAAAATGGCTGTAGTGAACGGGAGAATAGAACACTTGTCGAAGCCGCTCGTGCCATGATGTACGCGCACGAAGAGATGCCTATTGCCTGTTGGGCAGAACTTATAAATACCGCAGCGTATGTGCTGAATCGTACAGGACCCACTTCTATTGATGGTAAATCACCATACGAATTATGGTTTAACAAGAAACCAAAGATAGAATAGAATAGAATAGAATATACTTTATTGTACACCATAAAAGTTACACATCTATTTTATAAGAAAAACTTAATTGTTACGGGTACAAAGGCGGTCTTATCGCTGACAGCGATATCTACCAGACAACCTTTGGATGGACTGAAAGAACTTACAATGAAAATGGGGGTAGTCTGTGGTGTACTGCTATTACATTAAAACATATATATATATTCAAAAATATATTGTTATAATAAATACTATCCATAAACTTAAATATACATATACTTAGATATATACTTACATACATAAATAATATTACATGTTAACAAATTCAAAGAAAGGAGGGACAAAAAAAAAAAAAGAAGTAAATAATGATGATGAAAGTAATTAGACCCAATATAAAAGCGTTAGAGAGAAAGGAAGTGGTTTTTAACTAGGTTCTTAAAAGAAGCCAGTGACTGGGCTTGTCTAACAGGCAACGGCAACTCATTCCACAATCGCACAGCCTGGACCGTAAACGATTTGTCGTAAAACTTAGTGGAATGAGCAGGCATCAAAAGTTTCAAATTCTCCGATGATCTCAAGTGTCTAGAATGTGTGTCATGAAGGAACTTAAAGCGTTCTTTGAGATAATAGGGGGTTGTAGGAACAAACAGAATACTGTAGAGTAAAGATAAAACATGGGCATTCCGGCGAAGGCGGATTGGCAGCCACTTGAGCTTAATTCTAAATTCAGAAACATGGTCATATTTGCGTAAACCAAATATGAATCTAATACAAAAGTTCTGGAGTCGCTCAAGCTTATCTAGCTGCACTTCATTCAGATCTAAATAACTGACATCGGCATAGTCGAGGATTGGGAGAAGGAGGGACTGGGCGAGTGCAGTTTTGGTGGCAGTTGGAAGGAAATTGCGCAGTCTGCGCAAAGACCCCGCAGATGCAAACACCTTGCGACTAACCTCCTGCAGCTGAGGACCCCACGAAAAGTCCCTGTCAACTAAAATACCCAGGTCTTTCACTGAGTCGCTGTATGGAATAGCTGAGCCATCAAAGACAATCCGGGGGAGCTGCGACCAGTTTATTTTCGAACGCAACCTAGGACTGCCGACAACAATGACTTGAGTCTTCGTAGGATTTACCTTCAGACCGTGAGTCAAACTCCAATCAGAAATACGATCTAAATCTTTATTGACCATATCAACTGCCTCAGACAATTCTTCTACCGGAGCTTGCGAATAAATTTGCAGATCGTCAGCGTAAAGGTGGTAAGACGATAGAAGTTCATTGGAAATAGAATTAATAAAAATAGCGAAGAGCAGAGGAAATAGAACGCCCCCCTGTGGTACGCCTGCAGAGGTATTGCACCATGACGAAGAAGAATCTTCAATGCAAATACGTTGCCGGCGGCCACACAGGTAACTACGAAACCAATCAATTGCCGTTGGAGATATGTTAAGAGAGCCAAGTATGCCGAGTAAGATATCAAAATCGACGGTGTTAAAAGCATTGCTGAAGTCTAATAAGGAAAGAACCGTCAGATTTCCATTTTCCATACCAAGTCTAATATCGTCCGTAATGTTTACAAGAGCTGTTGTAGTACTATGTCCTGGACGAAACCCGGATTGGAAAAATTAAGGAGGTGGTTCTTGCACAGGAATGTACTAAGTTGGTTATGGATAAGGCGTTCAAGGACTTTGGAAAGAAACGGTAATATGGAGATAGGACGGAATTCAGAGAAGGAAACAGGATTATGCTTTTTAGGAAGAGGGGTAATTTGGGCTTCTTTCCAAGAAGAGGGGAAAACACCGCTGGTTAGGGAATGATTAAGGATATGGCAGATGATAGGAAGGATTTCGTCAAGGATAGGGAGTATCATCTTGCGACTGATGCAGTCACTACCAACAGCATTCGACGAGATAGATTCTATGCTCTTCTTAACATCACAATCGGAGAACTGATTAAAGACGAATGGTGAATAATCAGGAGTGGGAAGAGACGAAAGATCATTTAACGTTTTCGCTTTGATATTACCATTGAAGTTAGAGGAAGTACAAAAATGTTGATTAAGTAATTCAAGATCTATATCTTTAGGAATAGAATCTTGGCGCGATTTCCCCACTCCCATTGATCTAAGAAATTTCCAGACTTTAGCTGGGTCACCGTTATCAACGGACTTATGAATGTGGCGGCGTTGAGCATCCCTACACACCCGGTTGCTACGATTGCGGATTGCAACATATTTCTCTCGAGTAAAAGAATTTGGTCTGCTTTTAAATCTTGTTCTAGCTGCTGCTTTCCTCTGCAGTAAATCTCTTAAACCATCTGTAAGCCACGGCGCCGGACAGTGCTTAATTTTTACCGGTCGAACAGGGGCATGGACGTCGTATAACTGGAGAAGCCTAACACTGAGTAGATTGACTTTGACATCAATCGACTCCGTGCCAATGACATCAGACCAGTCAATGTTGCCAGCATCCTCACGGAGGCTCTCAAGGTCCATACACCCAAAACTACGCCGGAGGAGTATCTTAGGTTTAGCCTTCGGAGGTCGAATTTTGTAGGAAAGGAATAAAAGGTCATGGTAGGAAAAGGCATCAGCTGTACATTGTCCATGCTTAGCGACATGTTGAGTAGAAGAAACAAGTATAAGATCAAGAAGTGAAGGAGTACAGTTAGGAAAATGATGAGTGGCACCTAAGGAAAGAAGGGACAAATTGCAAGAATGTGATATAGAATGGAGAGAGGAAGATCTTGAATCCTGTTTAAGAAGACAAGTGTTGAAGTCGCCCATTATAATAGTGTGACTGTAAGAAGGAATTATGTTAACGAGGAGATTTTCAAAAGAAGAAAAATAGTCGATACGTAAAGACGGACAATAATAGACACCAAGCAGAATCTTCGAATGATGAAGATTGACTTCTAAAAAGAGATGCTCACCAGCGTTCTGCGGCGGTGGCTGTGATGACATATGAACAACTGAGAAAGGAATGTTAGCACGAAGATATATGGCAACACCGCCACCACCACAGCCCGTGCGATCATTTCTAATTAGTTTGTATCCGGGTAAAGAATAGGAAGTGGATGGAAGGCATGGCTTTAGCCATGATTCAGAAACAAGGATTGCATGAATGTTCTTACAGTCAAGATTAGCCAGCATGTCATGGTAATGAGCCGGAATACTTTGGGCATTAATATGGACTACATTAAGATTCCTAGGAACATCGGAGAACTGAGACTCAAGGGTGTCAGCAAGAGACGGGATACTGTTAAAGCTGTCACTGTCACTATACGTTGATAAAAAGCTGTCATTATCACTATCCACCATTAATAACACGTAAATTTATAATATATAAATAAAAAATAAATAAAATATAAAAACGAAGATGTATAAAAATATGTAACAATAAAAAATATAAAATATGAAGGTAGGTTGAAAATCGTCCACCTGCCAGTTGTGTGTTAACAAAAAAAAAAAATTACTTTATATCAAACAATTTACAAGTGCATCGCTCGGGTATTTACCTACATCGCAATAACAAAACGAGAAAATTAGAGATTCCTAGAATGGGGCAACTCTTCCCTTTTAAATATTACAACTTTCAACATTCCGCCTTCAAAATGTATTTCTGTCGTGGAATCTCACGACAAAAATACATTTCGAAAGCGGAATAGAAAAAAAAAGAAATTGCGTCCAAAATCTATGATAACATAGACTAAACATGCTCAAAGTGTCACTTATGGCATATCAACTAGCTGGAACGCAACTGTTGACTTGACAGCAGTCTTATGTCAGACAGATCGTACGTATTGATTTGATTGTCAACAAATAATAAAAAGCGAAGAAACTAAATATTATAAAGATTTTAAGTTATAAAGGTAGGAGTAAAAATCAATCAAAAGATTGAAGTACGAAGGTAAACAAACAAAAACAAGATAGTTGAATAAAAATACCCGAACGACGCTGGAAGTAAAATGGATCATCACTTTTTGGAAGTAGTAACCGCAGCACGCCTCTTCTTCAATGCAACAGCGGCTGGCTTACTGGCCACCACTGTATCCTGTATATCAGAGTCCTGCTTAGGCTCACCGATAGAATTGAACTCGCTTTGGGTGACGACACGATGCTTGATCCCATCAGGCCCCAGAATGTTTATATGGCCTTGTTTAGTCCAGCAGTTGGTGACGCCAAACTTTGCACGCGCAGCCATAAAAACCTGATGCCGCGATCTAGTCAAGAATTCTGATAAGGTTATACCAGAACCTTTTAATTTGGTTTTGGCATACCAGATCTTGTCACGGATCTCCACATCCTGCAGCTTCACGAGAATGGGCCTTGGCTTGCCAGTGCCGGCCTGATTGCCCATTCTATGGCACCTCCGTATAGCGGCAACAGAAAATGCCTCCAGCTTCAACTTGTCATGCACAACTTCAGCAACGACCAGGGCCGTCTCTTCCTTGCTCACCTCACCAACACCATGGATAAGAAGCATTTTTCTACGACCCCTCATCTCAAGTGCGTCTACATCACCAGCAACCGCCTCCATCTGTCGTTGAATACAGCTAAGGGCCTGGAGCACAAAGGTTTTGAACAATGTATAGTCAGCCGCTAGTTCAATTGGGTTGCTGGCTGCAGTGTTGGACGTCCTAGCCAGTTCAGCTTCAAATTTTGTCATTCTGTCCCGAAATTGGGTCATTAATTCAGCCATTGACCCCTTTAGTGATTCCATTGTTATTGTATGTATATAAACTTATAATCAGTGAAATGTCGGAATAACACAAACCAGCAGGTAGCTATTATTAGGCAGTGTAATACATATAAAATTATGTATTTAAACTATTAATATTAAATTATAATGATTTAATTTCTAATGAGCGACTTTTTACGTGCTTCTGTCACAACTACCCGCCGCCGAAAAAGTCATTAAAGAATCATTGGAAGTCCTTGATACGCCCATGTACCCAAGCAAAAGCGTACGAAATTGGACAAGAAAGCAGAAAAATGTTTATTGATCGGTTATGATAATGATGACGGGTATCGTCTTCTGAATGGAAATTCACTGGTACGCTCAAGAGACGTAGTATTTCAAGAGTCAGCAATTGGCAGATCTGACAGGAAATTGAACATTGGATCAAATTCTGCTGAGGAAAACTCTGAGATGGAAATAAGTCTACGATTACCAACGAATCTTTTTGCAAGGGAGGAGAATGATCGAACGATTCATGATGTAAGGGAGGAAGCAAATGAAAGTACAGATACATTTCAAGAGTGTATACCTCCTGAATCTTTTGAAAATACACCTGACACAGAGATAAATAACGGAATCCCAGAATTATCTTCGGAAACTCAAGATGAGCGTGATGAAACTGATGATGTGGACAACGATTTATCAGATCAAACATTACCAGAACGCTTGGAAGTGTTAAACGATGAGATTTTGCCAGATAGAGAAATAGAGAATGAAGGACGAATAACTCTTCGAGACAGATCAAAGTTAAGACCACCTGCAAGACTTGGTGACTACGTAATGATATCAGTAGATGATAGGACTGAAAATGACGAACCCACAACATATACTGACGTACTACAGAGTCAAGACAAGGAGCATTGGTTAAAAGCAATGAAAAGTGAAATTAAGTCCTTAGAAGAAAATAAAACCTGGTCTCTAGTTGATCTACCCAAGGATCGCAAAGCTATCTCGTGCAAATGGATCTATAAAATCAAAACGAACGTTGATGGTACAATCGACAAATACAAAGCAAGGCTTGTTGCTCGAGGTTTTTCCCAACAACCCGGAGTTGACTTTGACGAAACATTTAGTCCTGTTTGCAAAAATGACGACAATCAGATCGATCATAAGCGTTGCTGCAAACGAAGGTTTATCTCTTACTCAATTTGATGTCACAACTGCCTTTCTAAATGGGTCTATCGATGAAGAGATATACATGAAACAACCAGAAGGTATTAATGACGGAACTAAACGAGTTTGCAAGTTAAAGAAAAGTCTATACGGACTTAAGCAAGCACCAAGATGTTGGAATAAGTGCATCGTGGATTACTTGAAGACCAAAGTCAAACTGATACTTGCTTATTTATTCGAAAGCGATTGCAGAATAAAATCATTTTGGCATTATATGTCGATGACGGACTCGTAGCTGCAACAAAGCAGAAGGATGCAGACAAGTTTATGGCAGAACTTAAACGAAGGTTTAAGATAACCGTAAAGTCTGCAGACTACTATCTAGGTTTGCAACTACTATACAAACATGATGGCTCCATAAGTATAACGCAGAAACATTACACTGAAAAGGTTTTAGCTAGGTTTGCGATGAGCAGCTGTAAATCAGTAACTACACCTATTATCAGAGATTCGGAACTACGACAGTCTGAAAGAGAGGGAATAGACGAGAAGTCATACCCTTATAGGCAAGCTGTTGGTGCCTTAGCTTACCTCATGGTAGGAACACGACCTGATATTGCCTACGCTGTCGGTGTCGTTTCCAGAAGCCTAGAAAATCCTTCAAAAGAAGATGTATTAAAGGTAAAGCGAATAATGCGCTATCTACAAGGAACATCAAGCTATGGAATAACGTACAAAAAGGATTACAAGTCCGGAATACTAGAAAGTTTTAGTGACTCCGATCACGCAGGAGACGTCAAGGACTGTCGCTCGACTAGTGGCATCCTTTGTTTATATGCTGGCGGACCTATCACCTGGGCAAGTCGTAAACAGTCATCGGTTGCTATTTCCTCGACCGAAGCTGAAATAGTTGCAGCAAGCGAAACTGCACGTGAAATAGTATGGCTGCAAAGACTATTTGATGAAATTTCTGCTCTGAAGAATGTTCCCATATTGCAAATTGACAATGACGCCGCTGTAAAGTTGGCTCAAAATCCTGAACTGCACAGAAGAACAAAGCACATTTCAATCAGACACTTCTATGTGAGAGAACTAGTTGCTGATGGAAGACTTAAGGTTCAGCACGTTGGAACACAACTTCAAAGTGCTGATTTCTTAACAAAGGCTCTTAGCAGGCCATCTATGATAACAATATTGAACCGAATTGGTTTACATTGTTTGTTAAAATAGTTTTTGTTATTTTTATAAAAGACTATACAAAAAGGGAGGATGTTAGAGGTTGATTATCTCTATGGTTTTTGTATTGTCAAAATAATAAAAAGAAAACTATCATGTCAATATATTAGCTGTCTAAAGGAAAATATATGCTTTTAATTTCACGGATAAAATTCCTCACAACACACGATTTACAAGTTGTAGGTCGTGAGTTCAAACCCAAGCAGGTGCGTTACGTAAATCATTCATCACCTGCTCTCAAAACGGTGACGGAAAACTTCGTAAAATCCGGCATATCTTAGAACCAAAATTTCAAAGCATGCTACGTCCACCAACTGAGTCCGCGTGGTGGATTATGACCCATTTCCTTACACAAGCGACCAAATGGTGGCAAAGGGGATACATCTATGCTATCCTATTTCTTTGTTTTTTTTTTGTTTTAACGTGGAGAAAGGCTTATGCATACTAGAGAAGCTATCCTAAGCAAAATGCATGCTCCATTTTGTCAATTTTGACAAGAGTTTAAACTAAAAAATCCGCTGCAGCGCTGAAACAATAATTAGTCGTCTAACAAAACAATATAAACATGCAGCGCTAGAGCGCTTCTAAGGTGTAGTTTTCTCGCGACCAAAAAGACGGAAGCGCCGTGATTTTCATGGCGCTTACGCGTTTCGTTCAAACTTGTCATTCATATAGACTAAATTGCTGACTGACTAAGAAGTGACATAGCATTATACCTAACAAGCTTCATTAGAATTCACACTTTTTCAAAATTTATTATTAGTTGAAATAATCGACTGTTAAAGTATGTATATGACACTTTTGTATTTCTTTATTTAATATATAATCAAATGCGCTTACAATAAGTTAAAAACATATCAAATGGGAATAGGGAATTTTACAATTCGCTTGAAACACGAATCTTTTGTATATTTTTAATATCAATTATGTTAATTTAGTTACCCCTAAACAATATAAGTTTAGTTAACTTTTGACGCTTCGATAAATAATTATTAGTCTGATTAATTTTAGCTTCGTACTTCAAGCGAATTCTTGTGTATTTGTTTATGATGGCCCGTATCAAATGTGTTAGGTGATTTAAAGCCTTTGTTCGCATTAGGACAGATTCGCTTTAAGACAGATTCTCTTTACGACAGATTCGCTTTATGACAGATTCTCTTTACGGCAGAAATTGTACAGTCGTTTTGAAAATATCAAATCATTATACCAAATTTAAAAACTAGAAATGCTATAACGGCGCCGGTACCTTCAAAGTTGTTCCCAGGATCTTTTTATTAAATAATTCACGTTACATATTAATGCTTCACAAAACGATGATAACGTAAATTTTGTACCCTTAATTTATATACTCGTACCTAATAAAGCACAAGCTACTTAAGAATGATTCTGGGCTTCAGATTCGGTCTCTCCGGGAGGCCATGTTTAAACGCTTGAACCTGTCCTTGAAGGCGGTCTCCAAATGGGATGATGTCAATCTGGTCAGTTTCAATGCTGCTAAGACCCAGGCGTGTCCACCCGGCTCCATCTTGCCGTGGTGTAACCGTGCCGTTAATGGACCATCTCGAACTTCTTGGTGTTACGTTGACATCGACCCTCAACTTTGGTCCAAACATTGAGGCGAAAGCTCAGTTAGCTGCAAAAAGTTGGGCAAAGGTGAGACGGTACTTCACGCCTGGACTCAACTTGTATATAAAGCGCAAGTTCGGTCATGCATGGTCATGGATGGATGCATATCCATGCAAATGCCAATTTGGCTGATCCATCCCAGAGGCGAGAGCAGTACTTGAATCGATTGATAGATGGGCCATGAGGCTTATTGGCAACGCTGCACTGGTTGCGTCAAAGCTCCAGAGCCTTGAACATCGACGCCGAGTTGCCAGCCAGTCGGTTTTTATCGGTTACATTTCGGGTAGTGTGCGACGGAACTGCACCATTTGATTCCGCCTAGCCCTTTCCATCATCGGCCTACTAGACGTACGGCCATGCGCCATCGGTACATGATGGACATCCCTTCCATAAGCACAAAGCGTTTTGCTAATATTTTCATTGTGCGCACAATAAAGGACCGGAACTCCCTTCCGGAGTCTTTGTTCCCTGATAGCTACAACCTTGGGGTTTTTAAGTCAAGAGTGAATATGTTTCTTCGAGGCAAGCGTGCTTCACCGTAGACCACATCATCGCTTACCATCAGGCGAGATAGTGGGCAAACGCGAGCCTATAGATTAAAAAAAAACTACTATATTGCGCGATCAGTTTTCATTAAATATAGATGTGATTAAGACTTAGCAGAAACTAAAGAGTTAAAGCCGTAGGTATATCCCAATGCCAAAGTTACCGATTGCTTCTACCACTATTGGAAAGCGCTCTTATAAAAAGCTAAAAATAGGTCTGAAAAAGTCGATGGTGGAGAACGTAACGTATTACAGAAATGTATAAGTACTTGGCATTGTTACCACAAATTTTGATCCCTGAAGGAATCTTTGCTATTCAAGAATCTGAAGAATATTCGCATTCAGGGACTATTTCTCAAAGCAATGTATGGGATTAATTACTAATACAATTAGTTGCTACAAAGAAGTATTCAGAACTAAAAAAATATATAAAAATTGACATGTAATCAAATTTCAGTTCTGGAATGTGTGCACCTACGTTTCGAAAAATTTCATTTTTGTTACTTTTTTTATTAATAAGTTTTACAGATATATCGAGTTCACTGTACTTCTGCCGTAAAGCGAATCTGTCATAAAGCGAATCTGTCTTAAAGAGAATCTGTCCTAAAGCGAATCTGTCCTAATGCGAACAAAGGATTTAAAGTGCTTGGTTGATCAAAAGAATGTTGAAGCAAATATGTAAATTTTTCCTTGTGAATAAAATATTCCAAAGTATTAACAGTAATATAACTGAAACGATATTAAGTAGAGAGACTGATTCAGAAAACGCCTGCCCGCTTTTGTGGTATATTTATCCTCTTAGCGAAAATGCTACGAACATACATAAGTATGATTGGATGGTAACCAGCAGCCTAATTGTGTAAGTAAATTCGGCAAACGAAACAATCTTTTTCTTTCCCAAAAACTACTTTTTGCAATACGAAAAGTCGTTTTTTGGGTAAGAATCAGATTGTTTCCTTTGCCGAATTCACTTACACAATAAGGCTGCTGGTATCTTCACTGCGGTTAATTTGGATATTTTTTTTCCTTTTTTCTCTATATTTACGGCCCAAACATGGAAACCTTAAATAAACAAAATGTAACAAATTATGACTTACATTATGTAATAATTATTTTTCATCTTTTATCTTTTTTCATTGAATAACCACAGTCAGTTATTTTCTAAATATATGTTATTATTATTTTGCGCTTTAAAAAGAAACATCAGCTAATTTTACCTACACTTGTTATACAAATTGTCACATCTGAATTTTTAGTCTATATGAAAATTGACACAACATGGCGTCCAGCAAATATTTTGTTAAAATTAAATTTTAAAATTATTATCTAGTTAGCCACGTATGAAAAGTTATTGATTTGCTCTTCGCCGTATTGGTTGAATTATTAGTGCAAAATCTTAAAACACACGACCGGCATATTGAATGCGTTTGAACGTTTTTTCGTTTAAAAACATAAAATGACTTAAGCGCCCAAGATCTAGCAAGCAAATAAGTGAATTGCGGCTAGAAAACCGCAATTGAACAGAATACAGTAGTGATGGGTGGTGACTTCTCTAGTGCGTAGTACATTATTACCTCAATGTATGCATATTGCGCCATTAACGGGGAGATAGCGCAGTCATGTAGGACTCCAACCCTCTAAAACTCCACGGTGTCCTCTTGTGCCACCAACCCACCACATCCTATCCTATCCTGGTACCATCAATTTCACCAAGTGAGATGTCATTTTGTAGATCTTTGACAATCGTCGCATCGGTCGGATAGTCGGAGGACGGAAATAAATTATCAAAATCATCATTTTAGCCAAAAGACGTCCACTGCTGGACATAGACCTCCCCCAAGCGTCGCCACACTGATCGGACTGGACTCCCGCAGCCTTGACCAGGTCGATGCTTCACCTAGAGGGAGGCCTCCCAACGCCTAATTTCTTCATTATTTAAATCAAAATAATATTTTAATTTAAAACTGTCCAAAAGGAGGATAAATATTGATATTTTGGCTAGTACTGCGTTAACATTGGGGAATATATACGCCTTAAGAAGCGAGCTAAAAAGACGGAAACAAGAAGTAAATCATGCTGATTGACCAAAACCATGTATATCCTCCGACTGCACATTATGATTTACTTCTTGTTTATGTTTTTTTAATTCGTTTCTGTCTGCTGCTGCTCAGCTGTCAGGTTTTTGATTTTTTAAGCAATTTTTTTTTAAATTTTAACTTTTTTATTATAATTCAGAAAAAAAATTGATCCCCCGAAAATGGCACCAATAATCCGCCATTTTTCTTTTTTTTTCAATTTTAATGTAGTCAGTGACACTTGCAAGATAAAGACGAATCGATTAACGTAAGAATCATGCAAATCGGCCCACGCATTTAGTCTCTTGAACGCAACATAGGAACTAACATACATACAGAAACATACATTCCTTCCTTTCACTCATTCCTTTGCGTCACGCACTCTAGTAAAAAATCTAAGCAGATTGATTTTATTTGAACTCAATTACTTTGGTTTGGCGCTGAGAAGGCAGATCCTGAAGGATCGACCTTATTATTTGGGTAACAAATATTTACATAGGAGAAAATATTAGACGTTGGATAAAAAGTTGGTTGAAGAAGATTAATTTGATAGGTACATTTTTAGTAAGACAGCTGCTTCTACTCAGCAGCTGTTTTACTAAAATACTAAAGATACTGGATTGGTTATAATTTTGATAGAATTTTCACGAATTATAACAAAACTTCCAGTCTTAATAAATCACTTACAAAATGATATCTTCCACTTACAACCATCAAAGTCGTTCCTACTTAATTTCACACCGGACGATTCCAAATGAAAATGTTCTAACAAGAATATTAGACAGAAAAATTAAAATTCTACTGTAGCAGACTGAAGACGATTTTTATTAAAGCAAAAAATGCCGAAAAGCGCGCCGTGGAAGGCTATATCGCCCTGCGGGAGGCTTTTATAAGGCGAGCTATAAATCAAGGACGGGGAAATATTTAAAAGCTTGCCGCACCAAGATTCTTTGGTGTTGTCCGTTTAGGACTAAATGATTTGGGCCAGATGTATTTTCTTGGGTTACGGTGATGAAATGTGACTGCTTTTCCACCTAAAGTATTTTATAGATTACGTGTACATTAGCTTAACATGGCTTGTTCTAATGAATTATTATTATCGATTATACGGATGTTTGATGGCTACATTCATAAATTAACAATACATGTATTTTTCTAAAGACCTGGGGCCTTACCATGACTTGTCAAGCTATTTGTCTTGTAAAGCTGTGAGAGAGAGACAAAAGTTTTTGTCTTGTATAGCTCCGTCTCTCTCTCACAGTGGGACCATGATAGTTTTGGCACATCATGGTAAGGCCCCTGGCAGAGGATCTACCTTATAATAGATATTCTGATCTGAATAATTGCGAGTTGGGTTTTTTAAAGTATATTTATTTATTTACGCTTTATTGTACACCAAGGGAAAAATAATTTAAAAAGACATCTTATAACTAAAACAAACATACAACAGGCGGCCTTATCGCGATTCGCGATCTCTTCCAGGCAACCAAGAATGGAAAGTGACAGCCTGGACACAATATGGGGTTGCACTTGCACTAATGTTAAAATATATAATTAATTTATTAAGAAAGTAGGTACTAAATACAAAATTAAAAAAAAACATAATAGATACATAAATACATACATATAACTAATATACAGACAAGAAAACAATTCAGCTTATATAAGATTATGATCACAGTAACAAGTAGTGCTCCTTCACAAGTCGCTTAAAAACAGGCAGTGATTGCGCGCGCCTTATAGTCACAGGCAATGCATTCCACAGACGAGTGGCCTGGACAGTAAAAGATTTGTCTAGGAAGATAGTGGAGTGCATTGGCATTTTAAGTTTTATATTATCCGATGACCTAAGAACTTTCACGTGCGAGTCACACAGAAACTGAAACCGTTACTTAATTAACCATTATTTGTTATTGTTTCTGCTGTGTTGAGTCCGTGGCAAATAAATGATTTCTGTTTCTAATACTATTTTAACCGACTGCCCAAAATGTTTAACAAACTAATTAAACTGACTACCAAAGCAAAACACTACAAAGCGAAAAATGACTTATCTTTGTCGAAGTCGGTGTCAAAAAACGAAAAACAACAGGTACCACAGACACCGACACCGGAAAAGAAAGTTATTTTTCGCTTTGTAGTGTTTTGCTTTGGTAGTAAGATTAATTTTTCACATTGTAGTGTTTTGCTTTTTAAGTCAGTTAAAATTTCCGCTTTGCAGTGTTTTGCTTTGGTAGACAGTTAAATTTTCCGCTTTGCAGTGTTTTGCTTTGGTAGTCAGTTTAATTTTTCGCTTTGTAGTGTTTTGTTTTGGTAGTCAGTTTAAGTTTTCGCTTTGTAGTGTTTTGCTTTGGTAGTCAGTTAAATTTTTCGCTTTGTATTGTTTTGCTTTGGTAGTTAGTTTAATTTTTCACTATCACTCAGTATATTCCGACCGGACGGTAAGACAACATACATGGCGAAGTGTGAGCGTACTACAGGTGGAGGTTATGTTTCCCAATTTTCATGTCTAATAATAACAATATCCATTGGATACAGACATTTTTTATTCCCAGACCAAAGCAGAACATACCAAATCCTGTGGGCGGCACGGTGTGGCAGGAACATGCCTCGTTTCCTGCTCATGAAATACATCTTCACGCTATTCATACATCCAACTAACGCTGTATAGCCCAAATATGTTCCGGAAAAAATGGATGGGAGTCTGGCAGACCTCCCCGAGGTTTTAGCGAGTCGGGATTAGGAAGGCTGGCGTTTAGAAACACTTTTGTGGGAGGTCACGCCTTTAGTAATGGTAGGGAAAATGGGTGATGGTTTTTCTTTTAGAAATTTATTAGGTGTAAGAAGTCTGTATTTTTACAAGCTTTGATTGCCTTGCTTTCGTCAACTAGTAATCAATTTTACAAGCACTTCCATGCATCCGATTAAACTGAAACTAGGAAAAGACCTGAAAAAGTACAATTGGACGCCAGCTCAGCTCAAGACCATGCCAAGTGGAGAAAAAGGATGAGGATGGCCGACTCCAAGTGAATGAGATAAGGTCGCGACAGAAGAAGAAGAGAAATCTGAAAGTTTAGCATCCAGTATTTCCAAGAGGTTCCAACTAGATAAATTATGTTGTTTAAAAAGCATGAAATAAAAATATGTCGGGGTTTTTTTTTAAATTTGCCTTGTATTATTGAGTGTTTTGTTTTCCCTTTTGTGTAGCGTCGAATAAATGATGTTTTTATCCATCTAATATATCTTATTCTAGCAACTAAATCACATAAGTAGCTCTCCGTCCAATATAATTAATCCGTTAAATGGTAATTGTACGAAGTGGGTACGGAAACAAGTTTCCACTGGGATGTTGCTGACAACTTGTATAAACTTGTACTGGCGATAAGCAAGTTAGTTTCAGAACGCGATCCATGTTAATCGTAAGACCAAGCTGTGTAGTACGAATTTTCTACACCACAGCACTTTATATTATCGTTAAAACTTCGGATTTGGTTTGTGGAGTAAATTTTTGTGTGGTCGTGATATTCGGCCTGATATTTAAGTCGATAGGATGGATGGATTGTGTGAGGAGTGATAGAAAAGAAAAAATCGGCCAAGTGCGAGTCGGACTCGCGCACGAAGGGTTCCGTACTTGGTAAATTGCGGTTTACGATTTATGACGTATTAAAAAAAAACCACTTACTAGATTTCTTTCAAACCAATTTTCGCTGGTAGTTTACATAGTAATGTACATCATATATTTTTTTTAGTTTTATCATTCTCTTATTATAGAAGTTACAGGGGGGGGGACACACATTTTACCACTTTGGCAGAGTCTCTCGCGCAAACTATTCAGTTTAGATAAAAATGATATTAGAAACCTCAATATAATTTTTGAAGACCTATCCATAGATACCCCACACGTATGGGTCTGATGAAAAAAAATATTTTTAGTTTTAGTTTCAAGTATGTGAACCCCCAAAATTTATTGTTTTATTTTCATTTTTGTTTGAAAATCTTAATGCGGTTTACAGAATACATCTACTTACCAAGTTTCAACAGCATAGTTCTTATAGTTTCGGAATAAAGTGGCTGTGACATACGGACGGACAGACAGACAGACAGACAGACAGACAGACAGACATGACGAATCTATAAAGGTTCCGTTTTTTGCCATTTGGCTACGGAACCCTAAAAAGGGAGTCAGTGATAGTGTGCCGGTTGACAGGACGGAAGAGAAGAAAAAAAAAGCATTCGATATGACAACCTTATTCTTATTCTTTATTGTACACAAAAAACATAAAGACACAGATGCAATAGGACAGCTTATGTACAAAGGCGAGCTTAACCCATAATTGGGTTCTCTTACAGCAAACCTCAGTTGCATTAAGAAATCCTCCTTCTCCTTTTTGAGAAGTCGGTAAAAAAAGTGTTGCGCCCACCCCAAGTAACAAAGGATAAGAGAAGGATGTTTATGATTGTATTTAAGTCAATTGGTTGATCGATTAAGTGATCCTATTCATCTTCATCATCAGTCTTTTTTAATGTTCCCACTGCTGGGACACAGGCTTCCTCTCTGTGGGAGGGAATGCGCCGTAATCCACCACGCAGGCCCAGTGCACGTTGGTAGATGTCACATGTCTTCGATTTTTTGGTTCTAGGACATGCCGGTTGCTTCACGATGGTTTCCTTCACCGTTTTGAGAGCAGCTGTGGTCATGAAATAATTTACACACTGGGTTTCGAACCCACGACCTACAAGTTGTAAGTCACGGCTGTTACCACTGTGCCACAAATGCTGGAATAAAATAACTGCCCGTTCAGTCTGTGCCATATAAATGTACAATTTTCTTTTTTCCGTTTGTTTCCACAGATTTCAGAAATATGGCAGAATACCGGCTGTTATCGAATCTCATGTCAAAAGTATTTTTTTGTATAGATAGGCTCGCGTTTGACTACTATCTCACCGGTAAGAGATGATGAGGTCGACGATGAAGCACGCTTGCCTGGAAGTAACCTATTCCGGTTGATTGGAACTTTTTATTGCGATGGGTTTACCAATCGCAGGTACATAGCTGTAACTGTAAGTAAAATAATAATAGCTAACGTGAGTGGTAGTGGTAATGGTAACACTTACGTGTCGTAGGTCGTGGGTTCGAACCCAGGCAGGCGATTTACTTTGTGTAAATAATTTCATCACCACTGCTCTAAAAACGGTGAATGTATGTCCTAAAACTAATAATTCGAAGAAATGTGACATCTACCAATAAGCACTGGGCCCGCGTGGTGGATTGAGGCCCATTCCCTCTCTCACAGAGAGGAGGCCTGTGTCCCAGCAGTGGACACATTCAAAGCCTGATGATGACGATGATGATGAATGTGAGATTTGATAGGGTTTATAATGTTTACAGTGAATTTGTACAGCTACAAAGCTATGAAACCTCAGCGTTTAGTAAATTCATACTCGTTTTCTCTTACAAGGTTGAGAAAGATATTGTGGCGTGCTTCCACGTATAACCAAGTCACAATTCCTTTCACACATTTTTTATCATATTTACACGAGAGTGTATCCACTTTCGGGTAACACCAATCTCCCCGAAAAACAATAAAAAGACAAAACTATAGAGATGCGCATAATATTTCCTCGGATCTCGAGGATTTTTATACAAAAATCCGAAGCCGAAATAAGATTCTGAACGTATCTTCACAGATTTGCTGTTCATGAATACCAATCGAAAACTCAACACATACCATGATAACGTTTCGTGAAAAAAACAAAGGACTTTTTGGACAAATTCTTCTTGCATTTGTTTGGATTGATAGAGGGGCTAGTCTGTATTGTTTTCTTGATAATAATAAAGCCATTTATTTTCGAAATTTGGGTACATCTGCACATTGTTTGCTAATAAGACATGTTGAGAGTAATCTATACTATCGATATACTCTAGTATCGAGTTAGTTTGTTTGTTTGAACGCGTTAATCTCAAATACTACTGGTTTGAATTGAAAAATATTTTTTGTGTTGGATAGTCCATGTATCGAGAAAGGTTATGGGCTATTTAACATCACGCTACGACTAATGGCAGCGGAGCATAAATGAAAACATGTTGCAAAAACGGGTATTTTTTATGCCTTTTTGCTTCCGTTGCGTGCGCTGCGTAAACGGTTTTTTTTTTTTATCGTCAATAGGCTTGCGCTTGACCACTATCTCACCTGATGGTAAGCGATGATGTGGTCAACGGTGAAGCACGCTCGCCTAGAAAAAACCTATTAAGGCGCCGATTCCCTTGAGTAGCTAATTTTAAAATGAGAATCACGTCTAAACGGCTAGTCGTAATTTATTGGAAAAAAATATATGTTATATTAGACCATTTTCTTAATATTTTCATCTGAGCAAATTTTGAGTTTTATTCGTATAACATAGTGTAATTAATTTGTAAAGTTATGTCTAAAACGGACAAAAACACGACAATCACAACAAAACCGCTGGGCGTATTTTAATGAAATGGACACCATATCAAAGACAATTTAATTATCTACATTTTGATCTGAAGTTTTTTTTTTTAAAGTCATCGAATAATAAGAAAAGTACAAATAACTACTAAATTTCGGGTCGCGCGGGTGAGAAACGAGGGCGCGTTTTGTTCCCTCAAGGTCGTTGGCGTTAGTCGTCGTCTTAACTCTTGACTTTAGGTAGGGTAGACAGATAGGTAGGTAGCCAGATGACGGGAGCGACGCCGCGTTGGACAGCTAGTTAATTATATGATGTCTCGCAGTTCGGCGTGCCTGTTGGTATAAGCCTCCTCCAACACCCTCCATTGTGCTCTATCCTCCACATCTCTAGTCCAACAAGGCCCCAAAGTTATGCGGATGTCGTCTTCTCATCTTGTTTTTGGACGTCCCAAGCTGTTTTCTAGTCATGTCTCTTGGGTACCACAGGGTCGCTTGTTTGCTCCACTTATTTATTTTACTTTTGTTATTAGGTCCATGACTTTTGTTTTTCTTCTTATGTCTGAATTTAAGATTTCGTCCCGTGGTTTATTTCCTTAATTTCCCGTAGAATAATGCTAATATATTCATCATCTGCCTAGCCTTTTCCCAATTGTTGTTGGGGTCGTTTTCCAGTTTTACCGGATTCAGCTGGGTACCTGTGTTTTACATGGAGTGACTGCCTATAACACTAACATAACTAACTAACTGGGTATTGGAGGTATACCCCTTGGCAAGACTGGTGTCAGATCTCAAGCTTCTGACTACCCGTAACGACTGTCAGATCTTCAAATGACAGCCGGGATCAACGGCTTAACGTGCTTTCCGAGGCACGGAGGAAACTCGGTATGTTGAAATGGTCACCCATCCACGGACTGACCTCGGCAAGCGTTGCTTAACCTTGAAGATCGACCCGTGCGGCTGTTATTATTTAGTCACGAGCTCCTCAATGCTAATATATTATTAAATATATATTATAATAAGATTATGGGGAAAGGAATAGATTTAGTCCAAGATCCCACAGTAGAAATCAGCAGATAAATTTTGTTTTGATTAAACTTAATTTTGACAAATGTTTCTGGTTCGTAGAATAGATTGCGGCAGGGTTGTCTGAAAGTTACGGAGTGGTCTTTTTGAGAGGTCACGGGGTTCTACGTGCATGGTGATCACCGGCGTGGTTTTTGTAAGGTAAAAATCGTACACTCCCGGTCTTTTCCCCAAAGGACCAGGAGCCTTTTGAAGGATGCGCCCTGTCAACAAAACAAGATTGCCTGGAAATATCTAGCCGCAATAATTTTATTTAAGTAAATAGATATTTATGATTGATAGTTAACCCTAAATATATTAGTTTTCAAGACAATCCAACGTCATTTTTAAAGAAAGTGGTGCAGAAAATAGGAAACATTAAGGTTGCCAGTTTACCTGCTCAACATGGTAATCCATAAATAGAGGCTAACTAAAAAAGAGATTTCATACAACCATATTATTCAATTCAATTTATTTATTCAGTAACAATTTACATTGCATTCGAAATAATCAGCATGAAACAGTAGGTATTGGATGTACAATTAATAAATAAGAATAAAAGAATTTAATTTAAATTAGAAATTAGAATAACAATTAAAATTAATTAAATTAAAATAATATAAAATACCATGCACACATAATTTGAAATGACAATGTCAATAATAATATTAATAATTTATTTCAGAACATAATTCCATATAAAATGATTAGTACGGCTTAAAAACTATGTTAGTACCTTAAAACTACTTATTAACGAACATTAAACAAGACAGCACCAGAACTATGCACCTTATTCCAGTGCCGCAAATCAATTGCAGTGCAATTTAAAACGAAAACATATTTTTTATGTAATAAAAGTTGAACACAAATTATAACACCTAGTCAAAAATTACAAGTCTGTTTTAAGCAAATTACAATTCATCTATTGAGTAGAGACGTCTTTCCAATAGCCTTGAGATATGCATTGATCATTTCAGCACTGAATTCGGATATTAAGTGGATACCAGATGCACTACTTTAGGCCATCCAGTTTCACCAAACGAAACATAGAACAGTACAACAAAAAATAAAAGCAAACGGATATTTGGCAATCAAATAATACATCGACATCTCTAAAACATCTCTTAACCGAATTATATCGAACGACAATCCTGCGAACTTGAGTCTTTTACACACGTAACTACGTTTGCTACATCAAAATTTACAAACACACAAACAAACACAATTCACACCCTATCACTGGAAGATAAAGTTACATTTTCATCACAACAACTCCCAAATTCGTATCGAAAAACAACATATCAAAATGAAACTTTAATAACTGCCAGAGAAGGTTTGAAATTGGTTGCATATAAACAGTGTTGCACTACCGTCGATTCGATCAATTCATTCAGCGATTCCATTCGAATTACTCCTTTGATTCGATTTTGGTACACTCGCGGGCTTAACTGGAACGTTTTTGGTTTTTAATTAATAATAGACACAGAGCCGGGAAGCACTTTTGTTAGTGACAGTATAGAGGATACTGCCAGTGTTGTTTGCAAAAAGTTGTGAAGCTTAGGGCTGGCTATGGATATAAATAAAAAATATACTGGATGGAATCACCTGGTGAAAATGTACTGGTAAGACTTAAAATGAACTATATGAAAATATGTAGTACCTATAGCAGTCTTTATTGTATTCACAAAAAAAACTACGGTAATGTAAGAGCAGTAATCTATACTAATATTCTAAAGCTGAAGAGTTTGTTTGTTTGTCTGAACGCGCTAATCTCAGGAACTACTGGTTGGAATTGAGCATAAATGAAAAATGTTGTATAAACGGGCAAAAATATTGAGAGCTTCCGTTGCGTGCGCTATACGTAAACGATTTAAATTTCGCAACAATCATGTATGTATGGTAGGTAGGAAGACCCCTCCACTAGTTTCCAATAAATTAACTAAATTCACTTCAGAAATTGTAGTTTATGAGTTTTTTTTTTATTGAGATCAGATAACCGATACTTATGAATTTAAAATCTAGCGACCTAACTAAATATACTGTTATTAGACTTGGATTCTCCTTCTTCGTCGGTAACATCTTAGCAAAGAGATCTTGGTCACCATGTTGCAGTGAAGTGAGACTGCGGGCTGCCATGATTTGAGATGCGACGCTATCCCTCTCTGTCAGCTAAGACTCGAGTCTAAAAAGTGAACTTATCATTATCTCATGTTTGTTGGGCTCGGTGCAACACGTTTTCTTTTTCCGTACCGTCCTGTACTCTGTCACGCTATCACTGACTCCCTTTTCATTCATATCACTCCTCACACAATCCATCCATCTTTTTTTTGGCCTTCCTCTCCCTCTCCATCCATCCACAATTATAACTCTTTTAGTAACATTCGTTTCATCCCTCCTCATCACATGACCATACCAGGACAAACGGTTTCCTATCTACTTTTCTGTCACTGGCGCCACTTAAATCTACAATAAATAAAGAATTAAACTTGCAAAATCGGCATGTGGCAACCCTTAGCGAGTCGTTGCTTTTAAATGTCATAAAAGCAGTTAATTTGATTTCGTTCTGCTGTCCACTGTTTCTCTTTGATTGATGGAAACCTTTGATTAATGCTGATACCCTCTGTGGAGATAAAAATATATTTAATTAAATTCAATATCATCATCTTCATGCCCTTGTCCTGTGAAAAATGGGGTCGGCGCAATACACAGAGCATTACATTAATTCTCTTTCACGCATTGTGCTAACAGTTAAGGAGTGGCATTCTCTGCCGAAGACTATTTATCCTGATAGCTTCAACTTGTGGGACTTGTGGGGGGAAAGTTCTGATGTGGCGACCGCGTACCGCGTACGACCTGGACAATGCTGCGAGCGTCCAGTGGATGTGAAACGCACAGGACCGAGCAGTGTGGCGACACTTGGGACTTTAGTTCAAGAGTAAATACCTATGGTAAATACTGTAAATAGGTTACAACTAGGCAAGCGAACTGCAACATCGGCATCATCGCTTACCATCGTGGTAAAACGCGAGCCAATCAAAAATCCCAATCAATATTCACCTGACGTTGTCTCTTCACCTCCCATGGTTGTCTGGTAGAGGATGCATAAGGCATTAAGTCCACCTTTGTACCTTTGTGCATGAAGTTTTAGACATAAATAAATATGAGAATCAATAAATTTGTGGCTTACCAAGATGTCAAAACAGGAGAACTTACTAGGAGTTGATGTTTAAGGTATCAAAGTGATGCTTGACCACTATTCTAGTTCTTAAGAACAGTGAAGGTTATCAACGCAGACGAATATTTTTTATTTTTATTTGAAACTGACATAACACAGTTTGCATTCTTTATTAAGAGCAAGAATACGTTTTTTTATTTTTTTTGGTTGGTGGAAACAAAGAAACTATGAAAAAAAACGTTGAATTAGATAAGATAAGATAAGATAAGATAATTATTTATTTTGTAAAACATGAGTACAGTATAAAGGTCTTATATTGATATGAGTTGGCTACATGTTTTGCCATTTATGGCGTACAAAATTAGTTGCACTAGACAAACGTTACAAAAATAAAACTATCAAAATTTAAATTAAATTGAAATTACAATGTCAAAATTTAAAATCATTAAAAAATCACTATGTCAAAATTTTAATTAAATTGAAATAACAATGACAAAATTTACTATGATATTTCTCAAATATTACTTTCAAAAAACTCTCTTAACATTGCCACAGCATCCGACATCCTCAGACAATCTGATCAAAATATTGATACAGATAAAATAAACAAAACAATCAAGCAATCATATTACCCACTTCGTAAACCCAGTACCCCTCATCTCTCAAACGTGCCCCGTTCCTCAAAGAGACTCCTTAAACGATGTTCAGTTGCAATCAGGCGCTGCAGACATAATCCAATGGCCGCCCGAAACAACCATAAGCATATTTCCAATCAAACCGCACACAAACCGACATACACATTCACCATTCTTAATACATGCGTTGGTAAATTTTGGGTAGAATCAATTTTGACATAAGTCCTGGTACATAATCAAGGAAAACTGGACCATGGTGTGTATAAGTTAAAGTTTAATTTCGATTGGATGTGATCAGGAGTTGTGGTGGGTTAGGGATGTGGGAAGGGTAATATCGGATAGCGTCTAGTAGGGAACGCTTTATAAATAAAGTTGCACAATAAACTTGAGCTAAATCAAGGAGCATTGTTGAAGGGGGTCTTGTTAGCCACCCGAGACTGCTGATTTTTTATTTGATATCTCAATAAGCCCAGCGTTTGAGGGTTACAAACCGGTTCGAACCGCTTCACGAATATTTTTTCTAAGGATTTCTTTTTTTTTAAACCCGTTCGATTGTCGGGTGTTTGATTTATAAATCTATTTAGAGGTCTGTTTGGTTAGGTCGCTTTATAAAGTTTATGGTGGAATAAAATTTTAAATGGTCTCTACAAAGTTTTGTGTGTGTCAGTGAAATTTATCTGTTCGCAGCTTGTGAACATTTTTTTTAAATACACGAACTTCGCGAATTACCCCCGTGCCGCCTTGTTTTTATGTGGAAAAGTTTTTTGAATTACGCACTATGAAAATGAAGTTATTGAATATTATTTTTAGCGCAGCGATTAACTTGAGATTATACTGTCTCTTAAGGTTCCCCTAGTCGACGGCATGAACTATTTTGTGCGCGAGGTTAAAGTGCATGCTTTCTCATCCGACAACACGAGTAAAATAAATAGATACTGTGATGAGCAGTAAGAAGCTAGTTCGCGTACGAATTAGCACTCATGCAAATTTATTATAGAAATGGATGATGATTTAGGACGAAAACGAGTGAGCGAAATTTTATAAGCAGACCTTTGGGAGTCTAGTTATCATGAAAAACGACTAAATGTATATTTTCAAAATAATATTTTTTGCGTTTTTGAATTACTAATCTATCCCCGTATGCAGGCCGTTTTGCAATTTTCCTTCTTCTTATTGTATGGTATTTATTTGCGCCCAAAGATGTGTTAAAATTTGTGTTGAAATATTTAAGTTTCGACGCTCATAACTTTCAAATATTTTTTTTTCGATACTGAGCTAGATAATGATGAAGCAAATTGATATAATTTTTAATTTTGTACGTACATCGTAAAACAGTGGAGTATCGCTAGACTACGTTTTTAATGGAAGAATTTTCGACTAGTGTAACCTTAAAGCAGTTTTATGTAATTTTTAGTGTTAATAAATTTGGAAATTGCAGCCCAAATATTCATTAGAGGAATAGAAGTGCCAATAAAATGAGGGTAGTAAAATGTTTCTTATGCCATGATGGTTTGATAACTCATGGAGTTAATGAGCCAATTTATACCCCCGCGTCAGCTGAACATCTTATAGTTACGTTTCTCATTGCATTTATTTAATAATGCGAGGAGCTTAGTTATAGACAAAATTTTTTTAAAGGTTTTTAGCGTTCCGTAGTCAACAAGAAACCCTTTTAGTTTCGCCATGTCCGTCTGTCCCATAGACATACTAAATAATATGGACTGGAAATACCTACGACAAAAACGTGCCTACCTAAACCTTAAAATGTCTCATAAAATGGCCGCCGATTCTAAGGTTGTGTCAATCAAGCAACACACACACACACTCACAAATCTCAATAATACAATATGTAAACAACCATTTGACAGCAGGACTACCATGAATACAACCACAAAACTTGTTACTTATTATGGCGAATATGGCACTTACCTACAACTGTCACTACGTCACAACAAAATGTTGCCGATATGAGCAACAACTGAAATATTGTTGTCTCTCTCATCAAATACGATTACTACATTAGAAAGAATGAAACAAAACGATGTTTCACATTCTGTATCGTATTTCACTCATATTTGTATAAGCTAATGTATGTATAGAACATCGCGGCGCCTCCATATATTTTCTATCTCAATGGTCTGTCCACAGCTTAGCTTAGAGACTTTTAGTACTAGAAAGCTATAAAATTTGGCATGGATACATATTAATAATGCCGGCAAAGTGGTAAAATAAAACTATGAAAACTGTTTTTTTCTGTTCTATCCCATGTTGTGGGGTATCGTTAAATAGACCATTTAAAAATATTACGGGTCTCTCAATACCATTTTTCGATGTAGAGATCCGTTTGCGTAAAATAAGCTTTAAATGGTTATTTTTAGTAGAGTCAAGTGTGTCCCACCTGCAAGCGAAATGGTTGCTTTTGGATTTTGGAATTAAAAGAAAAACTATCACAGTTAAGTAGACTTTACACGTTTACGAGTAATAGTCGACCAACTTATAAAATGTACTTGGAAAAGTAAAAAATTATATTTGATGTATGGGTCAACAGTTTTCGAACGGCGAAGTTAATTTTGTCCCTTCGTCAGTGCAACGTTCGGTACTTTCATTGTTTATGAACGTTAGTAATGTTACCTATTTAATTTGCTGAATACGGAACCCTCTGTGCGCGAGTGAGACTCGCTCTTGGCCGTTTTTTTTTAAAATGGCGTTCGCAAACGTGAAACCATTTTGCTTTATTTTGAATATCTTTTTCTTAAAGTCATTGTAAAGATCGTACTTATGTGGATCCGATTACAATTTTTTTAAGTTTTTCGAGGACTTTCTGGCATCCGATTCTTTTATTATTTTATTCGGCATATTACATCGACAGGTGATATTGATAGAATCCTATGGGTATTGTAGCCTAAATTGGCACCCTTTATTTTATCAGATAACTAGCTTGTACCTGCTGTTTTGCCCCCATGGCCTATACGCAGAAAATATGCATTACCCTGGTCGGATCAGTACTTATTTATTATTTAATTCTTTAAGCACATAAACGTACAGAGGCGGACTTAATGCTTAATGTACATCCATATATTAATTACCCTTATAAACATTAAATTTTACGTCTTTATCTTATTTTTAGTTAGAGCAGCTCGTGGCTAAATAATAACAGCCTCACTGGTCGATCATCAAGGCTTGACGAGGTCGGTCCGTGGATGGGTGACCATTTCAACATGCCGAGCTTCCTCCGTGCCTCGGAAAGCACGTTAAGCCAGTTATTTCGTCCCGGCTGTCATTTGAAGATCTTTGACAGTCGTTACGGGTAGTCAGAAGCTTGAGATCTGACACCATTCTTGCCAAGAGGTACCGTGTTACCCAGTTACTAGGTTGCGGAGATCAGATAGGCAGTCAATCCATGTAAAACATTAGTACTCAGCTGAATCCGGTAATACTGGAAGCCGACCCAAATAAAGTTGGGAAAAGGCTAGGCAGATTGAATTGATCATATTTTTAGTAAATTTAGAAAATTCCACCAAAAACTAACCTCCCAAGTGATCTCTAGTGCTGCACCACGCCTACTTTCACTGAACATCGATATTTCGATAATCGAGAAGCGGAATCGAGAAGTTTCTGGTAAATAAGTGCAATAGACATGGCGGTCACGTCTCGCCGCAGTCCTTTGCGGTGCAGTCGAATGCGGGCAAGCCGTGGAGGTGACAATGTGTTGTTGTTCGAAGATGTACGAAGATTTTCGGCTATGGTTTGGATGAATGGAGTTTTATACGGACATGTAATTCGATGTGGAAGACATGTTATGAGGAAATTCTTGAATGTGAATGTGGATGGTTGTGTCTTATAGAATACTAGCTTCTGCCTGCGGCTTCGCCCGCGTGAATACAGAAAATTATCCCAAGAGAACATATTCCAGAAATAAAAGTATCCTATGTGTTATTCCAGACTACAATCTATCTCTGAGCCAAATTTCATCTAGATCGGTCCAGCCGTTTGAGCGTGAAGAAGTAACAAACATAAACACACTCACAAACTTTCGCCTTTATAATATTAGTGTGACTAAAGTATCGATAGATTCTGAAAAGTACGGACAGTTACGCACTACACGTCCGTGTCCGTGATTCGAGTTCTGAGTTCAAAATGTTCTGAATTATGACGGATAGAGTTCGGATGTAGTACGTAAGCTTCCCTACAAGAAGTACTACGACTACTTCGGTTCCGAAATTTCACGGACACGAGTCGGATGTAGTGCGAAACCGTTCTATGAAAGGAGTGTCTATTTAGATGACTGCTTATACACGACATACACGGTTATTATGGAAGGAGAATATTTCTAAGCTCACGTCAATAAATTAAAATAAGGGCAGGATAATGATGAAGAATCAAATATAAAAAAAAACCTTTTATGAAAACAAGCTTTTATTGGACTTAAAAGTACAAGTAAATACCGCTTGTCAATACATATCCAATGAGCCGTAACATCGTAACATGTCTGGTTGAGGAGTTATTATAGATAGCACCATATTAATTCAATCTTTCCAAACTTAAATAACTACGTCAAGTTTCAATTTACTCGGAAGTCAGGAAGTGCTTGAAAATCGACTACTAAATGCTGACTTGCTGGACACACGTACAAAAGTATAAGGTAATAATAAGTTCTTATTTTTTTTATAACAAGCTTCGTTTCGTATTCTTCTCTTTCTTCTCAGCAAACCCTTTCATTTGATACACATATCATGGCAGTGCACAAAAAATAACTAGTCCACCATCTTGGGCCGTCCGCCATATTGGATTTAGAAAAACGATAGTTATCTAACCATGCATTATCATCCAAACTAAACGTGTATGCAAAATTTCATCTTAATCGGTGGAGGATAACTGCTTTAAAATTCAGTGGCAAGATTTGACCCGAACACACTTAAATTGAGTAGAAGCGCAGCCTGCATTGATAATGGCTGCGGTGGTAATGGCAACTTACAAGTTGTAGGTTGTATGTTCCAACCCAGGCAAGTACTTATCACCACTGCTCTCAAAACGGTGAAGGAAAACATCGTGAGGAAACCGGCATGTCCTAGAACCAAAAATTTGAAAACATGTGACATCTACCAACCCGCACTGGGCCCGCGTGGTGAATTACGGCCCATTCCCTCTCACAGAGAGGAGTCCTGTGTCTCAGCAGTGGGAACATTAAAGGCTGATGATGAGTAGAAACGAATGGATAATTCAGAAGTCAGAACATCAACTAGCTAGACCAACGAGGTGGCATAACACACAAAACTTTTAAGAAAATACATACCGCATCCACTCCAACCTACTTCTCGTCGTCGCACGATCGCATCCCCGTAGCGAATAGATTCAAGACATACCGAAGTACTACCAACTGTTAGGTAAAAATAGTGTCGCGGGCTAGGTGTGCTACACCACACATCTTGAGGCACGTGAGTCGGGTGCTGATGTTGGCAACAGGAGCAGGTAGCTGGGGTTAGAAAGTTCTTATAGAGTAGGGAAGAGAGGTTACTTCTTTGCATAGAATTTGTTTGTCTGTGTGAGATGCTTCGATGTTTTTAGAGCGTTGGGTTATTTAAAGTATTATACCAAAAGATTGCAAATGCTACACAAGCTGACTTTTAATATTATGACCAACTAAGTCAATCCTAAAAAAAATGTAAGCCTTTGTATCTCCACAAGGCAAAGGCCTCACAAAATTGCGAAAAATATATTAGCTGTTCCAATGTCGATTTATATGCGAACAGAAGTAATAATAAAAGCCGTTATTTTCAATATAATTATGAATTAATGAAATTAAATTATAGTGAATGAATTCAAAATAATAATATTTTAATGTGCGCAGCTAAGTAAATTGTTTATTAAAAATGTATAGTTAGTGTTTCTAAAAAAAAAATTGTTATGTATGGATACTGCAGAGTAATTCCATAATAAAAAACCGGCCAAGTGCGAGTCTGATTCGCGCACAGATGGTTCCGTATAAACAGCTACGTTCACCAAAATCTGTGGCATTACTAACGTTCATCAACAATGAAAGCACTGAATATTGCTCTAACGAAGGAACAAAATTAACTTGGCCGTTCAAAAACTGGTGTCCCAAACATAAACGAAATTTAAACTTTGCCAAGTATTTTTTTTTTCTTCTTTTTCTTTTCTTTTTTTCTTATTTTATTAGTTTGTCGACTATCTCTCGTAAACGTTTAAAGGATACTTAGCTGTAATTAATTCCTTTTAATTTTGTTATATATACCACTGCCGTGAATTTGTTCACATATCCAAAACCAACCATTTAGCTAGCAGGAGAGAAAACTTGACTCTAACAAAAATTTGCAATGTAATGCTCAATTTTACGCAAACGGGCCCCTGAATCTAAAAATGGTTTTCACAGACCCGTATATTTTTGAATGGCCTATCCAACGATACCCCACACCATGGGATAGACTTAAATATGTATATCCATGACAAAGTATAGCTTCCTAGTACTAAGAGTATCTGAGCTAAGCTGCGGACGGACGGACGGACGGACACACGGACATGGCGAAACTATAAGGGTTCCTTGTTGACTACGGATCCCTAACAAACTACTCTTTACCCTCTGCACTTTGCTTTTTTCAATGTTTACTAAATACCCCAACATACATAACACGCGACGAAAAACCAACCCTTCAAGCGCATTTGCGATCAAGATAAACGCACGCACACAACTGTCATAGAAGTTGAACGCACAGATTATACCCGTGTCATGAGCCGTATCATAAATCAAAACGAACTCTGGCACGAATTATTTAAATGCCATAATGAGTCACGGTTAAAAGTTAAGGGAAGCACCCCGTATTTATCACGGTGGACACGGGATCTGGTAGGGTTAATAAATGCCGGTTGCAAGCGGCCATTTTGTTTTTATCAGCGTTCGAAATTCGAATTTAGAACGGCGATTCGTCTTTGTGGCCGGGGTTTTTGATTTGGAATTGGAATATTTTGGATGATCGATTGCGGTTACGTGTGGTCTAGTTTAGAGATTTAGAGATAATAACTTGTTTATCTGTATATCTAAGATTTTATCGTGCCTAATTCGTTCCTATATATGCATAGCTGATAGTATGATTTTATAATTTTGCAATATTTGTAAGTACGTGAGAACCCTGTTAAGAAGTTCCTATTTATCAAGTAAAGGAATTTACCTGTTAGTGCTTGTAATTCTCTCATACCTGTATGTAGTATAGTGCTGGGTACATCGTCCTCAAGTACCTATATGAATTTATTAATGTATGTACTTATGTAAATATTGTATAAAACTTTTTTTTAAAGAGTAAGTATGGAGTTTCTTGTGCGTTCTTTTCCATAACAAGCTACATTTCCGAATGCACGGTAGAATCAATTTTTATTACTTGTAAATTTTAACGTTCAAAAGTGCCGCATAATAATGGCCTACTTGAAATAAACACATTTGACTTTGACTTTTGCTCGTAGACAAATCGCTTGTTACAGCGACCAAATTAACACTAAGGGCGGCACTATATCCGATCCGTTTCCGTGATATTTTGGTTCAGAAGTAGATAGATAGATAGATAAACCATTTATTTAGTGCACACAAAAGACACAGCACAACACAAAATCTTAATAAAATTATTACAATTTACACGTTTATTTAAAAACAAGGTGCCAACATAAAAAGAAAAAAAGAAACCACACTTACAGAAATAAAAAAACTTTTTTGCAAAAAATACTACCGACTTCCAAATGAAAAACTACAAAGTGAAAAATAACTTTATTTTTGGAAGTCGGTGTCTTTCGTAGATACCAATTATTTGCGATATAGACACCGACTTCCAAAAATAAAGATATTTTTCACTTTGTAGTTTTTCATTTGGAAGTCGGTAGTATTTTTTTGCAAAAAAGTTTTTATTTTTCCCTTTTTAGTTTTACCTACCTAATAGGCAAGTTGTTTAGTAAGTACCTATTACGCCAGAACAGATTACCCGAAAAACATGAAATTTGAACATAACCGGTGAAATTAGAGTTCTGCGTACCCCTTTCAGTATACTGGCGTGATGTTATGTTATGAAAAGGTATAAACAATAAACAGACATGCGATTGAAGCAATCCCGAATGATTTGCCGTTATTTATTGAAGAGTTCTGTTGTATATCTCCGAAGTTTTTCATCAGATCTTTAACAAATTAAAATGGGACCAATTTCGAAACATGTTCTTTCAAACAAAAAAGAATTTTCAAAATCGGTCCACAATTGGCGGAGATATCGGTGAACATACATTAAAAAATAAAAAAAACATACAAGAAGTCGAACATAGAACCTCCTACTTTTTGGTAAGTCGGTTAAAAATAAAAGTGACACAAGTAACATTAGGTATGACAAGCAAAACACAGTGCGGTGTGCGTCTCAAGGTTGCACCAAATGGGAGTCCAGCTCAGCACGTGTCAGGCAAATATACCCGACGCTGATATTCTGCTGGATCCCTGCAGTGACATATTATTATGGTCGCTAAGCAGACGTGATATGTTGGTGTTGTTACAGACCTACAGTGTTATGCGAAGAGTATTTCACGTAAGTATACCCGCAAATGTAAATTATTAAAAAAAATTGCTATAGAAAACGTTCCAGTTCGTAGGCGTGTTGATTGTGTTATAAATTTGTTAGTAGTAGTCGTAGTACTTGTTGTATGGAAGCTATGCACTACATCCGAACTCTATCTGTTATAATCTGTCATAATTCAGAATATTTTTAACTCGGAACTCAAATATACGAACACGGATCACGGACACGGAGGTGTAGTGCGTAACCGCCCTTATAATACCGCTGAACAGTGCTAAAAAACAATTAAACGTTGCAATTACATAACTCTGTATTTATTTATTATATTGCAGTATGCAAGTTGGGGATCCTTGCATAGGTGAGAAGGTACTTCACACCGGAACAGCTGCTAAACTTGTATCAAACGCAAGTTCAATCATGCATGGAGTACTGTTCTCATCTCTTGGACGAATCTGCCAAATACGAGCTTGATGCACTAGAGTCGATCGAAAAGCGGGCCAAGAGGCTCATTGGCAATGAGGCACTGGTCGAGTCAAAGCTCCAGAGCCTTGAACATCGTCGCCGAGTTGCCAGCTTGTCGGTTTTTTATCGGTTACATTTCGGGGAGTGTGCGATGGAATTGCATGATCTAATTCCGCCTAGCCCGTTTCATCATCGGACTACCAGACGTACGGTGATGCGCCATCGGTTTATGGTGGACATCCCACCAATACACACTAGACGTTTTGGGAATACTTTTATTATGCGAACAGCTCTGCGAGAGGAATTCCCTGCTGGAGTCTGTGTTTCCCGATAGCTACAATCTAGGGGTATTCAAGTCAAGAGTGAATAGGTTAATTCTAAAAAACCTTTAACAAAAAAAATACTATAACAGACTAGCGACTTCTTAATAAAAGTCGGTGTTCCTGATTTTGTTTCTTAATTTTTTGACTCCGACTTCCGAAATTGAAGTTATTTTTCACTTTGCTGTGTTTTTATTTGGAAGTCGGTTGTATTTTTTTGTAAAATGTTTTGATTTTTCACATTTTAGTTATGGTTCATAATGAGCAAGTTCAGTAGTACGGTACCTATAATGTCAAAGGTTAGTTTTTATATGTTGTGCCTGAATAGATTACCCGAATAACATAAAACTAATACAACCGGTGAAACTAGAATTTACCAGGGTGAACTGTACATATCTGCGTACCCCTTTAGAGAGTACCGGCGTGATTTTGTTATGAAATGGCGTAAACAATAAGCAGAAATGCGATTGCAGTAATCCCTAGAGATTTTCCGTTTTTTATTGAAGAGTTCTGTTTTATATATGCGAAGTTCTAAAAAAAACCGGCCAAGTGCGAGTCGTACTCGCGCACGAAGGGTTCCGTACCATTATCGCAAAAAAACGGCACATAAATCACGTTTGTTGTATGGGAGCCCCACTTAAATATTTATTTTGTTCTGTTTTTAGTATTTGTTGTTGTAGCGGCAACAGAAATACATCATCTGTGAAAATTTCAACTGTCTAGCTATCACGGTTCATGAGATACAGCCTGGTGACAGACAGACAGACAGACAGACAGACAGACAGACAGAGAGACAGACAGACAGACAGACAGACGGACCGCGGAGTCCTAGTAATAGGGTCCCGTTTTTACCCTTTGGGTACGGAACCCTAAAAAAGAGACATTAAAAACGGTTAACCTAGTAAAATGTTTGGAGATGACAAACAAAAAAAATACAGCCGTATTGATAACCTCCTATTTTTTGGGAAGCCGGTTAAAAAACTATTTTATGAAGTAAATCCATTCGTACACTATTCTGTACCAAAAATATTTTATAATGTAAGTCCATTCGTAAACTATTCTATACCAAAACATGGATTTTATCCTGAGTTCTTTTAGTCCTTATTTTAAAGGCACACAATGATCTTTCAAACGTCAACCCTACAAGGTAAGGGAGGGTAAGCAGATGGTGTGGGTGGACGTTTGATATATTTCACCGGCCACACCACGATGCAGTCTGTCTTCAAAGTTTAATGTTTTATTTAGATGCCAAATAGTTCTTTGAGATGATATTAAATTTACATTTAGTTAATTAAAGCCATTATATTTTCTTCAAATGAATAGACAGACCAATATCTAAGTCTGTTGAGATGCTTGGAAGCTTGAATGGTTGTGTTATGTTTCGTTTAAGCATATGTATAGTGCAGGTTGTTACGTGGTAAATAAATATCTTTTCTTTATTGATTTTATTTCTAGATGAAATATCACACGGGTAAACCATGGCCAGGATTAGAACATAGGT
The DNA here is from genome assembly GCA_949775005.1 of Orthosia gothica. NCBI lineage: Eukaryota > Metazoa > Arthropoda > Insecta > Lepidoptera > Noctuidae > Orthosia > Orthosia gothica. Next base: position 3,833,432 of record OX459058.1, on the reverse strand, counting down.
TACTTTATATCCCAGTAATACGTACATAGGATAGAATAGGATGGATGGGCCCGTTTTTCTTTTGGTCCGTTGTGCCGGCAGGCTTCCTCTCTGTGAGAGGGAATGGGCGGTAATCCACCACGCAGGCCCAGTGAATGTTGGTGGATGTCACATGTCTTCGAATTTTTGGTTCTAACACATGCCAGTTTACTCATGATGTTTTCCTTCACCGTTTTGAGAGCAGTGGTGATGAAATAATTTACACATAGTAAAGTGTCTGCCTGGGTTCAAACCCAAGTCCTACCTACCACTTGTATATCGCGGTCGTTACCACTGGGCCACACTGGTAAATCTCGTCTGTCACGTGCGCGAAGACGCTGACAAAAGATTGTCGACAACATTTTTTTTTCAACCAATTTCTCTAAGTCCTTAAGGAATTCATCGATTCCCAGAAAAAAGATCGCAAAACAATACTTAAATAATTTGCAACAATTTTCTTACATATCATTTTACCAATTACGAAGGGTATCTGTATAATTATCGTCCCATCCCAATTATCGGAGAATGTAGCAAAAAAACAAAGGACCCGTCAAGCGTGGTTGCCCGCTCCCACCGGGCAAAGGACAATTATTGGTGTAATTACTCTAATTCGTGTGCCATAAATAGACGGTTACAGAAGGTTGGTTGTAGAACAAAGTCGTGTTTTAAGGGGAAGTACGAGAAACCGAGAATAGTTAATATTTACTATTCATTAATTTTAGCCATCGTGCTCCATTCTCGACCACAGCATTGCTTACCATCAGGTGAGGTAGTCGTCAATCACTAGTCTAAAAATAATAAATTAAAAAATACGTACAACGAAACTACCACTTAGCTTGTCAATTGAGCTTTATTATTTGATCTGTGAGCTCGAATGAAAAGCTAAGGCGTAATTTCGTTGTACGTGTGTGCGTGTATTTGTGTATTTGTATGGCAAGGCATAGTTTAAACCGGCGTCACTTTGTTGTTTGCAACGTTCCATCTTGACTTTTTATTTGATCTGAGATGGGTACTGGTAAAGTTATAGATCTGTCGGATGAAATAAATATTTACTACCTACACGCCCGCCTACCTGCGCAGCGCCTCGCGTTCTCCTCGTCCGTTCGTCGGACCTCAGAGTGACGTCATGACGTCATCGGCAAACTATCTGCGGCCGGGTTGTAGCTTCACTACGGCCCTTTTCAAAAAAATATTACCAGACTGCTGAAAATAGCGAGATTGAATAGGTTACTTTTAGCAGATGTACTCCAGCGTCGAACACATCATCGCTTTGTATCAGGTGAGATATTGGCTACCAGTCTAATCGGATTCATCCAAAAACCAGTTTTTAAAAGGAGCGACTACCTTTCTGACCTCCTCAACCTAGAACTACACTCGCGAGCAATAAAATGGAATTACTTCATAGCGCGTGGCTCGAATTTTTTTTGTGGAATTAAAATTTATGTTATTTACCCCTCAATAGTTTGTTTACCCCCCCTGGCCCTATGACTGCCTATAAACGATTTTTCATTTACCAAATGAGATGCATGATGAAATCCTGTGGGATTTACTGCCACTCTTCGACTAAAGCAGTTTTCAGATCTTCTATCGTCGACGGAACTGGACATCTTCCTCGTACCCGCCTTTTCAGCTCGTCCCACATATGTTCAATAGGATTCAAGTCAGGATTGAGGGCTGGCCAGTCTAGTGTGGGAATCCCGACTTCTTCAAGGTACTGTCTAGTCACTGCAGCGGTGTGTACTTCATCGTTCATTAGCATGAAATCTTCGCCAATAAACCCGGGTTAGGGAAGCACTTGGCCTAGCAGAATATCGTTGTTGTATATTTCTGCAGTTAGGCAAGACTGACTGCTAGACTTTTAGGCTTCTGAAAGATATATTTTAAAATATATTTTAAAACCTCTCATTCAAGGACCGACTTCAGCACGCTTTGCTTTAGATTGAAGATCGACCAAATCCCGCTCTTATTATTCAGCTGCGAACCCCGCTCCTAAGATCCCAAAAACTTGAAAAGAAGTTTAAGTATTAATTTCTGTCGTCTCCCTCTTAAGTCCTGAGGCTATCCTTAAGGGCTAATTCCCATAGGCGTGCCGTCTACGCCACAATGCTATGCAATGCCAACCAGTTATTATTTGCCAATGATTTATGTTGCCATTTTTTAAATAGCATCATTGGAAGTCTTTATTTAGTATTGCGTGAAGAATTGATAAACCTTAGGGATTTTGATGGAATTGAAGAATATTAAATGCGGAAAAAAATTAATGTTGAAGACATTCATGCTATAATTAGCAGCATACTATGTATATTCTGATTCTATAAAACTGTAATATTTACAGAGAACTTCAAGTGGCGGAAATATAATAACCTCATCGGTAGTTATATTTCCGAGCCGTTTGTGGTTGAAACTCTTGGTTTGGGAAAGAACTTTGTCCGTGGGGTTCAAGTGCTCATACTTTGTTTAAAGATCTTTCCAGCGCCTAGTAGACACTGCGCTTGACCCAAGGACTGACTTTTACTTTGGTCAGAAGATAAGCTTTGCCATACAACTTGGCAGTGCTGCCAATCTTCTGGGCACAATTCCAGTGATGGGGATAAGTTTTTCGACGCCATATTTTAGATTATTTATGGGCTTAAATAGTTAGTAGTTTTTGATTTGTTTATTTGTATATAGTTATACCCTCTTACTAATAAACACAGAATAAAGTTATACCATGCATATACCTATGAAAATGTATGGTTATTCCTTTGTTATACCTGGTATAACTTTATTCCGTGTTTAATAGTAAGAGGGATAGTGTTTTATAAATTGTATATATTGTATCTATGTTAATATATAGTGTATTTATGGAAAAACATCGAATGTATTTAATAAAGAGGTGATATTCTATCTTTGTTATCAGTAGTCTTTTGATTTCAAGAAGTTGTTACACTCATAGGTAGCTACAATCTCCCTGATTGCCTTGCAACTTTTTATCCCGAAAAAATTGACGTTTTCTGCGACAAAGGCCATGTTAGCTAAGCATCGAGAAAAACAAGCTAAGTGCGAGTCGGACTCGCGCACGAATGGTTTCGTACCATTGTCGCAAAAAACGGCAAAAAAATCACTATTGTTGTATCCCATACAACAATCGTGATTTTTTTGCCGACTTTAAATATTTATGTTATTCTATTTATTTAGTATTTGGTGTTATAGCGGCAACAGAAATACATCATCTATGCATATTTCAACTGACTAGCTATCACGGTTCATGTGATAGAGCCTGGTGACAGATAGACAGACGGACAGTTGAGTCTTAGAAGGTTCCGTACCCTTTGGGTACGGAACCCTAAAAAGCTAAGTCAATTTTTGATCCAGCACCGATGTTTTAAAAGCCAACGAATACCACCAGAGCATAAACAACCAAAAATAAACTAAACCACCCAAATACATCACTACCCTGTGACAGCGATCACCTACTTACGGAATACCCTCGCTGCCACAAAATCACATTTTATTCAGTACACTAACGGTCCTCCTGAGCGCGATAATGTACGCCTAAGGTCGGGACGAGTCTCCCAGGACTTTGGATGACCATAAACTAGTACTGGTTGTTGGGGATTTGAAGCCGAGCTATTTTATTGTGTGCTGAGGGTGAAAAGTGTGTCAGTGTTCTTCGCTGCAGGATGTAGTTTCTGTGTAGTGTATGTTTACAATTTATTGTCGGTGTACTTCGAAATTCAACACAGTTCTTTGATTTCCTGAAATGTTTAAAAAGTTACTTTAGAACAAAACTCTTCTTCTAATTGACAATACACGTTTAAAAGTACGCCATTTTTCTACGCTGACTAGAATGCATGCGATTCAGTATTGTCAGCACAATTATTAATGGATTAAAATGAATAGTCGAATACAAAATAAATGGAATAAACCGAGTTATTGTTAAAACGGTACCCTGACCAAAAAATCGGCGTGAGATATGAGCGATCCTATTGGTCTAGCGGCACTGGTGGCGCATGAATTACAGTAGTGAATACGCCCAGATTTTAGAATAAAATCTTTATAAAATCGAATTTTGGTCTTTTGAAAAAAATAATTCTACAAAAATGTTCGTTATTAAATTGTCTATCCATTAGTGTTAGTACAAAAAATAATCAATGAACACTTTACGAGGAGATACATAATATCAATAATTATTTCTCAATTTCATGTTTTTTTGGAAGTAGATTAGTGAAATATATACAACATAAAAAAAAAAACTAAATCTACCATTTTAGAATCAATATTATGTAGAAATTTAATGTATTTTTATTAATTGATATTTGTTTTTAATTAACGAGTAGATAGCTCCTAAAAACAGCACAAAAAACGGCTTGCGTGGCGTTTTGCTCGGGGTACCGCCTTAACATGCAGTGGTGGCCCAGTGGTAACGGCCGCGACTTACAAGTTGTAGGTCGTGGGTTCGAACCACTGATATAAATCTAACTAGATGACGCGATTGTATGTACTTTTGCGTGCCAAAAAACAGAGTAAAGTTACGATCAATGATCGTAATCTGAGCTTTTCATTTAGCATTATCGGCACCAATCTACCGAAATCTAGAAAATGCCTTTTTATGACATATTGAGCTGCAAAGAATGTATAGAAAAAGTTGGCCGAGCCATTGTATTTTTTTTCTGTCATTGGTAAGTAAATTAGTTTTTAAATTGTTTGTGAACGTGAGTGGCACGCTTGGTTTTCATACAGATGGAGGGCTTGCGTTATCTATTTAGATTCATGTCTGTGGTTCGAAACCAGGCAGGCGCTTTACTTTGTGTAAATTATTTCATCACCACTGCTCTCAAAACGGTGAAGGAAGACATCGTGAGGAAACCGACGTGACCTAGAATCAAACATTTGAAGACATGTGACATCCAACAACCCGCACTGGGCCTGCGTGGTGAATTACGGCCTATTCCCTCTCACAGAGAGGAGGCCCTGTCCCAGCAGTGGAAACATTAAAAGATGATGATTGCTAACATACATGTATCTTTTAAATAACTGTACATAACGGTAGAGTTTGATTATTTATTTTCAGTCTGTTTAATGCCTCTGTAGGGCAAGGCCTGGCCATTTGCTACAAAATCAGAAGACATGGGATTCTTTCGGTTCCTCCCGGTTTTGGGCAAATTTGAACAATCCTGTCAAGCTCATCTCGCCATCTTCGCCTGGGTCTGCCGCGACGTCGCCGGACATGTTCCAGGACGCTCATTGTGGTTGATTAAAGCCCATGAATCATTTGACATGTGACAGACGTGTGCAGCCCAGTCCCATTTTAGCTTAGCAGCTTTTTGGATGACGTCAGTAGACAAAGACAAAAGACAAGACAAAAGATATTTATTTCAACTGGGCCACCAAGCGGTACTTTTGAATGTCACAATTTAAATTTACATGGAATAATAGTTGATTCTACCGTGTATTCGGAAAGTAGCTTGTTATGAAGAAGAATGCACAAGAAACTCCATACTTACTCTTTAAAAAAAAAAAAAGATTTTTACAATATTTAGGTACATAAGTACATACATTAATAAATTCACATATGTGAGGACAATGCACCCAGAATAGCACTACACACTATACTACGTAAAGGTAAAAAGTATTAAAAGTACTCACACATGTACTGTGCAGTTATATAATAGGTACTAGAAAAACATTAACATCCGAAGCAGTTAAGTTATGACCTGACTTCCCAATAGTGGCAGTCAAGTTCCGTAGGGTATTAGTTCCGTGAGCCCAGACTTCAAAACATTCATCATTATTGAGGCAAAATTACGGTCAAAAAAAAGTTTTTCAAAAAAATACTATACCGACTTCCAAATATAAAAAACTACAAAGATAAAAATAACTTTATTTTTGGAAGTCGGCGTCTTTCGTAGGTACCAATTTTTTGCGTTATGGACAACGACTTCCAGAAATAAAGTTATATTTCACTTTGTATTTTTTTTTATATGGAAGAAGGTATATTCTTTTTTTGAAAAAAGTTTTTTGTTTTTCACTTTTTAGTTGTACCTACCTATAGGCAAGATGTTTAGTAAGGTACCTATAACGCCAGAATAGATTACCCGAATATTATGAAACTTGAACTTAACCGGTGAAATGTGAGATCTGCGTACCCCTTAAGATCGTACTGGCGTGATGTTATGTTATGAAATGGTATAAACAATAAACAGACATGCAATTGCAGCAATCCCGAGAGATTTGCCGTAATTTATTCAAGAGCTCTGTTGTATATCTTCGAAGTTCTTCATCAGATCTTTACCAAATTAAAATGGGACCAATTTCGAAATATACTTTTTCAAACAAAAAAAGAATTTTCAAAGTCGGTTCAACATTGGTGGATATATGCGTGAACATAAACAAAAAAAAAACATATTGTCGAACATAGAACTTCCTCTTTTTTGGTAAGTCGGTTAAAAAGAAGCATACAATTTACAGCAATTATGAAAGTATTGCCTGTTAGCGATGTATTCCTTTATTTAAGTTATCCAACAACTATTACGACCCTCTGTATTTCATAGCTCAAACTACTAGCTATTAATAGCCCAGTCTTTCAAAGCCCTAAAACTTAACAAAGCAAAGGTTTTATAGTCGAAACGTTTAGTGTTGCAGTAAATGTTATTTATTGTTTAATGATTATATTGCACAGATTTGTGTGATGTAGTCCTAATCGATTTTTATAGCTCAGTTTTATGACTTGATTTGAAACTATTGTTTTATTTGAAAGGGTGGAGACATGGAACAGCTGGTGTTTTAATTAGAGATGCCGTCAATAGTTGTTATAGCAAATAGTCGAATACTCGTCAGTCGTCATTAACACTCGAAAAAAAAGAAAAAGTTTAATAATTCTGAAATAATAATATTACACTTGTAGTAGTCTCTTAACTTACTAATTGCTTGCTGTACAAAAAGCCAGTTTTTCTGCACGACTATCTGCTCCTTTTGAGCTTTAAATTTTAAATTATTAATTAAAAAGCCTTACTAATTAACTTTAACATGACTGATTTTTCCTTTTATTTTGACTTTTTATATTAATGATAATAATACTAAGTAATGTTTTTTTATATATTTAAAAATGTAGATATTAAGTAAGAATGAAGATGAATAATGGAATAATAAGATGAAAAAAATACTAAACGTGTTTTGTTTTTGAAGATTGATAAATGTTTATTTATTTTTAAGTCTATAGTTTTTCTGTTCATTAAGTTTATTTTTGCCAAAGCGCGAGCAACCTTCGCACAGCTGAGGGTCCAATGTCAAATCCGTGCTGCTCTACGGGTGCGAAACGTGGAAGGTAACAAAGGACATCTCACGCCAAATCCAGGTCTTCGTCGTATCCTTGGCATTTACTCTCTAATGTAGAGCTGTTGGAGAGATGCCACGAGACCCCGATCGACCGCCAGATCAAGCGGCGTAAATGGTGTTAGATTGGTCACATGCTCCGGATGGAATTTTTTATTTTTTCATTATCAAGTTTTTTTCGTATGCTTCTCAGCAAACCCTTTCATTTGATATCTATATTATGCCATTGCACAAAAGTAACTAGTCCGCCATCTTGGGCCGTCCGCCATATTGGATTTGGAATGACGTCACTTAGCTAAACATGCATTGTCATCCAAACTAAACGTGTATGCAAAATTGCATCATAATCGGTGGAGGATAACTGCTTTAAAATTCAGTTGCAAGATTTGACCCGAACACAAATACATACATTGCAAGTTAAATAAAAGATTGCAAAAAAAACAAAAACCATTACTCGACCCTGGAATTGAATCCAAGACCTAAGAATATATTCAGCAGTAGCGCTTGTGACCACTGAACTAACGAGGATGCATATGCGTAAAATTATAATAATCTTACGTCAAAAAAATACACAGAATAAGTACCAAGTATTAATGCCACAATCATTTCAAAAGGACATTTTGTGACATTTACAAAACCCAAAAACATATTTTATTTCATACAAAGACACACAAAACACGACAAGCCATAAAAATAACACCACAAAAGTCTTACCCCTCCCATTTGATTACCAAACTACATATTACTTTAACTTTCAAAAACAAAACAGATTTCAGACGACAGAAGATGTAATTTGGACCAAAAAGAAACGAAAATACCTCATTCAAAGAGATCCGATTATAAAAGAGACCAAGACCGATACTCATGCAAATGAGGCGGTGAAATGCAAAGCGTTCGGTGACTTTTTTGCAAGGACAGATGGCTGGCGCTTGAAGTCAGGGTGGAGGTACATTGGATACGAATGTGAGGTTGGTTCATCTCTTGTTAATGAGAAGGGTAATTTGGACCTACCAGTTGGGTTGATGAGGAAAAGTGAAGTTTTTAAGGTTTTTATTATCAAAGTCAAAGTCAAAGTCAAGTATATTTATTCAATTAGGCCAATAAACGGCACTTTTGAACGTCACATAAATTAAAATTAAAATTTAAAAGTAATAAAAAAAAAATTAAGAGTAATAAAAATAAAAATAAATATTCTACCGTGCATTCGGAAAGTAGATTGTTATGGAGAAGAACGCACAAGAAACTCCATAAGTCGAAAAAAAAAATATTTGTTACTTATAAATGATTTAACATAATATTGTAATATTAACTTCGAAAGATATACATCAGAATTCTTCAATAAATGACGGAAAATCTCTAGGGATTGCTGCAACAAAAAAATACCGGCCACGTGCGTGCACGAAGGGTTCCGTACCATCATCGTAAAAACAGCCAAAATATCACGTTTGTTGTATGGGAAAAACTTAAATATAAACAAAAAAATAAATATTTATTTTATTCTGTTTTTAGTATTTTTTTGTTATAGCGTAGCGGCAACAGAAATACATCATCTGTGAAAATTTCAACGGCCTAGCTATCACGGTTCATGAGATACAGCCTGGTGACAGACAGACAGACGGACCGCGGAGTCTTAGTAATAGGGTCCCGTTTTTACCCTTTAGGTACGGAACCCTAAAAAAACACTGCTTGTTTTCAGCCTAAAGACGTCCACTTCTGGACATAGGCCTCTCCATACATCGCCTCACTGACTTTATAGTTTAGATTTACTGAGTATGCAAATAATATGAAATAAATAAAACTAATATTAGACTATTTAACTATCTACTAAAAATACACTCACAAACAGGAAGACTACGCTCTAGCATTGGATTATAATTCTATTAAACTGCAGATGACTGATTATTCAGCACAATACGAAAGTTCGTACAATTCGTACAACGCTAAACACAGTCAGTCATCTGCCATTCGAATTAACCCTCTCACTGCGACAGGTGCGCAAACGCAACTGTTCGGTTTCGATTGATTTAAAACCGCAAATTGTACTCTGTTCGAGGAGCGTGAAATATTATAAGGGGGACAACAGGGATGGTAAATTATGAGCCATAGTATCAACATTTGTTGCAAAAGTTGTTTTATTTTCTACTAAATTGCTTTATAAACTGTTGGAGACAATCTGGTGCGGTTTTGTTGATTTAAGAAAAAAATTGTCGGTTATATTGTTTGGTGTGATTAAATTATTATGTCTGCATTGACAAGCTTATTTATGAAATTTCCTTTTCTTGTTTTATGTCAGCTTTTTTTCTTTTTACGGTTCCGTACCCAAAGGGTAAAATCGGGACCCTTTTACTAAGACTCCGCGGTCCGTCTGTCTGTCACCAGGCTGTATCTCATTAATCATGATAGCTAGACAGTTGAAATTTTCACAGAAGATGTATTTAGAATAGAATAGAATATACTTTATTGTACACCAAAAAAAGAAATAACACATATTATACAGCAACTTAATACTATGGGTACAAAGGCGGTATCGCTGACAGCGATATCTACCAGACAACCTTTGGATGGACTAAAGAACTTAAGATAAAAATAGGGAGGGGGGGGGGTTCTGTTGCCGAAAACAACACTAAAATAAAAACAGAATAAAATAAATATTTAAGTGGGGCTCCCATACAACGTAAGTGATTTTTTTGACGTTTTTAGCGATAATGGTACGGAAATCTTCGTTCGCCGGTTTTTATCTTTTTCGACTAGTTTCACGTTTAACTTTTTTTTCATAGATAGATTCGCGCTTGACCACTATCTCACCTGATGGTAAGGGATGTGGTCGACGGTGTAGCAAACTTGCCTAGAAGTAACCGATTCCCTCTTGACTTTTTTCGCAATAACAAAAACAAACATGAAATTAATGATGAAAATAAAGCCTGCAATTAAAACAAATCCTTTAACACTAAATCGTGATAGTAGGTTATCATCCTAACATACCCAAACCAACACATAAAATAAGTAATACAAAACATAAAATCTAATTACATTAGCAGATAAAATCTTCCAGTGACAACCAATTACATACCAAAACCCGTCCCCCGCGGTCGTGGGTCAAAACGTCCCCACCGATTAAATAAAATGACGTCTTAAAACAAGAAAAGGACACACCACGCGTCCGTCAGACACGTCTACTTTAATTAAATTAATTACTCTTAGCCGTATATTGCTCTTCTCCGTAGTTTTTAGGGTTCCGTTCCTCAAAAATAAAAACAGAACTCTTAAAGGATCGCTTCGTTCTGTCTGTCTGTCTGTCACGACATTTTTTCTCAGGAACGTGTTACGCGTGAAGATATCAAGTTGAAATTAATATCATATACTCAGGTCTACAATCCCTTGGCGCTGGGAAAAACAACAAACTTCCAAGGTATGCAATCTAAATATACGGCCGTATATGAAGCATATTTTGACACTCACGAGGGAATCAAAACCTTTATGGACCTAGAATCATGATATTTTTCAAGAAGCTAAAAGATCTATGTAAAAGATAAATTGCTAAAACCGGAAATACTAATACTCGCACTTGCCCGTAGTTTTTTATCCGTAACTTTTGCGAGGGAAACGTAACTATGTTTTAACATTCGAAGTACGAATTAAAATGCGAGGCGGCAGTGGAAGGGTTAGTTTGTTCGTTTTTTTTTAAGTTGTATTTATTTTTAACTTCAGGTTGGTAAGTAAATTATGTGTAGCGACTGCCTATATGCCCTCCACAACCCAGTAACTGGGTAATAGGATACCCATTAGTAAGATTGGTGTCTGATTTTCTGGCTTTTGGCGTAATTACTATCATAGAACTTTAAATGACTGCTGGGACTTATGACCTAATTTAGTTTACACGGAGAAGTCTCGATAACTAAAGGATGGTCACCCATCCACAGACTGACCTCGGCAAGCGTTGCTTAAACTTGATGGTGGGTACACACGTACGTACATGCTCTTTGAGCAAGTTATCGAACAAAGCTGTTCTACATACATGTTCCATCTTGCGTCTTCACGTAAAAACCTTGTTCGAAGAACATGTTTAGTGTGCGTTGAAAGTCTTCGAGCAATGGCTGATTTCATATTGGATATCGATGAAATCGGAACTATTTGGTGGAAATCAGAAATTGAACGAACGTCCGACATTTATCTGCGAATCACACCCTTATCACAAAAATATCTATCACGACTAACATGCTCGACGTCGCGGCTATACGTACAAACATGTTTGCTTCGAACATCGAGCAAGAGTTATGGACTTTTGAATCTTGTTCGAATCGAACATTTTGGTTGGCTTCGAGCATTTGTCTTGAGACTTGCATGGTACACACGTTCGTATTTGCTCGAGTTCGAGCAAGTTTATCGAGCATGTATGTACGTATGTACGTGTACCCACCTTGAAGATCGACCTTTGGGGCTGTCATTATTTAGTTTTTATATGATCTATGAGAATAAATATAATACAACATGTAAAATCTTGATTGAGCAGTTCTAATATTTATAAAAGGGTTTCAACCTAAAATTCTGGTAAACAAAACAAAAGTGCGAAAAACCCAGCATTATATTAAACCTTTAGTGTTTGTAACATTTTCTTTAACACTAACAAATTACAGTGATCCATCTAACAACATCTGGATCTAAGAATTATTATATTTTACACTAAAAAAAAATGTTGGGCATTGCGAACTGTTTTCTTAATTGAAACAAAACAAACTTCGTAACTTTTAATGTAAGCATACTTTCAGCTAATAAAAATAAACAAACTTGATAAAAATATTTCGTCAACAAATCTGTTAGGGGCCGATCGCAGAATGTTACTAAAAAAATAATAATTTTGTTGCTAATAAAAACAAGTAAAATTTCAAAATTTTAAAAACCCCCGACACAGTTTATTTCATTCTACATAATTTATCTAGTACATAATACGCTTCGATCGTCAATCTATTGAACACGTAATTATGACAAGATATCTTGCGAAAACACCCCGATTCAATCAGTAAAACGCCCATAACTTTTGAAAGGCTGAACCGATTTTATTGAAACATAGCTAAAAACACTTTCGTCAAAATCACCTTTCAAACAAAAAAAACTAAATCAATATCGGTTCATTCGTTTAGGCGCTATGATGCCATAGACGACGATGAGATAGATACACAGCAACACACGTCAAACTAACACCACTCTTTTTCCGTCGGGGGTTAAACAAACTTCGCTAGTCCTTATTATTTTATTCAGTGCAGAATCCTTAATTTATTTATGTCTTAGGTCAATCGTTAAACTGTGCTGATCGAGATCTGTCTGGGCACATCACGAAACGCATTTCATGATTTAGCTGATTATTTCGTGACATGCTGCAAGCAACCTATCTGTCAATTTTCCCAATTACTACATTTCACTAGGCCATATCAAGATCTGCCTGGGCGTATCATAATGTAGTTCCGGTTCGCGCATCCGTGTGTTTTGGTCATCCTACAGACTCTGTTTATCCAAGCAAGGCTGGGCAAATCGTCAAATGTTAATCTTCGAACGATATGGCGAGTATTAGACAGGCAAATCAAGAAACGCCGCACTATGGGACCAACCGGTATTTTCCATCTCAAAAATCGATAACTCTGTTGTTTTGTGATTTATCTCCTTGATTTTTTTTTCACGTATTTGTGAATATCTAGGCAATAAAAGAAATCAAACATCATCATTCTAAAAAAAATATATTTTCCGAAAAAAAATGACAAAGATAAAGTTATACGAAATTTCATACAATTTTTACGAAATTTACATTGCTTCAAAATCACCTCTGGCGCAAAAAACGCGCAAGTTTTTTTTAAATCCTCATATTACTGAGTAGATAAGGTCTCTAATAGAGTAATTAACTTGACACCGGCTGCTTTCGGCAACAACGAAAACTCCAATTGAAATTAACAAAAACTAAATTTTCTTTACTTCACTAAAAAAATATTAAAAAATTAAATAAAAATATTTTTTTACAAAAACTGAACGTGGTTGCAAAGTGTATATTCTAAGCTATCTAATGATGTATAACACTAATATGTTTCCTTGGAAAACTTCCGAATAATTATGTGTTGAACTCCCTTAACGGTAATTTAATTGGCATGAAAATATTTATGCCCAATGTTTGAGGTTTTTTTATTTTATAAACGTAAAACTTTATATTTTTTTATATTTTGTAATTTATTCGTAAGTTCCATCTTTTGAGAGTATAAAACCATAAAACAATCTATGGATTTACGACTTTCGACAAAACCATTTTTGAGATGGAAAATACTGCGCCGGCTTATCGTGAAGTGCCCAGGCATATCTCGATCGGTCCAGTTCAACGATTGGCTTACGACATGTATATTAGGTATTACTTTACTTTTAAAAATTCATCATCATCAGCCTTTAATGTGCCCACTGCTGGGACACAGGCCTTCTCTCTGTGAGAGGGAATGGGCCGTGATCCACGTGGGCCCCGTGCGGGTTGGTGGATGTCACATGTCTCCGATTTTTTGGTTCTAGGACATGCTGGTTTCCTCACGATGTTTTCCTTCACCGTTTTGAGAGCAGTGGCGAAGAAATAATTTACACAAAGTAAAGCGCCTGCCTGGGCTCGAACCCACGACTTACAACTTGTAATTTGCGGCCGATAGCACTGGGCCACAACTGCTCTGAAAATTACTGCTTTTAAAATTTAGATACCAATTTTAACTAAAACCTCTTTTTTTGCTTTAGAAAATGGTTAAAAAGTAAGTTTCAGATAGAGAGGACGTGCTGTGAATAGAGCTAGTGGCGAGGTGTCGTAACACTTAATATCACTATGATAAAATTGAATTACGTCGAGTCTTCGCATGTATAAGTACAGATAGACGAACATTTTTGTTTTAGAACATTATTTAAAAGATTTTTTTGCTGCAGTTTAGGGTTGAAAGTTTTCTACGATACAAAGATAGATGAAAAAGTGATTTTTAGTTTATAAATGAACTGATGTATCTATTGCTCTATTTTTTCAATTTGCATAAGTTTTCCTTTTTGTTTTTAACCCCCGCCGGAAAAAGAAGGGGTGTTATAAGTTTCACGTGTGTTGCTGTGTATCTGTGTGTCTGTCTGTGGCATCATAGCGCCTAAACGGATGAACCGATTTCGATTTAGTTTATTTTGTTTGAAAGGTAATTTTGTCGAGAGTGTTCTTAGCTATGTTTGAATAAAATCGGTTCAGCCGTTCAAAAGTTATGGGCATTTTACTGTTTGAATCGGGGTGTTTTCGCAAGATAAATGCGTCGGGGGTTTTTAAATTGTGAAATTTTACTTGTCTTTTTGGTTTTTCATACCGGGTTCAAAAAATCTCTTTTTGTTTCTTTAAATTAATTTTATTGTAATTTCTATTAAACTAAGATTGCAGAACTTATTGGTTAGATAGACAAGAAGTAACCTTATGTACGGATTTCATAAATAGATTTCTGTAGCAGTCATTCAAATCCGGAAAAGACTGTAAAAATACTAACGAGTAAAATAATATCACATTTAAAAAAAACCGGCCAAGTGCGAGTCGGACTCGCGCACGAACGGTTCCGTATCATTATCGCAAAAAAAACACATTTGTTGTATGGGAGCCCCATTTAAATATTTATTTTATTCAGTTTTTAGTATGTGTTGTTATAGCGGCAACAGAAATACATCATCTGTGAAAATGTCAACTGCCTAGCTATCACGGTTCATGAGATACAGCCTGGTGACAGGCAGACAGACGGATAGTGGAGTCTTAGTAATAAGGTGCCGTTTTTACCCTTTGGGTACGGAACCCTAAAAAAGATCTAACGCATTACCTTTTTATCCAAAGTCGTTTCTATAGCAGTCATTCAAATCAGAAAAGACTGCAAAAATCCTAACGAGTCCTTCATATCTTATTTAAAAAAACCGGCCAAGTGCGAGTCGGACTCGCACACGAAGGGTTCCGTATTTGGTAAATTGCGGTTTACGATTTATGACGTATTAAAAAAAAACTACTTACTAGATCTCGTTCAAACCAATTTTCGCTGGTAGTTTACATAGTAATGTACATCATATATTTTTTTTAGTTTTATCATTCTCTTATTTTAGAAGTTACAGGGAGGGGGGGGGGACGGGACACATTTTACCACTTTGGAAGTGTCTCACGCGCAAACTATTCAGTTTAGACAAAAATGATATTAGAAACCTCAATATCATTTTTGAAGACCTATCCATAGATATCCCACACGTATGGGTTTGATGGAAAAAAATAATAATTTAAGTTTCAAGTATGGGCACCCCCAAAATTTATTGTTTTTTTTTCTGTTTGAGTGAAAATCTTAATGCGGTTCACAGAATACATCTACTCACCAAGTTTCAACAGCATAGTTCTTATAGTTTCGGAAAAAAGTGGCTGTGACATACGGACGGACAGACAGACATGACGAATCTATAAGGGTTCCGTTTTTTGCCATTTGGCTACGGAACCCTAAAAAGATCTAACGCATCACCTTTTTATCCGAAATCAGTCAAGAGCAAAGTTTTTACGTCAACGCTACATTAAACGGGTGAGCTTTCGATTCAGTGCGGGTTCTTTAGCAGTATTTTAAATTAACTTTGAAATATTGATTTATCCGACGGTGACGGTCCAGGTAACTCCTTGGAAGCTCGCCTCACTTATTCTTCACTGTGAATTCAACGAGGATTCTGGCTTTGCTAAGAGATTTTAAATGTGACACGGACTTTTAAGAATGTTTTAGTATAAGTATATATATATACGTAAGAATGGCAATAGAGCAGTAGAGAGTGTGAGCATGAGCAGCTCTTGAAGTTGCAAAGAAGTTTAAAATTTTTGTTCAAGTACTCTTAAAGAGATGTCTTGGAGGAGCTCGTGGCTAAATAATAACAGCAGCACTGGTCAAACATCAAGGTTAAGCAACGCTTGACGAGGTCGGTCCGTGGATGGGTGACCATTACAACATACTAAGTTTCCTCCGTGCCTCGGAAGGCCGGTAAGCATTTGGTCCCGGCTGTCATTTGAAGACTCGCTGAATTCGGTTAGACTGGAAGCCGACCCCAATATAGTTGGGAAAAGGCTAGGCAGATTGAGTCTTAAAGAGATGTCTTGTAGGTTTCGAAGCAAAGTTTGAAAGGGTCGTAGTATATGGCGACATCATCATCAGACTTTAATGTTCCCACTGTTGGGACGCAGGCCTCCTCTATATGAGAGAGGGAATGGGCCTTAATTCACCACGCAGGTCCAGTGCGGGTTGGTTGATGTCACATGTCTTCGAAGTTTTGGTTCTAGGACATGCCGGTTTCCTCACGATGTTTTCCTTCACCGTTGTTAGAGCCGTGGTGATGAAATAATTTACACAAAGTAAAGCGCCTGCCTGGGTCCGTCGTTACCACTGGGCCATCACTGCTCTATATATCTGTATATGGTGTACTGCAGTTGAGAAGGAATACGACAACAACACGACAGTGACATAGTAAGTACGTTATGAGCAATTTCTGCATAATCATTTATGGTTTGCTCTAAATCTATAAAATAGCACCAACACCCATACTTTTAAAAGAGCAAACATTAACAGCGTTTCACGCTTTCTTCTGTGCTTGAGAAGACGACTACTGCTGAACATAGACCTTCCCAAAGACTCGCCACATAAACCTGTTCTGTGTTTTTCCATCCAGTAGACACCCGCAGCTCTGACTAGGTGCATAGGTCTACCTTGTGGGAGGCCTTCTAACACAATCTTCAGGAAAAGTTCGGTGTCGAATAATTCTGTACCAATTTGAAAATTGTAATCCTGAAATGTCACCCACTCTTATTAAAATTCTACGAGTAGAAGTAAAATTTCAAAATTTAAAAAACCATCGACACATTTTTATTTCATGCTACATAATTGCTCTAGTACATAGTAGATACGCTTTGAACGGCTGAACCGATTTTATTCAAACATAGCTAAGAACACTCTCGACAAAATAAAAAATAAAAAACTTAATCAAAATCGGTTCATCCGTTTATGCGTTATGATGCCACAGACAGACACACAGATATACATATACACAGATACACAACAACACACTTCAAACTTATAACACCCCTCTTTTTCCGGCGGGGTTTAATAAAAAAGGAGTTAATTCTCTAACTAGCACCAAAACCTACACTTTTAAAAGAGCATAATCAGCTATCCACACTTTCTACATCTCTTGAAAAGACGTCAATTGCTGGACATATTCGCGAGCTGGCTGACAAAAACCAGATGTATCCTTCGACTGCACAGCATGTTTTTCTTCTTGTTTTCGTATTTTTAGTTCGCTTTTTAAGCAGTCGGGTTTTTTGACTTTTTAATAAACTTTTATTATTTATGAAGATGGGTTTGGAAAAAAAAGCCGCCTTTTTTCTTATTACAATTTTAATATAGCTAGTGACACTCGCAATATTAAGACAAATCGATTGAAGTAAGAATCATCAAAATCGACCAACGAGTAGGAACAAACATACATAGACTGATAAACACATTATGTACGATTTCCACCAACCGGGCGACGCAGGAGCGCAGCGCAGCGCGTTGCAGCGGATGCGCGAGCATGCGCCAGTAGCCGACCGCGTCCGCCCGACGCATGCGCGCGAGTACTCGCGCATCCGCTAGCATGCTCTCAGCGACTAGTGATGCTTTTTTTTTTCAAATAAACAGATAAGCATCATTTATTTGAAAATCATCTGTTTCCATATTAATTTTGCACGAAAAACAATAAACAAATCTGTATCCATATTAATTTTGCACGAAAAACAATAATAAATCACGTCAGTCACAGTTCAACGCACGACTTGAATGATTCAACTTGCCGGCCGGCGACAAAACACGAGCGCGCGCGGCGGCGTCCGAGCGGACGCGACGTCAGCCGAGCGCTGCCGTCCACGTACGCGAGTAGCCGACCGGCTGCCGCGGCGTCCGAGAGCAGCCGACTGGCTAACCCGGCATTCTCGCGGATCCAACCGAGTTCCAAGCAGTATAAATTCCATATAAACATGAAACTTAACTATTGTATAGAAGTCTGAATTTCCATTAGCACAGTGTGAAATGCGCTGCGCTCCTGCGTCATCCGGTTGGTGGCAATCGTACATTACCCTCCTTCGGAAGTCGGGTAAAGAGGAATTAATTACCCAGCTAGCAGCTGCAACACCAACACCAACACCCACACTTTAAAAAGCTAACATAAACAGCGCTCCACACTTCAGCGCCAGAAACTGTTTTCATCATTCAACTGGACATAAGGCTAAAGACTTTCATTACTAAATAATAAACTCTATTTGTTAACCTTGTAGGAGTCCTTCCAACACAGCGTCGTATGTTATAAGTTAGTAAAAGGTATATATAAGTTAGTAAAATATTAACGCTTATACATTGAATATTTGCGCATATATATTGGTATATTGCTCACCAATTTCATTATAATCAAGTAAACTGTACAAAAAAGAAGTTTATTCCTCTAGCACCAACACCCACACTTTTAAAAGAGCCAACATAAACAGCGCTCCACACTTTCTTCAGCGCTTGAAACTTTTTTAATCATTCAACTGGAGATGGGCGACAATTGTCGCAGCGGGGGAGACAAAAAGTTTAATTGCAATGGCGAAGAGGCACAATTACATGGTTTTTGCTCATCGGACTCTTTGTTTCAGTTGCTATTTAGAAGAGTTGCTCTGGACCTTTTACAGTGGAATTGTCATGTGAGATGACTGTAATTGTGGGGTGCTTTTGAGTTGAGTGGGTAATTGAAGTAACGGTTTTGTGGAGGAGCTATGTAAACTGATCATTTCAATTTTATTTTACATATACACAATTGAATATTATAAAATAAAAATAGCCTATATACAAATACAAAGGGGAGAGGGAAAAGGCCTCATTGTGCATCAAAAAATTCGTCCACATCTATATCAATGGGATACCCAGAACGCTGACAGCATTGCCACAGCATTGGCCGAAGAAAAGGCCAGTCCTCTGGTCACGTGAAGAGTCGACGAGCTTTGTGCTAATGTCTCGAAAAACTCGATGTGCACTCGGATCCCATGGACCTAAATGCTTCAGTTCGAAACGGCTCAAACATATAACTTCCAATAATAAAGGTTGTTATATTTGCGCCGTTTGAGGTTAAAGATTTTATTTGTAAATTATTGATGGGAGCTGATTATACTTTGAAGATATAACACAGTTTAACATACACGATCGGACGAGAATTAAAAGTAGTGCAATATCGGAAACCTAAGTCCGTTTGCATGGGCAGTCATACTATAAGGTCTTACCTTTGTAAATGATGTATTTTTAGCAAAGAAGCCTTTGATTTGAATTTATTTTAAAAACCTTTGTATCCCGATACCCATTATCATAATTTATGACAAATGCTCCCCTTGACAATTAACTCCACATCGCCAAGTACACCACCTAATCAGGGGCTATATAAAATTTAAATTGCCCGGCAGAAATAATATAAACCCCTTCTAAAACAGGGTGCATATTGTCCCTAAGGGTCGCTCATGTTTGCTTTTTAAATAAGTATATTTTTTTTATGAGTTGGAGTGGAATACGAAGAATTGAGACTGGAATAACGTCATGCGAGTGGGGTCCGAAAAAGGTTTTTTTTGTCATCCTAAAGCAATTGTGGCAGCCTTGGTTTTATCGGGAATCCTATATTTTGCGGTTGTGGTGCCTGGTATAAATATTGCGGCTAACCCTAAAACCACATATGTTAGGAAAATCATTTTTGAAATAGAATGCCAAAAATTTCCTACCCTGCAGCCTGCAGGACAGAAGTATCTTTGCCTTTCATTGACGTATTGTCACTTAACGCCTCTCTACGGGAGCCTTTATTCACCACGCAGTCGCTTATAACCTACATTTACCATCATACAAACCTATTGGTAATACTAGCTGTTGCTAGCGCCTTCGCCTGTGTGATAAGTTTTTCTTATCCTAATGGAACATTATACCGTTATGAAAAGTACTGTCTCTGTGCCAAATTTCATGTAGATCCGTTCAGCCGTTCTGCCGTGAGTGAGTCGCAAACATTCATCCAAACTTTCGCATTTATAATACTAGTTACCGCCCGCGGCTTCACCCACGTGGTATAAGTACTTCTCCCAATATCCTTATAAATTATAGCCTATGTGTTATCTATATCTATAAAAGCGAAAGGTGACTGACTGACTGACTGACTGACTGACTGATCAATCAACGCACAGCCAAAACTGCTAAGCCTAAAAGCATGAAATTTGGCAGAAAGGTTCTTCAAGTGACGTAAGTGGGCACTAAGAAAGGATTTTTGGAAATTCTTCCCCTAAGGGGGTAAAAAGGGGGGTGAAAGTTTGTATGAAAAATCTAATTCTTTCGACCAAAATTCTTAAAACTTAGCACAAATATTATTCTAAGTAAATGATAAAGATTACCATTATTAGTTTTTCGAAACTACCCCCAAATGATGATTTAGGGGGTGTTGAAGTTTGCATGGAAAAATCAGATTTCTTTGATCAATAAACTTGAAACTTGCGACAAATACTTATCTAAATGAATAATAAAGGTTGCTACTATTATTTTTTGAAACTACCCCCAAAATACGATTTAGGGGTGTTAAAGCTTTTATTAAGGATCTTATTACTTCAGTTAATAAACTTGAAACTTTACATAAATACCAATCTAAATAAACAATAAAGGCTTTCATTGTTGGTTTTTTGAAACTACCCCCAAAAGATGATTTAGGGGATGTAATTTTTTTTGTAAGAATCTGATTTCTTGGGTGAATAAACATGAAACTTGACATAAATACCATCCTAAATAAACAATAAAAATTGTCATTACTAATTTTTTGCAACTACCCCCAAAAGACGATTTAGGAGGTATTACAGTGTTTTTGAAAAATCTGATTTCTTTGGTCAATAAACTTGAAACTTGCCACAAATACCTAAATGAATAATAAAAGTTGCAATTTTTTTTTTAACTACCCCCAAAATACGATGTAGGGGTGTTAAAGTTTTTTTTAAGGATCTTATAATCTAAATAGACAATAAAGGCTTTTATTGTTGGTTTTTCGAAACTACCCCCAAAAGATGATTTAGGGGATGTTCAAGTTTTTGAAGATTCTAATTTCTTGGGTGAATAAACATGAAACTTGTCATAAATACCATCCTAAATAAACAATAATAGTTATCATTATTAGTTTTTTGCAACTACCCCCAAAAGACGATTTAGGAGGAATTAGTGTTTTTGAAAAATCTGATTTTTAGGGTGAATTAAATTAAAACTTGCCACAAATACTTACCTTAAGGTTGCTATTATTATTTTTTGAAACTACCCCCAAAAGACGATTAAGGGGATGTAAATTTTTTTGAAGAATCTAATTTCTTGGGTCAATAAATATGAAACTTGGCTTAAATACCAACCTAAATAAACAATAAACGTTTTCATTATTAGTTTTTCGAAACTACCCTCACAAGTCGATTAAGGGGGTGTTGAAGTTTGTATTGAAGAATTTTATTTCATGGGTTACTAAACTTGAAACATTGCACAAATACTAACTTAAATAAATAATAAAGGTTGTTATTATTAGCTTTTCGAAACTACCCCCAAAACAGATTTAGGGGGTGTAAAAGTTTTTTTGATTAATCTTATTACTTGGGTTAATAAAATTGAATCTTAAGCAATAAAAGTTGATATTATTAGTTTTCAAAACTACCCCCAAAAGACGATTTGTTTTTTTTTTGGGAATCTTATTTATTGGGTTAATAAACTTGATACTTGACAAAAATACCAACCTAAACAAACAATAAAGGTTGATATTATTAGATTTTCGAAACTTCCTTCAAAGTACGATTTAACAGGTGATAAAGTTTTGTTAAAGAATTTTATGTCTTGGGTTCATAAACTTGATAGTTGACATAAATACCAACCTAAGTAAACAATAAAAGGTTGTCTTTATATTTTTTCGAAACTACCCCCCAAATTAGGATTAAGTGGGTTGTAAAGTTTGTTAAGAATCAAACTGGACAAGGTTTCGTTTGTGATGTAGGAATCTAGGGGAGCACGAAGAAGGAATTTGCGTAAAATCAACCTTTCACCATCATCATCATTTTAGCCAAAAAACGTCCACTGCTAGACATAGGCCTTCCCCAAGCGCCGCCACACTGATCGGTCCTGTGCGTTTCGCATTCACCGGACTCCTGCAGCCTTGACCAGGTCGGCCTTCCTAATTTGCGTTTTCTGGTTCGCAGTCGCTACTGAACTGTCAACCTTTAAGGGGGTGAAAAGGGGGCAATTGGTTTGTATGAACAATCTCATTCCGTGGAGATAAAGTTAATAATCAAAATTAACATAATACGTTTTTTAAAACTACCTCCCCCCTGATAAGGTTATGTGATGTTAGTTTTATTGAAACATCTTACTGAGCAATCTAACTAAAATAAACAAAAAATCAAAAAGAGTAAAGGGTATATTAAGTTTAAAGGGGCGGATTTTACTTTGTAGCCGTAACCTAAAATGTATTATTCTTTAAGTCAAATAACGAATCGTCCCAAACCTATAAACCGTAGAACTTTACGAAACCACATTTTTATTTGGTTTAATAACAGCTTATTTTTGGTTGCCATCACAATAGAAATGTGAAAGTAACTCTGTCTGTCTCTCTGTCTACCTTTTCACGCTTAAAACGCTGAACCGATTTAAATGTAATTTGGTTCGGCGATATTTTGAGACCCTGGGCAGTACATAGGATAGTTTTTATCCAAACATACTTACAGAAATCATACTTAAGGGAGTGGAAAGAAGGGTAGAAGTTTGTATGGAAAACCTACAATATTAAGCCGCGATATAAAAAATAAGCAATTCGAATTCGCAGACGAAGTCGCGGGCAACAGCTAGTTCTGATATATAAGCTATATTTCTTCAAAATCCGCTCAGTAGTTTATGCGTGAAAGTTTTTAAAAGTAAAAGGTATGGTAAGTATACTGATTTAAATTTGCACCGAAATTTTCTAACACAAAACACGTAAGTTTTGGAAATAACCACTTTTCAGAAATATTGACGAAATTACTTATCCCAACCTTTCTAATCCAAATTAATTTAGCTGAGAGGGAAAAGGGCTCATTGTGCATCAAAAAATTCGTCCACATCGATGTCAATGGGAAACGTTCAGCATTGCCACGTTGGATGGCAATGCTGATTCTCTGGCCGAAGAAAATGCCAGCCCAGAGGGTCACGTGAAGAGTCGAAGAGCTTTGTGCTAATTTATTTTAGATTTTTGTTTCGTTACTAATTTCTTAATATTTTTTTAGAATTCTTACATTAATAAAGGAAAAAACATTATATATAAAACCAGTAAGTTTTTGCCAAATGCCATCGCCTTATAATAAAATAGCCTAGCTCTTGGTCTACATCCAGTGCCACTCATCTACAAACTAAAAATTCAGCTTCCCAAAAGTTTTATACTATGGTTTGTAAAGCCATCCACGACCACGTACGAGCCACTTCTACCACACAAAACATAAAACTCCTGAGCACCTTACGACGGACATAAAACGTAGAAGAAGGCGAGAATGTCTATTTAACATTCACGAATCGTCCGGAAGATAAGTGTTCTCTCATATTCCTGGTCCTGTACTTACGTGTTGCTGTACCAAGTAATTTACAGTAAATTATTGTGGGTATAAAATTGTAATTATTTTTTTGTGAGGGACTTTCGGTGGGCGTTTGCTGTTCTACTGTAGAGTAAAATTAAAGTTCTCTATATTTAGATACCATTCGTTATATGCGTATTTAGATACCATTAGGTATATTCTGACTATTTAGATACTATTAGGTCTATGACCAGTGTGTGTTGCCAGTGATGACATATGGCTCTGAGACGTGGTCGCTTACAATGGGCCTCAACAGAAAGCTTACAGTCAATAAAAGGGCAATGGAGAGGCCTATGTCCGGCGTTTCCTAGCGTGATCGAATCAGAAATGTAGAGATCCGCAAGAGAACCAGGGTTACTGACATAGCCCGAAAAAATTCCAAACTTAAGTGGCAGTGGCGCACGGTTGGCGCAGTGGTTGAGCGATTGACTGCTGCGCTGCGTGTCGCGGGTTCGATTCCCGCGCGGAACAAATATTTGTATGACCTACAGATAGTTGTTCCGGCTCTGGGTGTTGTGTATGTGAGTTTATATGTTTGTAAACGCACCCACGATACAGGAAGAAATTCCTAGTGTGGGGCAAAGTTTTTAAAAAAAAAGAAAGAAAAAAAAAGAAAAAGTGGGCAGGGCACATTGCTCGCCGAATGGATGGCTGATGGGACAGAAAGGTTCTGGAGTGGCAACCGCGAAACGGAAACGTTGGGTTGGAAGGCCTCCCGCTAGGTGGATCGATGACCAGGTGAAGGTTGCGGGGATCCGCTGGCTGTCAGACGCACGGGACCGGTCAATGTGGTGACGCTCTGGGGACGCCTATGTCCAGCAGGTGACGTCTTTTGGCTGATATGATGATGATGATGATGATTTTTAGTATTTGTTGTTATAGCGGCAACAGAAATACATAATCTGTGAAAATTTCAACTGTCTAGCTATCACGGTTCATGAGATACAGCCTGGTGACAGACAGACAGACAGACAGACAGACGGACCGCGGAGTCTTAGTAATAGGGTCCCGTTTTTACCCTTTGGGTACGGAACCCTAAAAAGGAAAACAGAGGGACATAGTATATATCTTACTTTACCAGTTTATGAAATATCTTTTAAATTGGTCCAATATTGGAGGTGGAAATAGACGAGAGCCAAACCTCGAATTATGACTTTTTACTTAGGAAATTCAGTCGGTGCTCTCTGCCCATATTTCCTCTTAACCTTGATGATCGACCAGTGTGGCTGTTATTATTTAGCCACGAGCTCCTCAACAACCATTATCCATTATAATAATTCAATTTAAATGGTTCTATAAAACCGTCACTCGACCAGCGACACAAAACTGAATCCCATCAATTGTCCGAACAAAATGGCAGCAAATATCAGAATTAATTAATTTCATACATACAATAATTGGCTGGCAATGAAATGAGGATCTGTATACAGCCACGAGCCACGCAGCTCCACATCGGGGATTTATCAAATTGATGCAATTTGTAATAATTAATTACAACAAATAATAGTGCTCATTGTTTTTCTTTGTTCGTTAAACTGTTTGATGGACGAGAAGAGTTGGTTTGGTTTTTAACCGACTTACCAAACAGGAGGAGGTTCTATGTTCGACTTTATGTTTTTTTTTTTTTTTTGTGTATGTTCACTGATATCTCCGTCAATTGTAGACCGATTTTTAAAATTCTTTTTTGTTTGTAAGAGTATGTTTTGAAATTGGTCCCATTTTAATTTGGTGAAGGTCTGATGAAGAACTGCGGAGACATACAACAGAACCCTTCAATAAATAACGGCAAAACTCTCGGGATTGCTGCAATCGCATGTCTGTTTATTGTTTATACCATTTCATAACATAACATCACGCCAGTACGCTCTAAAGGGGTATGCAGATATCTCATTTCACCGGTTATGTTTAAGTTTCATGTTATTCTACGCGTTAATCTATTGTGGCGTTATACGGACCTTACTAAACAACTTGCCTATTAGGTAGGTAAAACTAAAAAGGGAAAAATAAAAAAAACTTTTTGCAAAAAAATACTACCGACTTCCAAATGAAAAACTACAAAGTGGAAAATACTTTAATTTTTTAAGTCGGTGTCCATATCCAGGTGACTTAACAAAATAAGTTATTTTCTACTTTGTAGTTTTTCATTTGGAAGTCGGTAGTATTTTTTTGCAAAAAGTGTTTTTTATTAATTTTATGAAAGAGAGTTCTTTAATAATTTGATGATTTTGATGGTGACTGACTTTTGCTATAGTAAATTAACTAAATCTATCATGATTCACTCTCAGATTGTCTTTAATTTCAAAGTAATTCTTCAAA
Source organism: Orthosia gothica (assembly GCA_949775005.1). Lineage (NCBI taxonomy): Eukaryota > Metazoa > Arthropoda > Insecta > Lepidoptera > Noctuidae > Orthosia > Orthosia gothica. The sequence goes on along the minus strand of OX459058.1, from coordinate 3,807,109 downwards.
TTTCTTACTCTGTTGGAAGTCGATTATAAAATCGACGAAATAATATTATAATTGATTGATTTTTGTTTTACTAATGAAATACATTAATATAGAAAACTATTAGGTGATTCACAGTAGGCACTAAAATCACATTAGAACGCAATCGATTTTTCGATAATAATTTAAACTGTACAGAACCTTCGACCACATTATCACTTACCATCAGGTGAGATAGTGGTCAAGCGCGAGCCTATCTATAAAAAAAGAAATGACCAAACATTTCGAGATTTTACTAGTACCACGCAGTTAGCACATGTAGGTTTTACTTTAGTTGGATCTATCCTAACAACACTCCAAAAAATCAGCAAATAGTAACATTAAATTTTGTCAGTGATAACATGTTTTAAACGAGTGACATAATTATAAAAGCATTTTCTGAAAAACAAAAGAAGGATCTTCTTTTTTTAAAGTTTTACGAGCTCTTACGTAACAATGTGTTTTGTAAACACTCTGCATAGATAGGCCCTTCAAACCCTAAGTTCTAATAAAGTATACTAAGCGCACGCTCCATCACACCGTAACCAACAAATTCTCCAAACTATTTAGATTTATGTCAATTTTCTCACGACCAGGGCTGAGGGCTCCCGACCCTACATAAGTAGACTGACACTCCTGGGAGCAATCCTTCGTGACCTTTGGAAACCAGGTTATGATGTTATGGGAAAAGTGGATTCTGGATACAGATTCACGGGATTTTAAAGCCGTTGGCCACTTATTTTGGCGATATATTGTAGTGTTTTTACATTCTTATCGTACTTTCCAAATTATTTAGAGCAAATTTTTCAACAGTCACTTATGTTTTAATTAAGAAATTATTAAATCAGGCTGCTTGACATATTTTCTATACAAAAGTTGTTAAACTGCTATTTTTATTCCACAGGTCACTATTAAAAAATCGGTCTTTAAACTCAAGAATAATAAATTATGTGAAACATAATCTACACTAATATTATAAAGAGGAAATAATTATTTGTTTGTAAGTTTGTTTGTAATGGATACACTCAGAAAATACTTACCCGATTTTGAAAATTCTTTCACCAGTAGAAAGTTACATTAATCTTGAGTAACATAAGCTACTTTTTTATCCCAAAAACGAGTCCTTTGTAGTGCACCACGGGTGCGAAGCCACGTGGAAAAGCTAGTATTTGTTACACAGAAAAAGACTAAACAAAATTCCTTGCCCTTGCAAGTCCGTCTGTGTGACCGCATTGTTCTTTCTACACTTAGCAATGAATTTTGGTGAGGTTTTCAATATCATTCACATATTTTATAATTGAAGTTTTTTGTACAATACATTAATTGATATAAAACTAGCATAACATAATAAAGAAATTTCAATGTTCTATTAAGTCGTAAAAACCGTGCGAAGCAAGGGCGTGTCGCTAGTTAATAAATAAAAAAAATACAGCAACACATCGCGTGCATCACATATTATACTCTAACTATATTTGGGTTGATGTCAGAATCGTCTCAGGACAAGGGCAGAGCACACTGCGCAAATAGATCCGGCCTCTAGGGAGCCATCCGTTTCGGACGAATGGCAGCGGTTAGGACGGACCACAGACCACCGAAATGCCTCAGTGGCCATAGCTAGAGACGGGATTTTCAAAACTTTCAACACAAATCAAACATGTCAGTGTGTGTCACGGTTAGGTAGCTTATAGGTAGACTTCTGAGCAAGGCGTCTCCGGCATCCATGCAGCGACAATGACATGGCAATAGACAGACCGATACTACTCTCGAATGTGATCACAATGCATCGCGAGTTGATCTAGCTGCTGCTGTTGCTGTGGAAGCTAGACGTGTTTCCTCTAGGTAAAACAATAGACGATCGTTCGCTAGCGGGGCCTTCATATTGGTCTAGCTAGGGGCCTACTATAGTCACTTCAGTATGGACGCAAACTCCCGCCGGTACCATTTATGTGTTTGATACTACGCGCTACCCCAAGCTTCATGTCCTGGCCGGGGCCTTAGACATTGATGGCTGGTGACAGTTCTTCTTCTTCTTCTTCGTGTAGATGATTCCTTCACTAAATTTTCTTCGACCAGTATTCAGCCACGTCGATGGCCTTAATTAGCGCTGGCCTCACAAAGGTCTTGCATGGTGCAGGTATTTTTACATAAGGAGCAGGACAGGAGGTGGGGCATCGTCTGTGGGGTGGTTCCGCAGTCACACTGTGGCTGATTGGAGTACCCCCATCTTCATCAAGTTATGCCTACAGCGGCCCTCTTGGCTTCGTAACCTGTTTAGGGATTTCCAGACAGACATGATGGACAGTTCTTACTATGGTTATGACAGTTTGAACTTGAATATTATTAACAATAGCGTTTCTAATCGGTGCCGGAGCGAGATTCCGTGCTCTGTGGGAGAACGCACACGGGACAACTGTGTTTAATTGAGTCGTTCGGCCACGACTTTAGTTATATTGTGTTTTGAATTTCTAATGTGGTTGTTTATGGGTAGGGTTTCAATTTGTTGTCTTTGGTGGAGTTCTGTTATTCTGAAGACTTTTGAAAAAGATCAAAGCAAAGATGACGTCAGAAGTTGGCAACCTGACAATTGTTTGGTTAGTGGTTAATTATTTCGGGACTAGACCGAACATAAACGGGTAAATTCCACCCTGTAACTATCTCCCTGCATGACAAAGGTGTCTTCTCATACAGAGAAGACATGAGCATTGATCACCACGCTTGCTCAAGAAGATGGGTTGGCCATTTCAAACTTATATTACTCGTAACTATAAGTCCAGGTTTCTATCACCAATGTCAGCGATATCCAAGATAAACTTATAGAACATAATATGAATTGAAAAAGTCGCATTGCTACATAAATGTATTTTAATAAACGGGTTAATTTACTAATACAACAGACAACAACCAGAAAAACAGACACAACAACGAAACCACAAGAATACAGAACAGAAAACAACCAAACAATAGACAGCAACAACAACAGACAACGCAACACACACAACAGAACAGAACAACACCACGCAACAGAACAGAACAACACACAGACAACCACCAAAATAAACAACAGACAGACAGTCAGTCTTAACAGATTGCAATAATCAAATCAAATGTAAAATAACAATTATGACGTCTCAAACAAATCCCGTCGAAATTAATTTCCGCTGCAATCAACAAAACGAAAAATACATACAATTAAAAAGGAACGTAACAACACAAAATCAATTTAACAATAATACCATTATGCCGTTGCAATTTTTACTAAAATCACATTTGCCGTACAAAATCGAATGTTTTCAACGAAACGGAATACACTGCCTTGTTCATAGCGGAATGGCTTTTCAACCAATTGCTTTATATTTGTCCACGCAGTCGATGCTAGTGAAAAAAGCCTTTGGATACCGGGAGTTGAGTAAAAATTTAATTGCTATCAAGTGTACTGTACGAACGGTAACGAATCGAAGCGATACGATGCGATATATGTGCTTGGTATAGTTTGAGGGTAGTTGAAACCTTTTTTGACTGGTTTAATGGATGAAAATATGTAGAGCACTTTGAATATAGAGCATTTTATGGAGTATATACAGAAGCTAATAACCAATTGCCATTTGATTACGGCAATGGTGATTCAGTGGAAGCAATCACTACTTACAAGACACAGGTCGTTGGTGCAGACTTAGACATGCTCTTAAATTTTTTCACTACTAGGTACTACTCTTAAACGGTGGCGGTAAGCAACATGAAGAAAGCAGTATGTCATAGAAGCAAAATTTTACAACATGTGACTTCCACTAGTAGTAGCTATATTTATAACTAGCTTCCGCCACCGGATTCGCCCACGTGAATGTCGAAAATTATCCCAAAGGGAACATATTCCTGGGATAAAAATATCCTATTTGCTATTACAGACTTTAAAGACGATACAGACGTTCAGAATTTTATGCGTGAAAGAGTAACAAACTTACAAACACAATCACAATATGTCGCCTTTATAATATGTGTGTGATCTGATTTATTTTATTATTTATTACATGTTTGCAAAAGGAAGAAGAAAATTATTTATTTCTGTTCCGCACAGGAGACACGAGAAATATGCATAAAATTAAACAATAATAAAAAATTAAAACCCCGTGCGAGACCAAAAAGGCTCCTATCTCAGCATGTGCAGCGATATCCAAAAAAGAAAATAACGCTGCGCTGATATTCTGATAGGACCCACTGTTGATGCCACGGACACACTTACGGAAACGGAAAATACTTAAATAATAAAATTTTATATAAATAACAAACAAAATAGGATAAACAAAGAAGTTGGTTTGCTGGCGTATGTGATGAATATCATCGAAAGAGCATCTGCAGCAAACCCCTTCGGGATCTATAACAAACAGCAAACAGTTTCATTTAGAGCAAATTATAATAAAAGTGAAATATCTAATTCCTCCAGTAAATATCCAAAACTTATGATACTATTATACAATAATAAAAAAATAACACTTTTTTGTTTAAATAAAATTTCGAATTTGGTACATTTAAACATATAAGTGTTATATATTTTTGAAATTGCCTCTTAAAACCCTTTATTTTGATACCTGAATTTGGGGCCCCACAATATGGCGCCCAAAAGCCGCCATTAATTTTTGTTTTTCATTTTTAATGTAGCCAGTGACACTCGCAGGGTTAAGACGAATCGATTGACGTACGAATCATCAAAATCGGCTAACGCGTTTAGTCTCTGGAACGCCATATAGGAACAAACATACATACATACATAGACTGATAAACACATTACCCTCCTTCGGCAGTTGGGTAAAAAGGAAAGAACTTATCAGAATGCTGAATTTTTCGAATAGCAAGGTATCATAAATTTAGTATATACTAAAGCAAATGCCACATACATAGTTGTTAACGTCGGCGAGCTTTCACGTGGTAATTTTAGAAATGGACACTTCCCACGCTAAATTCCTTAATTGCCTGTTTTTATAACTGCACGTTTCTTGGGTTCTTAGCGGGTCTATGAATAGCAGCAATATAGATATTCTGTCGGCCTTTTTCAATGTTATAAAATGTTATTTAAAATCAATGCTTAATGTTCCGGGCCCGACTAATATTCCTCGACCGTAATTAAAATTTGTATGAAAGTATGGCCATATGCCGCGAAGCGGCGTGAGAAAATAAGACGAACTCCGTCCCTTGTAATGTCCCATTGTGTGGCCTGGTTGGGCCGGACACAATGTACCGTAAGCATTGTCTCTTAGCTTTCTTGTAACTTAGAAATTAACATGTGAATATTTAAAGTAGGATTGTCGTAGGTGCCATGTGAGTAAAGCTATCTACACTTGTAATGTGTATAAGAACTAGAGAAAAGGTAGATAGTTAGTTGGGATTGTCTCGCAGTTTTCTTCTTTGTTACAAAAATAAATGAACACGTCCACGTGTTTGACCACGTGTGTAAAATGACACATGTATGGGCCATGTGAATTTTAGAGTAGTAGTAGTAGTATAATAAAACTTGAAATATACATAAGATTTAGAGAAAAGGTAGCTAATTAGATAAGATTATGTATATTGTCATAGTTTAATACTTGGAGTAAGGAGGAATCTAGATTAAGATTTTTGTGTTGACCTTTGTACACCTTTTATATTTTTCCTATGTAGAATTAAGTATGTAGATTAAGGAAATGTATAACTTGTGTATATTTAAGTAAGATAAGTTTTATAAAATCGGCATTTCTGTGGTGCCATGCTTGAATACAGTTGCAAAGTAGGGGCGCCATTGTTCTCGCCGAGCGGTTTTTGTATAAAAGCCGGCCCGCTTGTAGGCAGAGACACAGTCGGTCTTCCACTCTACAAGGAGTAACAAGTAAGGAATAAATTGAAGATACCAATCACGATAGTATTTTCATTTCCTCAACGAGTCTCCAACCGAACCAACAATACAGTCCACTTCAGTCTGGTCCTTCGAAAGCCGGATACGAGAACGAAGAATCCGCGGCAACCAGTCCACTTCAGTCTGGTCCTTCGAAAGCCGGATACAAGATCCAAGAACCTGCGGCAACCAGTCCACTTCAGTCTGGTTCTACGAGCAACGGATACAAGAAGAATCCGCGGCAACCAGTCCACTTCAGCCTGGTCCAGCGAGCTACGGTTTCAAGAACGAAGAACCCATGGCAACCAGGCCCAATACATTCTGGTCCATCAAGCAGCGGATACAACAACGAAGAACCCGCTGCAACCAGAACAACCGAGCTGCAGACCAAGTACGAAGATCTGCGGCAAGAGCGGAGAAAGGAACCCGGCTGTCACCGAGCTGCAGACGAAGTAAGAAGATCTGCGGTAAGAACAAAGCTGTACGGAACAGGACTGGTTTCGAACCTAACCGGTCTTGAACCTGAGCAGCTTAATCCCAACCGAACCCGACCGGCTCACCGAACCGAGCCGACCGGTTTCACCCATAGTACCGACCCGAAGAGGTACCAACTCGTCGTGCTAATCCGAACGTGCTGAACGACTCAAGATGGTGTTCACAAGGAGCCAGGGAGACGCAACCGAGATGGAAGAACAGCTACGCATCCAAGAACAGGAAGCGCGACGCGTCCAAGAACAGGAGGCGCGCCGCCAGGAAGCGGAGCTGATCGAACGGGAGCGAAGAAGAAGACTCTCACCGGACCCACCAGCATCACCAGTCTCGAGAACAGCACACAACAGCGCAGCGGGGCCTTCCAGTGCACAGACGACAAACACCGCGATCCGACAGCGAATGACGTCACCGACCAGGACAATGAGGTCGCAACGGTCCACGACAAGCGTCACAACAAGGCTACGGATGGCGGAACTGGAGGCTGCAGAGAAGCTAGCAGCCATCCGGACCCAGCAACTGGCACTGGAAGAAGAGCTAGTCAAGAAGAGACTAGCAGTGGAGGTGTCAGCGATCAACGATGAAGAAAGCATACAAGAAGAACAAGAGCCCTCTCGTCCACACGAAGAGCCTCATCGAATGGTGGATGAATGGCTAAGGACGAATCCCCTCAACTCACGGGGGGAGGAGGGACCAAGAGAATCCAAAAAGCTACGCTTCGCATCTAGAACGAGATCGCCGACCCCCACAAGAGCGAAGGACAGCATCGAGCACTTGGCAGCAACGCTAGAGAAGATGGCCCGACCTAGGCCTAGGCACACGGAGCTACCTACATTCTCCGGAGCGGCCAACGAGTGGCTGCCATTCAAGGCGGCTGTACGAGATTCGACAGACATGTACCAGGTTACAGCAGCCGAGAACGTACAAAGGCTAAGAAGCTGCCTCAAAGGAGAAGCAAGAGACGCCGTGGCCGCCCTTCTACATACGGCCACTGATCCAGGCGTCATTATGAAGACCCTTGAGCAGTGCTTCGGACGACCGGAAGTCATCATCGACCGGGCACTGGATGACCTCAAGAAGCTTCCGAAACCTGGTACATCAGCCACAGAACTCAACAGTTTCGCTGTCAAGCTACAGAACATCATTTGCGTGCTGCAAACAATCGATCGAAGAGGTTACTTGTTCAACCCTTTTATGACCCGGGAAGTACTGGACAAGCTCAGCCCGCATCTCCGATCCCGCTGGTGTGACTACGCCTACGATCAAGAAGGGACAGCAGATCCGGAAATCGTCGTGATGTCACGGTTTCTAATGCGAGAGGCGGACCGAGCGTTACGATATACGTACGCTCCGTCTACAAGCGCCGCCGCACCGAGAAAGGAAACTCGACCCATCGTGACACTCAAGAAGAAGGCGAGCGTGTTCACTACAACCGAGGAAAGGGAGGAAGAAGACAAGTGCCCCAAGTGCGAGCAAGCCCACGTGTTGACGCGGTGTCCGCGGTACTAGGCGCTTACGGTAGAGCAGCGATGGAGCTTCCTGAAATCCAATAGGATTTGCTTCAAATGCGCCCAGAAGCAACACAGGCGCATAAGCTGCAAGGCGCAGCTGTGCGGCGTGGATCAATGTCGCCGCCCGCATCATGCGACGCTCCATCAAGCGGTACGCGAAGCGCAGACCGAAGACGCGGGGAAGGCTGAACTACCGAAGGAGGAAGCGGTCCTGTCCGTGGCTACCCGACCTGCTACTGGGCCACGGGCTGTCTTACTCAAGATGTGCCCTGTCATCGTGTCCGGACCACGGGGGGAGGTCAAGACCTACGCGCTCCTAGACGAAGGGGCCACGATCACGCTAGTGGACGAAGAACTGGCGGCGAGCATCGGGGCAGAAGGGCCATCACGGCCGCTCCACCTGAGCGGGGTCAACATGTCGCTGCGAGATATGGGCAGCCAAACCGTAAACATCAACGTGAAGGGACTGAAGAGTGACGAGAGCTACAAGGTCAGAGCAAGGACCATGAAGGATCTCCGGCTGCACCAGCAGTCTATTCCCGACACGCTGCTGGACTTCGAGCACCTGAGGGACCTGACACCAGAAGAGGTGTGCTACGAACTGGAGCGCCCCGGGCTTCTAGTGGGTACAGACCACTGGGAGTGCATAGTGTCCCGCGAGCTCCGAATCGGTGGCCCTAACCAACCGGCAGCATCAAGAACGCAACTAGGATGGGTGGTGCACGGAACCGCACCACGCAAGACCATCGTTAAAGAAGGAAACGTGCTGCATGTGTACGAGCCCGACCGAACAAAGGGTGCATGCAGCCTCCAGGAACTCCACGACCTAGTCGAAGGCCACTTCAGGATCGACGCGCTCGGCATACAAGGCAAGCCGAGAGTCAAGGCGAGCAATCAACGGGCTATCGACATAGTCGGGAGGACAATCAGGAAGATTGACACCGGGTACGAGGTTGGGCTGCCATGGCGACGAGACGAGGTCACTATGCCGCCTAGCTACAATCAAGCGTTCCGCCAGCTGAAGAAGATCGAGCAGAAGATGGACGCCGACCCACAGTTTGCGGCCGAGTACTCCAAGCAGGTTAACAACCTATTGGACAAGGGGTACGCATCGCCATGCGATGGGTCGGAGCAAGCGAGTGCCATCTGTTGGTATCTGCCACATTTCGCCGTGCAGAACCCGAACAAGCCCGGCAAACATAGGCTAGTGTTCGACGCAGCAGCGAAGAGCAACGGCGTCTGCCTAAACGACGAACTGTTGGAGGGACCCGACCTACTGCTGTCGCTACCAGGAATCCTGTTTAGGTTCCGAGAAAAGGCGGTAGCGATTACAGCAGACGTGCAGGAGATGTTCCTGAGGATCAGGATAAGGCCGGAGGACCAACCAGCGCAACAGTTCCTGTGGAGAGGTGACGACCGACAAGAGCCTCCGAGGAAATACAAGATGACCAGTATGATATTCGGCGCCGCGAGCTCCCCGTACATGGCCCATTACGTACGCAACTACAACGCAGACGTACATGGGCAGGAGTACCCGCGGGCGCTGGAGGCCATCAAAGGAAGTCACTATATGGACGATTTGGTGGCCAGCTATGAAGACGCCGAAGAAGCACGGAGAGCAGTCGAGGAAACGAGGGCAGTGCACGCGCACGCAGGGTTCACGCTGCGAGGTTGGAGCTCCAGCGACGAGACGGTGCTATGCGACGTGCCCACCGAGCTACACGCCACCTCTCCTACACAATTGGGAGGTGAGCAGCCTGACAGCAAGATCCTGGGGCTGCATTGGGACGCGGAGCGCGATGAGCTGGGGTTCAACACATCCATGAACCGAGTCCCGGCTAAAGTAAGAACGAGAACGCGCGCCCCGACTAAGCGTGAAGCCCTCAGCGCCGTGATGTCCATATACGACCCGCTTGGGTTGCTGAGCCACTACACAATACGATCGAAGATCATACTGCAGAGCTTGTGGCGCCTTCAGACGACGTGGGACGAGCAAATCCCCGAGGAAGAGAACGAGCTCTTCGCCTCCTGGCTCGCTCGCCTGACAGAACTCGCTCAGCTGCGACTACCGCGCTGTTACGTGACGCAAAAGTATGAGCGCGTCGACTTACACGTACTTTGCGACGCCAGCGAGCAAGCCTACGCAGCCGTGGCCTATTGGCGAATAAGAAACGTCGATGGGAGCCTGAACGTCGTGTTGGTGGCCGCCAAAGCTAAGGTGGCGCCTCGTCGGGCGCAAACTATACCACGCCTGGAGCTACAAGCCGCAGTGATCGGGGCAAGACTCGCCGAGACGATAAGGAGGGAGCACCGCGTCGATATCGGCCAGACGACCTACTGGACCGATTCATCTACCGTGGTGCACTGGATCCATAACGACGTACGACGCTACACGCCATTCGTCGCGCATCGGCTGGGAGAGATCGCAGAGTTGACCCAGAAAGAAGAGTGGCGTTGGCTGCCTACTGCGTGCAACGTAGCGGATGACGCCACTCGACTCGTCGACACGCCCATCTGCGCCACGGATAGATGGTTTCGGGGGCCGGAATTCTTGCTCCTGCCAGAAGAGCAGTGGCCCACGACGTCGACGGAGGAACCAGAAAACGAGGAGGTCCTTCACACAAGGAAAGAAACGTAGCGAGACAGCTGGCTACCGAACCCAGCCCGCTTCTCGAAGTATGAGGACGTGCGAGCCATGCAAGCTGGCGACGGTGGCTACGCAATTATCTGCCCACACGGGTACCTTGCGGCGAGCCACGGAACACATGGCCAATGGGAATCGTCGAGCGCACGCATCGCGGACCGGATGGCGGCATCAGAGTCGTCGAGGTGCGCACCAGGACCGGCACCTTTCGACGCTCCGTGAGCAAGCTCGTCGTCGTGTCAACGAAGGAGGCTAAGCGAGCTGCGCCGGGGGGAGAACTGTTAACGTCGGCGAGCTTTCACGTGGTAATTTTAGAAATGGACACTTCCCACGCTAAATTCCTTAATTGCCTGTTTTTATAACTGCACGTTTCTTGGGTTCTTAGCGGGTCTATGAATAGCAGCAATATAGATATTCTGTCGGCCTTTTTCAATGTTATAAAATGTTATTTAAAATCAATGCTTAATGTTCCGGGCCCGACTAATATTCCTCGACCGTAATTAAAATTTGTATGAAAGTATGGCCATATGCCGCGAAGCGGCGTGAGAAAATAAGACGAACTCCGTCCCTTGTAATGTCCCATTGTGTGGCCTGGTTGGGCCGGACACAATGTACCGTAAGCATTGTCTCTTAGCTTTCTTGTAACTTAGAAATTAACATGTGAATATTTAAAGTAGGATTGTCGTAGGTGCCATGTGAGTAAAGCTATCTACACTTGTAATGTGTATAAGAACTAGAGAAAAGGTAGATAGTTAGTTGGGATTGTCTCGCAGTTTTCTTCTTTGTTACAAAAATAAATGAACACGTCCACGTGTTTGACCACGTGTGTAAAATGACACATGTATGGGCCATGTGAATTTTAGAGTAGTAGTAGTAGTATAATAAAACTTGAAATATACATAAGATTTAGAGAAAAGGTAGCTAATTAGATAAGATTATGTATATTGTCATAGTTTAATACTTGGAGTAAGGAGGAATCTAGATTAAGATTTTTGTGTTGACCTTTGTACACCTTTTATATTTTTCCTATGTAGAATTAAGTATGTAGATTAAGGAAATGTATAACTTGTGTATATTTAAGTAAGATAAGTTTTATAAAATCGGCATTTCTGTGGTGCCATGCTTGAATACAGTTGCAAAGTAGGGGCGCCATTGTTCTCGCCGAGCGGTTTTTGTATAAAAGCCGGCCCGCTTGTAGGCAGAGACACAGTCGGTCTTCCACTCTACAAGGAGTAACAAGTAAGGAATAAATTGAAGATACCAATCACGATAGTATTTTCATTTCCTCAACGAGTCTCCAACCGAACCAACAATACAGTCCACTTCAATAGTAGACAAGAAAGACAGCCATAAAAAAGGCTCAAGATCTTAAATTCCTATTACACGTTAATCCCCAATAAAAGCGTCGTCAGCAATCTTTTCATAACATCTTTAAAGAGTGTAAAGTCATTAACATGGTCACAATGTAACTTTATGTGTAACAAGTTACAAAGTCAGTGTTACCGTCAATGTGGTGTTGGGAGACATGGAGTAGATAGTTGTACAGAGGCAAAGCTTCTAAAAAACATGCAAAATACCTGTTGACAGTTTTGTCACTATCATAGAGGGATAAGACAAACCTAAGATCAAGTCACGTGGCAGAGGTGTATATTTAACCAGTAACGTTTCAAGACGACGAATAACGCCAACGACCTTGAGGAAACAAAACGCGCACTTTAAATAAAAAACTTCAGAGATTAAAATGTCGATAGTTAAATTGTCTTTGAGATGGTGTCGATTTCATTCAAATACGCCCAGCGGTTTTGGTGCGATTGTCGTGTTTTTGTCAGTTTTAGACATAAATTTACAAATTAATTACACTATGGTATACGAATAAAACTGAAAATTTTCTTTAATCAAATTATTAATAAAATTGTCAAATGTAACTTATTTTTTTTCCAAAAAATGACGACTAGCCGTTTAGACGTGATTCTCATTTGAAAATCAGCTACTCAAGCTGCGCCTTAAGGATGAATTATGCTAGACCGTGGCGGGTGCGAGCCGTGTCCGAGTTGTCCGAGCCCCGTACGTGCTACTTGTTTATGCGACGAGTCGAGAAGAGTGCGGGGTGGAAACGTGCGTCGTCGGAGTACGTCCGAGCCTCCGGGATTCGGACGCCACCGTCCGGTGTAGCATTGACCGCATCATATAAAATGTTCGTGAAGTTTTAAATCCGTGCCTCGTCCGTGCCTCACACGGCGCTCGACTCGCGCCCGCTACGGACGGTCTAGCATAATTCATTCTTTAGTCTTATGAAATAAGTGGCAAATAATTGCACATGCATGTCATTATGCAGTCGTCGCATTAATATTGAGTTTTAGACTAAGTTAGATATTTTTTAACCGTTTCGGACTTAGTGTGCACAATTGAAGACATATTTTTTATTTTACCGAACTTAGCGATATTTTTAAAGAAAAATTTGTTCCGTGTAAATCAATCTTAAAAGGGTTATTGTTAAAATTAGATGTTTTATGTCGATATTAAAGATATAGGACTTCATATTGTAGTGGTATACCAACCGACACATTATTCATGCTGGTTCGGTCTCTGCTCGATTATCTATTCCATGGATTTCTAAGCGTAAACCGTCCATAGAGCTTTATGGTGGCAATAAAAACCTGTAACGACTGAGTATGTTGAATATATTCTGTTCTGTTGTCTGTTGTGTGGTTGCAGTAATGTTGAAGTCAGTTATGTAGACTGAATGCGGAATTATAATGGTTCTAGAAGTTATGTTAGGAAGAGGAAATATTGTACATTCAAAATTTAATTTCACACAAGTGATTTATGAAGAAATTCTTGAGTTGGTTAAGAAGTAAAACGCTTCGAATTTGAATGAACACATCAATTTACAACAAATATTTGTATGGCCTACAGATACTTGTTCTGGTGTCGTGTATGTGAGTTTAAATGTTTGTAAACGCACCTACAATACAGGAAGAATTCCTAGTGTGGGGCCATGTTTTTTTAGAAAAGAAAAGAAAGAAAGAAATAATTTCGTCATCGTTATCTGACTAACCTTCAACCAACTAAGATAGTTTCGGCTTACGTCTAACCGAATACAGCTAAACAAGAGTATTTTTTTTACATGGAACAACTGCCTTCATTACCTCCGCAATCCAGTTACTGGATGCATCTTGTTTTCAGTATTATAAGCTGTTGATCCTAAATATTGTAAACATCATTTTTTTTTAAAAGAGTAAGTATGGAGTTTCGTGTGCATTATCCTCTATAACAAGCTACTTTCCGAATGCACGGTAGAATCAACTTTTATGCCATGTAAATTTAAATTGAGACATTCAAAAGTGCCGCTTGGTGGCCCAGTTGAAATAAATATCTTTTGTCTTTGTCTTTGTTGTGGCACTTAGCTGTAGAATGCCTCGATTAAATGAAAACCCACAATAGATATAAATATGTATTCAAATAAATATCTCTAAATAGCATAAAACACACTCGTCGTCTGGCTCTGTCTGCTTCTCCGCCTAATTCTTCCAAAAGATATGGATATGGTTTTCAGTAAAAGAAAAAGTGATAATAGAGGAAACTGGAGCGGGTCTCTAGTAGTAAATAAATAGTCCTAATAGCTAGAATTTCATATAAATCATTGCAGCATATGATCAGAAACAAATAAACAAATTACACTTTATTCCTTTTTCATTCCCATATCAATTTAAAACTCAACAAAAAATTAATCCGTCTCGATTCTTGAATCGAATCCTGTATCTATACCTCTCATTATGTTTTTTTTGTGGCATTAATGTGGCTTACAAATGATGCTGGCCGTTAATACATGGTTATTACCATAGCTCTTCGGTTAACACGATATTGATAGGTTATGACTAAGTATGGATGACAGTGGTAGTGGTATGGTATAGAGCTGTTATTACCGCATAAATAAAACTGTTAAAATTTTATAGTTCGTTGATTCCTAAGGTTGTGGCCTCATAGTGCGTTGCGTTGCGTAATCGCAACGTATCAACCGATTCGCCAATAGAACGGTATCAGACAAACACTGTCCGTCATCGCACCGGAGCTCCGACAGCGCAGCGCATCACCCACCCCTGCTTCGTCTCTCATTCGTCGATACGTTGAAACGTCGCCTGCGACGACGCAAGGCATAACGTGGCATGTCACAAAAACTATATGTAAAACGACGCAGCGTTGACGCTACGACAACGCAACGCAACGAACACAGTAATGACGCCTCAGCCTTACGTGTATTTTATAATTTACGGTGCCTAATCTACGGCGGTTGACTCGCCCTGTATGACATAGAACTTGAACAAAATTTAGGTTAGAAAATGATATTCGCTCGTGTTAATCTCTTCGGCTAATTGATACAAGTTTTATTATTATTTATGGCAGATATAATAAATAAACTATAGCAAATCCTGTGCATTAGATGTTCTTAATTTCACCTTATAAAAGGCGACCTTGCAACTGTACTAAGGCCTTAGTGCGAGTTTTTACTCACGCTCAATCGCGTAAACGTAAACATCAATTCGTGTTGCAACTGGATAAGCGCCGTCTGGTGACGTTAAGGAGAAACCTTTTATTTGTATACATTTTGACATAAGAGATCGTTTACTTTATCATGAGTGAGTACGTTAAAAAACTCGCACTAAGCCCTCTGTACGAATTAACAAATAAGTCCATGTCTCCTAACAATAATCTAGTAGTTTTACACATAAGTTATCTTTTTATTTCAAGAAGGGCTATAAACCCCTCTCCCTGATCCACAATATCCACTAACAATCAGTTCCACATTAAAAAGTCATCCCGCGGATGTGTCCACGGCTTAATTTATTCACAGATATACATCTGGTAGGAGAGTGATGCGCCGTAAATAAGGCGCGGGGCACAACGGGGCGCCAGGAGCTAACCGTGTCCCTTTCTAAAATTAGGAATGTTGAATTTATCTAGCATCTGATTAGTGATATACGGCAAAACGGATACGGGAAGTAACTGTTTATGGTCTTAATTCATGACTTTGAAAATGTCCCGGACGGGGTATTCAGATTTATTATGCAAAGGACAAAGTCATGGAGTTTCGTTCAAATTCACAGTTGTCCTCTTTAGCTATAACTATTTCATTACGAAGATGTGTGTGATGTAAGTGAAGTGACTACAGTGCAGAACAAGCTTTACTCTACAAATAAGACACGCTTCACATAAATTCTATAGATTTCACACTAGAAACAACATTATTATCATACTTTGCATCATCAATCATAATGGTTATTATCATGTTGGAGTTCTTTGGCAATCAGAAACGACTGCTGATATGCAGATCTTTTGTGCATTTCCTGTTATAACTGACCTCATCATCTTCCTGCCCATATCCCATGTTTCTTGGGATCAGCGCAAAAAGTTTTCTTCTTCCATACCGTCCTGTTCCCAGTCACGCTATCACTGACTCCCTTGTCTTTCATATCACTTCTCCTCTAATAACTGACCTATTGAGTCCAAATAAGCATCTTAGCAAATTTTTATCTGGTCGAAATTCAAGGTTCAAACTGCTTTTGTAGACTCAGGACCAGCTAACATCTTCAGTATCATGTTTTTATCCTTATCCTAATCATAAACATAATATACTCTAGTTTCAACCTGAGTGTCTTCTTCGTCATCAAATATTAATCATTCATTGTTATTTTCAACATTTTAGGGCGTTGCTAAGTTAATCTTTCAACGCTTGGCTTCTTTCTTAGAAGGGTCCCTCCCTTATTTCCTATGGGCGGAGACAACAGCGTCATTAAATTTTTAGTAAATACTTGGAAGACAGGTTGAAATATATTCCAGTCTAACGCCACCATAGTTGGTAAAAAAACAGATTGATTTTATGAAGCCGGCATTATTTTCATCAAATCTGCTAAGAAAGCTGGTCATTTTTGGATAATCTCTTATAATTATCAAGTACCTGGGCAACCGTGCTCTGCTCTGGTGTAAAAAGAGAAAGCGACGTTTCCTAAAAATGAATCCTAGCCAGATCGGTTTATCACCCCCGAAAGGCGCTGCATACAAAATTTAATGATAATCGTTGTAGCCGTTTCCGAGATTCAGATTATATATGACGCATATGGTTGGCGCAGTGGTTGAGCGATTGACTGCTGCGCTGCGTGTCGCGGGTTCGATTCCCGCACGGAACAAATATTTGTATGACCTACAGATAGTTGTTCCGGCTCTGAGTGTTGTGTATGTGAGTTTATATGTTTGTAAACGCACCCACGATACAGGAAGAAATTCCTCGTGTGGGGCAACGTTTAAAAAAATAAATAAATACATATCTACAAGAATTGCTCGGTTATAGATTATAGATTCAGATATAGGTTATAGATTCAGCTACACCATACGGCAAGGCTCAATATTCACATGGGTGGTTGTTGATACTACGTAGATTAAATATGTGTCAAACAAATGTATTGTATGTCTTTCTTTCTTTGAATGAATGGACAGTAGAATCAATTATTAATAATAATTATTAACTGAAATAATAAATTTGACTTCTTTTCCAAAATGCTTAACACCACCAGTAGTCCCAACCACTACAATTACACCATCGTAACACTCGTCCAACACAGCGGTATCATAACATCATCAATCTTCTACTTACAAGCGGACAGCAGTCAACGTATGAAGAACCCTTTGCCAGCTAATTAAAATGGTTGAGACATATAACTTGGGTGACAAGCGGTTCCTGCTTCAAACAGCTTTGATTAATTTCAAGTGGGTGCTGTGTGACAAAATTGTTGATAGATAATATTCTTTTAATATTATATATGTGATAGTCTGGATGTTTGGATATTTGTTAAACAATGATGATGAAACTTGGTACACTGGTAATCATTGACTTGGATTAGGAAAAAGACGCTTTTAATCCCGGTAGTACGTTTTCATGGGATATTTTAACATTGAGGTGAGCGGCTAACGTTAGTAAGAAATAAATAACACTGACACAGATAAAACACAAATAAAAACCGGCCAAGTGTGAGTCGTACTCGCGCACTAAGGGTTCCGTACCATTATCGCAAAAAACGGCAAGAAAATCACGTTTGTTGTATGGGAGCCCCACTTAAATATAGATTTTGTTCTGTTTTTAGTATTTGTTGTTAAAGCGGCAACAGAAATACCACATCTGTGAAAATTTCAACTGCCTAGCTATCTGTGAACCAGTGGTCAGGATAGGCTGGTCACAGAACAGAAACGGCACTCGTATAATTTACAAAGTGTTTATTCTCAGTTATTTACAAAAAACAATCTGACTAGCGTTCGTCTTACAAATCGTAGTATCAACAATGGCGGACACTGCCAACAATTCAAACTGCCTAACACATCCGCTTTTTATATTATTCCAATAAACTTCTATTAATGTAATAATCAAATTGAATTACATAATAAAATTACTATTATTAAATAACAATTATTACCAGTAATATTTATCAAAGAATCATGCGTAATAATTAACATTATTATTTATTTGATACACCGAAAGATGACAAGCGGATGTTGTCCTAAGAGGTTTTAATCATTCGGAATACTTAATTATGAATCAAAGACCTTATACTCCTTACTACTAGACTGTGCACCAAAAATTTTTGTTTAGCTAAAATGAAATCTATTATCATACAGCTAGGTTAGCTATACCTTATAAGCGGTAGCTAACCAAAAGCGGTCCTGGCGAGAGGGTTCCCGCTGGTAGTGTGTCCTTGTCTGACATCTTGCTAGCTCAACTAATCATTGGATTTGGTAGAAATGGTAGAAAATTTTATATTTTTCATTTTTATGTTATACCAAAACGAACGAATAAAAAAAATGATTTAAATACGTTTCAAAGTCTATGAAACTTTGAAACGTATTTAAACATTTTTACAGTTCCTATAATTAACCAATTCATTGTATTTAAAAAAAAACATTAATACTGAGTAAGAGTAGTACTTTTAAATGTTTGGGCCTGGTAATTCCAAATGTAAGACCACCAGGTTGTTGTTTTTGGCGGGATTTTTCGAGTGAAGTTCAGCGGCTGTTAATATTATTTGCAAATTGATTCCTAGTGGATATTGTGATATAAAATTGGTGTAGTTTTGTGTCTCAGCTGTCTACGCAACTGGACAATATGTGAAATCATTGACAGAAGCGATCTCAGGATAGTGGAGCGGAGAATTTTATTGTAGTATTGACTACCTTCGCAAAGCTTACTGGGCAGGCTGACTCGATAGAATTTGCTGCCAAATACTCCAATGACCATTAGAATCTGTTACACCCGTATTCTAATGGTATGCATTAAAGAATGTTAAAATTGCACTGAAGACGAGGCGGTATGGTCCAAGACCTTAGCCTGCCCGAAAAGGGCGAACAAAAAAATAAAAAAGACCACCAGGTTTTCGGCGTTTTTGGAGGGTTTTGTTCGAGTAAAATTCAGCGGCTGTTAATATTATTCGCAATTTGATTCCTAGTGGAATAAAATTGGTGTAGTTTTGTTTCTCAACTGTATACTCAACTGGACGATATGTGAAATCATTGAGATCCTTTGAGTATTTCAAAGCATCGTCTGAAGACTGCAGGACTTGGGATTTGAGGATTATCGAGTCCTCCCCGAATACACCATCGTAAACTGCTCAATTCCTCTTCGAGTTCGGTCATCTTATCGTCGGTCCGGAGTCTGGAGTGTGCGCGTGTTGTACGTTGCCAGGTCCTGTCGTCGGTATTTGTTGGGGTAGCCGGATCTCGTCCGGGATTCTTTGTACCCCTTGTCATACCGTAACCTAGACCGCTACTGTAGTCGAGGTTAGGCAGGCTGCCGAGCACTAGGGGCTATGTTTTATTTGTGCTATTCATGGGGAGTGCTTTGCAGGCGGGTTGGCGATCCCAGTATGGTTGTTACAAATGCACAAAGAACGCTGCTGATCATTCTCTGGTTTGTCCCTTAGTCGCCTCTTACGACACCAATGGAAAAACATGGGATGTCGAAATTCTGTACGCTCGACACCGACTCGGTAAGTGACGTAGATTCCAAAAAATATACTCCTTTTTTTTCAATGAATTTGGTAGGTTTAGGTAGCGTAGTTAGGTAGCATAAATACATATTATATTGGGATACTTACACTATTGTTTTTACAATCAATTTGTCCCGTGTTATGTTTGGTCATGGTCACCTCATTAGAAAGAGACACACTACCAACGGGAGCCGTCTCGCTCGGACCGGTTTTTGCGCCATAGTGCACAGTCTAGTAGTAAGAAATACGTATAAGGTCTTTGTTATGAATATATTAGAAGATTAACATTCAAAATAAAAGATGAACTATACGTATTGTAGAATTAAGTCAAGCTGGTATATTCAAGGTCGGAGGTCGGTAACACTCGGCCATCCTGCGCTTGCCGTGACCCACGGCGATCAGCACCTCCACTAGCGCCGGTCTGTCGCTGGTATTTGGCGTCTGGAATAAAAACATTATGGGCAGTACATTTGTTCATGTAAATAACAGATGTGGTCAAAGTCAAAATTGTTTATTTCTATTCGGCCACTAAGGGGAACAGGGGAACGTCAAAAAAAAAAAAATGTGGTAGAAGTGAAACGCTAGTATTTAATAAATCGTGTTTTTTTAATAAATTGCTATTGTGATATAGTAGCTTTTATTTCATATCAGTCTCGTATTGTATGAATATAGTTTATTTTTCCGCACATCATTTATTACTCCTAAACACACAGCTTTAATGACTGTTAAGTCACACAGATTTAATTACTGATAAGTCACACAGCTTTAATTACTTTTACGTCACGCAGCTTTAATGACTGTTAAGTCACACAGCTTTAATGACTGTTAAGTCACACAGCTTTAATGACTGTTAAGTCACACAGCTTTAATAACTGTTAAGTAACGCAGCTTTAATGACTGTTAAGTCACACAGCTTTAATAACTGTTAAGTAACGCAGCTTTAATGACTGTTAAGTCACACAGCTTTAATTACTGTTAAATAACGCAGCTTTAATGACTGTTAAGTGACACAGCTTTAATGACTGTTAAGTCACACAGCTTTAATAACTGTTAAGTAACACAGCTTTAATGACTGTTAAGTCACAAAGCTTTAATTACTGTTAAATAACGCAGCTTTAATGACTGTTAAGTCACACAGCTTTAATTACTGTTAAGTCACGCAGCTTTATTGACTGTTTAGTCACACAGCTCTAATGACTGTTATGTCACACAGATTTAATTACTGTTAAGTCACACAGATTTAATTACTGTTAAGTCACACAGCTTTATTTACTGTTAAGTCACTCAACTTTAATGCCTGTTAAGTCACACAGATTTAATTACTGTTGACTCACACAGCTTTGTTTTTTCCTAACTCACACAGCTTTAATTTATCCTAACTCACACAGCTTTAATTACTTTTAAGTAACGCAGCTTTAATGACTGTTAAGTCACACAGCTTTAATTACTGTTAAATCACGCAGCATCATTGACTGTTAAGTCACACAGATTTAATTACTGTTAAGTCACACAGCTTTAATTAATGTTAAGTCACGCAACTTTAATGCCTGTTAAGTCACACAGATTTAATTACTGTTGACTCACACAGCTTTGTTTTTTCCTAACTCACACAGCTTTATTTTCTAACTCACACAGCTTTAATTTATCCTAACTCACACAGCCTTATTTTCGCCTAATTCACACAGCTTTAATTTATGCTTACTCACACAGCTTTAATTTATCCCAACTCACACAGCTTTATTTTCTCCTGACTCACACAGTTTAAATTTAGCCTAACTCACACAGTTTTATTTTCTCCAAACTCACACAGCTTTAATTATTGTTTACTCAAACTGCTTTAATTTCTGTTAACTCACGCAGCTTAATTTACTGTTAACTCACGCAGGTTAAATTACTGTTCAACTTTACACAGCTGTAATTTTAATTATTCTACTAATTTATGCGTGTACTTTAATAAAATTCAAAACGCGGCACAATTTGTTCAGTCTCTGGAATACCTACGAGATGAATTCTGAACTGTTTCAGAGAGTCTAAGATTGCCTAAAATACGATATCAAATCAAAACATTTACGGATTTCATGAACATTACGGGTTTTTATTTTTTAACGAGCTATGCAACGGATTTTGGCGTTGATCTCGTGTCCCAAATAATTCCGTTTTTTTTTTGACTGATTTATATTCTAATTCTGTTTTAAATTAGCTTCTAAGAAAAGTTGTAGGACGTTGCCCAACAATTTGAGTCTACTGAAATGTTTGGAAGCATGATGTCATCAAGCTAGGTAGGAAAGTCGATAAAGTTTGCAGTAAACAGGTTGCTCGGTTGTTTTCGGAATATGCATCTACATTCTCCAACACGTCCGTACATTTTTATTTTTATTTTCTGCAAACAAGTGTCTTAATTTATTTAATAACTGTAGCAATCGATTGCATTATCTTATTTCTATATCTAGCATATAGATGCCTCATCTCATAGAGAGAATCGTTGCCGCCGTAACTAGTTTTCTGTCGGTCTATTTTACTAAACGTACATCGAACGTGGTTGGGTCCGTCCCAAGTGATAAATGGTATGTACAGTGCCAGTGTAGCGATGGGCGTTAAGTCAACGAACTACTTGAATCAACCGTTGATCTCCTGTCAACGATATTAACGTTAACCGATTATAAATTAACTATTTGACGAAGTTAAATTAACGATTCATTTAGGGAAAAACCGTTAACGACCCATCACTAGTACAGTGACTGGTAAGTAAAAGGGTTTAAACTCCGTTCGTAAATTGTTTTTTTTTCCATAAACAGATTTGTTTTATTAGTTTGTTTTGTTTTTACAGTTTAATTTTACCAGAATGGGTTGCAATGCAAATTGAAATAGCACTAGGACCCCATGATCGAGGTATTACGTACACTATGATATTTTAAATTGACAGGATATTTCAAAGCAATCTGTTTGAGTCCGGTGATGCCTTAATATGTACGGATTTGTCCATACACGTACGGAATTTAGAGTATTGCGTACGGACACAGATAATATAATACTAGCATACAGATGCCTCATCCCATACAAAGAAACCGTGCCGTCGTAACTATCGTTTTACATCTGATTAATCTTGTTATTTTTGTAAGTACATCAATCGCGTTCGATCACATTTCACGGCAATAGATGGTGTTAGCAGCGGCTTGCAAGTAAAAGGGTTTACTAGGTTCGTGATCATATTATTTTTCTTTAAATTCAGTGAAGATTCGTTATATAGTATTTTTTTTGCACGTTTTTACAGTTTTTTGTGCACCAAAATGTGTTACAAAGCAAATTTTAACAATCGAGTGGAATGCCTCAGAAATTTAAAAATGCGCCATCTACTTTCATCAATTTTAAATGATCACTTCAAATAATCTTTGAAATGAATTAAGAACCCAATATTCCATAATTTTGTACTTAGGAGAGTTGATTAAACAAGAACATACAATTTAAATGTTCAATTCCAGAAAATGATACATACATCACTGACAATTTCTCACATATTCTGTTCTTTTTGGGTTTCTTGATAGAAGATCATTGAAAAATTACTCACTTGCCACATTAAATTAATACCTAAATGGCTTAATGGTATTTTTTCTGGCTACCCTAGTAGAATGAATGCATTCTGACTGTAATCTTAAGAATTATACGGTTTTTTTCTGTTCAACGCACACTTATCACGCATAACGCTATCCCTTTCGCTAGTTGATGTTTGACATATTACCAATAAATCCGCAACTTGGGCCTGGAACGCGACAACGATGTCAATGTCATATTTGTTGTCAAAGTTGTCATTATTAATTTTTGTTGTTTTGTTTTGATCAAGTAATCTAGAAAAATACACGAAAAGACAAAATGACTATCCTACAAAACATAGTGAGTCAATATCAACTATCAAGCTTTATCTTTTAAAAAAACGTTATTCAATACATTAAACAATGTGACAATGTTTTTAAAATGCAAAATTCTTTGTTTTAGATCCAAGATAATAATATTATTAACTGGAAGGCTCATTGCTCATTTGTAAAGAAGGAAACCATGAATTACAATGCAACGCAATGTATCTGCTCATTGGAAACAACATGAAAAGTAAACAATGGTGTATTCCATTGGGATTTGAAACTAAACAACTATACCTAATACAGTAACTGAATGCAAAAGCTCATAAACTTGTGAACCTCAAGGCATACGGGTTTCCCAATCAGGCAAATATGTGGAAGATCTTTTTCCATTTGTGTCAGTGTTTAGTGTCAGAATAATGTAATTAATAGAGGAAAAGAAAAGTGGTTTTAAGTTAGTGCAGTCCATATAAAGTCCTCTGGTTGTCTGGATGATCAGCAATAAGACTATGATTCCATCCAAGTTTTGATGTGAAATATTCCACAATAATTGTTCAGAACTTGATAAATTCCTTATAACATGCCTAGATTGTAATAAAACAACACGTAACAATTTTTGCATTTTTTCCAAGTTTTGAGTTTGTTCGGTCCATTATTAGATTGTCTCATTGTCTGAAAGATATTGCTATAAGATTATACCATTGTACCCATAAAATCAGATATATATTTTAAATTGCTGTTTTACAATTTTGGTGTACCATCAAGTATTTATTGTATTGTAATAATTAAGTATTTGATTATTTCTTAAAGGCAAGCCTAGGTTTCAAAAAGTTTTTAAAATAATTGTGTCTGTATCTCCCGTAGTTAAAATTAATTATTAAAGATTGGTTCCACAATTGTTATTGTTTTTTTTTTTTCCTTTTCTTTATTTTTACAAAAAGGCCTCATTAAATCCTCCATACTAGTTAATTTTTAATGTCTTGGTTGGAGCAATATGGTAGTGTCATAAACAAATCAATAGTATGTTACTAACCTTTTGTGGTTGCTACTGTGAAGAGCTGGCTGGAAACCAGTATCCTGTGGTATTGTGACCTGGACGATGACACACCTCGCAGCATGGAAGCCTGCAGTCTTTTGCCTCGTGCCCATGACTTCTGCAGTTGTAGTATTTCTTCGGCAGTCGTTCGTTTTCCTTTAAATCAGGAGAAATATTTCCCCTTCTCTTCCATGTTACATGTTGTCCTGGGGTTGCTTGCTTTTACTTGTTCACGTTGCTAGCTTGCACTTGCAATCTTGAGCGGATCCGCGAAGACGAATTTGCATGATGAACTGGCGATCTTTTAAGTTCCAAACATAGACGTCGCCTGATTTGTCGATGTGCAACCAACCATTGACGTTGCTTGATTTTTCATACGGCTAGATCGCCTGGAACTTCGGAATGATTTCAGCATCGGTTTGGGTAACACGGTGCCTTTTGCGTCGAAGGTATCTTCTATTGCTTTCATCGAGATCAGATTGAAGAAGAAAAAAATCTATTTTTTTTTTTTGGAGTCTTCTTTTTTTGGCGCGAACGCCACCAATATAAGGGCCAGATTTTATTATCCCACTTCTGAATGTGAACCAGTGGTCAGGATAGGCTGGTCACAGAACAGAAACGGCACTCGTATAATTTACAAAGTGTTTATTCTCAGTTATTTACAAAAAACAATCTGACTAGCGTTCGTCTTACAAATCGTAGTATCAACAATGGCGGACACTGCCAACAATTCAAACTGCCTAACACATCCGCTTTTTATATTATTCCAATAAACTTCTATTAATGTAATAATCAAATTGAATTACATAATAAAATTACTATTATTAAATAACAATTATTACCAGTAATATTTATCAAAGAATCATGCGTAATAATTAACATTATTATTTATTTGATACACCGAAAGATGACAAGCGGATGTTGTCCTAAGAGGTTTTAATCATTCGGAATACTTAATTATGAATATATTAGAAGATTAACATTCAAAATAAAAGATGAACTATACGTATTGTAGAATTAAGTCAAGCTGGTATATCCAAGGTCGGAGGTCGGTAACATATCACAGTTCATGAGATACATCCTGGTTACAGACAGACAGACGGACAGTTGAATTGAGTAATAGGGTCCCGTTTTTACCCTTTGGGTATGGCACCCTAAAAAGCGCCATAATTTTATAAGCATTTAAGGTTATTCCACTAAAATCCGTTAGTGTAACTCAATTCGCTTGTGTTTATATGAAAAGCGAGTTTAAACAAACTCGTTTTCCTATATTGCATGATGTGTAAAGTGATCTCAACAATATCTCGTACTACCTAATACTTATGAAACCTGGAAACAATTTTTACACCTACATTGTGCCTGCACCTAAATAGCAAAAAAGAAAGGAAATTAAAGCTTATTTAGTTATCAATCATTTAAATGCAATCACACTAATGAATTATTTACCAAAAGCGACTCATTCGCCACCTTCAAAGCACAAATATTATTCACTCCATAATAAAATAAAAGACAAAGACACAGAAGCCTTTGTCAAAAACTATCCTGTGTACATTAAATATTATTCGTGTTCATCAACACTGCAGCGCTAATTAGTACGACAGGGTATCTCCGCTATTTGTCGGTATCTAATTTGAGATGTTGACAACATGGTTGACTACTGAGAATGTGGAGTTCAGACAAATTCGTAAATTTCGACGTATTCTTCACCTCTCCGTTACTTACGATGAATGTTATAATAGGTACTTAACTATATAATCATAATTATCACATAATTATTCATATATAATGCATAATACAGCACAACTTAGACACATGTGGATGCAACTTTACCTTAACTATAAGATTAACTTTTTCCACTGTATTAAAATACCTTAATTTATTCATTCACCAAAAGAAATTGCATAGCCTAAACCACATAAATATAGAAGATCCTTAAATATTGAAAGGGAAGTAGAAAAAGAAGTGTTGAAAATTCGTCTCTTTGTTAAATGGGTGCCGAAAGTTTATATGAAAGTTCGTCATTATTACTGATGCTAAATCATAACAAACAAACGCTTGTGAAATGTTATTTGCTTTGGTAAATAAAATATTGAGAAAATCGTAAATAACATTTTCATTATGTTCTTGACTAACTTATTTGATTTTCTTAGTGGAATAAACGTCTGTCATTTGACTTAATTAGATGAAGAGCATCCCATTTAGAACTAGCAAGAAAAAGTCTTTAAATATAAATAATCTTATTTTCAGAGACTAATATTAATTCTATTCATAAATAGCCCTTTTTTGCATAAATTATGTTATATTTAAAGCTTTTACCAAAATGTCAGCCACTTAATTTATTTCAAACCTTTCTCCAAAACTTTTTATTTCGTTTACTAATATTTTCTTTAACGCAAACATTTTTTATTGAAGTGCATTATGTTGTAAGTACGATAAATCTCTTGGACATCTTATTGTTCTGAAATATTATACCACCGAATTAGATGACAATAATAAAAATATTTTTTACTGCAATATTCTGACAATGTTTTAGTTTTATTTAGAAACTCATACCATTCTAAAAAATACACATTCGTATTAATACAATATTTTACGATTTATAAAGTATCTCTTGTATTTTCTCAAAATACACAGAAAATTAGAACAAAATCGATTTTATACATTATTTGCATAAAACAATATTCCTTGTATCAGTACACACATGCATACTACCGGTGTTTTTATGTTCAACGCCTAATTAACACCACATGGGAGCATACACGACAAAGGAGGGGCATCATTCATATTTCTCTATCTATTTATGTGATTAGTTACCAGAAAATATAATTGTTGTTGTTGGACCTATTTTAATAACAATGCTGTTATTATTTTAAGCTTAATTAGTAAGTAAAGTTGTCGTAAAACATCGTTCGTTTTTAATTACAATACATTAATACTATCCACATTTTCATTTTAACTTTACTGACCTGGCTCTCAAAGGTTAAAAAGGATCACAAAGCAATTTCTCATTCCTAAAATCACAAAGAATCTCGACTTGAAATCGCAAAACATTAATTACGAGTAGTTTCTCAAAATAAAAACCTGCTCCACCTCATTCAAGTACACACTTAAATAAAACGTACAAATTACACACAATAAAAAAGAATGGAGTGCACGCTTAAAATTTTAGACCAATTTATAAAACCGACGAGCCCGTGTCCGGTCTAAAAGGAATTTTATTATGTGTCATTACTCCATATTTTCACATTAAAAAACAGGGGTCCGAGAAGAGAGCCCTGCGGGACACCGGACCGTACGGTGGGACTTTTTACATATACGCACGTAAATAGCCTCGTTATAGCCCAGCTGTGAATGGAATTGGTATCGTGTTGCGCCCGTAATGAATTTGTTACTGAGGTTTTTTTTGTATGTCCTTTTTTGTTTATACTCACGTTATCGAAAGCTTAAGCGATAATCAGATGTTTAGTCCACCATGTTTAGGCGTGTGTAATTGGTGTTGTATATTGGTGTTATGATATATTTTTGGGTTGTAATAGAGGTATGGAAATTAGGATTTCTTACCTCAATGGTCATTGAATGTTTCTGTATGATTAGATTGAATATATTAATAATAATGTGAAGATGAGTGTTGTTTAGGATTAACGGTTTTTATGTATCTTACAAGTTCTGTTCTTACAAGTTGTAGGTCGTGGGTTCGAGCCCAGGCAGGCGCTTTACTTTGTGTAAATTATTTCTTCACCACTGCTCTCAAAACGGTGAAGGAAAACATCGTGAGGAAACCGGCATGTCCTAGAACCAAAAAATTCGAAGACATGTGACATCCACCAACCCGCAATGGGCCCGCGTGGTGGATTACGGCCCATTCCCTCTCACAGAGAGGAGGCCTGTGTCCCAGCAGTGGGAACATTAATAGGCTGATAATGATGTATCTTGGACGCCTTTCTACCAAGAGTAAGTGGTGCGTAGGAGCCTTAATTCCGCAACCTAAATATATAGTTTCCGGTTTTAGGATTTATGCTCAACCAAAATATTTGTTTTTCCTAACAGGAAATAATGTATAGGTATTGCCAAATACTGAAGAAAGAAAAAAGTTAATTATTATAATCTTGGAATAGTGCAAATTATGTTGTACGTATTTAATTCGGTAATATGGCGTAACTCAGTAGATTTTGACAGAGTTTTTAATGCTCAAAAAAAATTATCCGAGCAATTTGTGGAGCTCACTTTTTAGACAGCTGTAAGCCACTATTTTACTACTCTTGACATGATTAGATATATTTCAAATATGTACTTTTGTTAAGAGAAACTACAATTTATTTCAAACTAGCACTGACAGGCCAAACAGCCGAACACGGCATAAACATAGACTTCGGCTGCCACCAATAAAACTAGAATTATTTAAGAAAAATGTATACTGCATGTCGATTATTATTTACAATCATTTACCAAATAGTTTTCAAGACTAACAAACTATATATAATAGTTTTCAAACTACGTATTACTATTTAAAAAAAGACATAACATAACACAAGGATAACTAACACAGGATGACATAAGGATTATTTAGAAGACAAGTCAATCATCATCTGCCTAGCCTTTTCCCAATTATTAGTTGGGGTCGGCTTCCAGTCTTACCGGATTCAGCTGAGTACTAGTGTTTTACATGGAGCGACTGCCTATCTGACCTCCACAACCCAGTAACTAGGTAACACCTTACCCTTGGCTAGACTGGTGTCAGATCTCAAGCTTCTGACTACTCGTAACGACTCTCAAAGATCTTCAAATGACAGCCGGGACCAACGGCTTAACGTGCTTTCCGAGGCACGGAGGAAACTCGATACGTCGGTTAGAGGAGAGTCAATATTTTCTGTAATTTGTAAGTTAGATTAATTGACATCGCTGAATGTAAATACAAAATACTGTAACACCTTATTTACACTCTAGCAAATAAATAATTTGATTTGATTGATTTGTCTTTTTTTAACTGTCACTTTTTAAATTCAATAGTGTCAATTTGAAGGCAGTCGTTAGTAAACCAATGGTAATCAGAGAATGGTAGACTGTGACTGTGAGTGTGCAAGTACTACGATAAAAATCAAACCCATCCACCTACGTCTTCATAACCCCATAGCAAAACACCTTCACATAACATCATAGCGAGCCACTGTCTACACTATCAAGATTTCTCCATTTAATCTCGTCGGCACCCAAAAAAGCTCACGTTTGACAATCTCGCAGAGCAACACGTCCAATGTAATATAATATAAGGTACGAGTATATGATATCGTCCCTCACTTCAGTTTAATCTTGAATCAAATGAATTTTATAAACGAGATGTACGTGAAATAATTTGAAATTGTCGTCATATTTTTGGTGTTGGATAAGCTTAGACATTTATTTGTTAAATTGTGTAGAGTATTTCTAGCAACTAATTAGGTACTTTGGCATACTTTTTAATAGCTATCCTTTGTGATGTATTAAAAAAGATTATTTTATTGTAAGCTAAAATGTTGAATTTAATTAACCATCATAAGGGCCCTAATTTTACCCGACTGCCAAGGAAGGGTTATTTATTATTATTGTGGATAGACTCGCGTTTGACCACTATTTCACCTGATGTTAAGCGATAATGTGGTCAACGATGAAGCACGCTTGTTGCTTTTTTAGACTTCATGCAAAAAAGGTACAAAGGTGAACTTAATGCCTTAAGCATTCTCTACCAGACACTCAAGAGCGGAGAAAAGTTAACATGGCAGGTTGTGATATAAAAAAAAACCGAACTGTTTAACAATTAATTAACAGATTTAAAATTCTAAATCACTATAGAACGTTAAGAACTACTAATCACACCTACTTTGTTATTTGAGAACGAGAAATATTAAATTCGACAGTAATCATTTTATATATTTTTTTGTCATGCAAGAACCATATTCAGTAAAAGAAAACAAAAGTTTCAACCTTAAATTCATATATATCGTAATTGTCTCACACATTTCACCGTCACAGAAAGCACTGGCAATTTAACTTACCATTTTATTTCTATTCCTAAATCCAGTACACGCGAAATTCGTCTTTATCAATCGTAAGTAATTCATCATGGAGGAAAACGTTAACTCCTAGTCTCTAGGGCCCAGTTTTGTGTGTGGCTCTGTTATAGTTTGGTCGCTTTAGAAGGTCGGATAGGAACTCTTGTTCAAATAATTTCGTAAGAACTTCGCGAAGGGCTTTCCCGGCCCTGAGGGCGCGAACTTATCGAGAGCCGCGATGAAAAGATTCCAAGGCAAAGATGCGGCGTTGGGTAAAAACTCCCTTTTGAGTTTCGATTTTAATTTTATTTTGAATCTTTAGAATTTGGTGATCTGTTTTGATTTGGATGCCATTTATTTTCGCTCTGTATTTGGTATTATTTTCGAGACATGAAATTGTATATAATTGACATACACCGGCAGAGTGTAAGGTCTCCTACCTTTTCTCAGTAGTGGGACAATATAGCTTGATTAAAAATAGCATCATTATATCAACCGAAAGACGTCTACTATAGCACATAGGATTCACCTGGTGGGAGGCCTTCCAACGCAACGTCTTTCATTTCGCGGTCGCCTTCTGAACTTTTCTGCCCCATCGGTCATCTGTTCTGCAAGCAATGTGCCCTGCCCACTGCCACTTAAGTTTGGCAATTCTTCGAGCTATGTCGGTAACCGTGGTTCTCTTGCGGATCTCTACATTTCTGATGCGATCACGCAAGAAAAATCCGAGCAAAGCCCTCTTCATTGCTCTTTTGGGTGACTGTAAGCTTTCTGATGAGGCCCATTGTGAGCGACCACGTCTTAGAGCCATAGGTTATCACTGGAGACACAATGGTCATAGACTTTCGTCTTTAGACACTGTGGCGCAGGCCACTCAGAAATGGCGTCGGGCGCGGACATGGCTCGGGCGGTTTCCTATTCCACTCAAATTTCATACAAAATGCATGGAAATAAAGCGCAATTTAGAACACACGGTATGTCGTTGCTCGGACGTGAATATGACGCGCCATTTTGGAGCCCGCGCCTGTTCAAATTGCGTTTGTATGTGGCCTGCGTCTGTGGTAGATACCACGCAACTGCCCGAACGCTGCCCAGGCGAGTCGGCTTAGACGGTTGACCTCTTAAAAACTAGCATACAAAACAATTAATCTGAATATCTCTAAAATTCTCTGTATTATTCAAAGATAACCAAAAATTATATTTCATATTCCTTTTTTCCCAAATGAATCAACCCACATGATATCGCTGTCTCATCTACGACTATGCTCAATAAATCTTGTCTTTGTCGCATCCAGGCTATTGGACAAGGTGACACGGCCGAGCCCGCGGGATGAATACCAAATGTCTCCCGACCCGGTTCACTTTGCTGATGACAGTTGGCCAGTTTGATTTTTTAACAGTAAGAATGGAAAGTAATGGAGGATTTTGTTGAAAGGGAAATGCCTAGAATTTTGGGAAGCTTTTTACTAGGTTTGGCAAGATCGTTTCTTTTAGCGTCTTCACGTAGATTTAATGTGCTAGTAGATGATCAGGGCATTAGTATCCACGGTACTTTATCTTACTTTATCTATAACTAGTGTTTTGCTCCGGCTTTTTCTGGGTCATAATCATTTATGATTTCTGGAATTATGTACCTTTCAAATATATGTAGTGTTTATAGAGAACGGACTCACAAAATGCGGTCTATCTCTTTAAAATATTAGTTAAGACTTCTTTGATAGCTGTAATCATATTCTTTGTTCTGAAGATTCTATCAGATAGGAATTTCAAGAGACAAAGCATTTTGAAGGCAGTTTTTTCTAAAAGAACCTACTCCTTTTTTTGAAGTCAGTTAAAAGAGGTTACGATGAGGGCAAATTGAAATGTACTAAATTAAAAAAATGGGATTAGGTCAAGGTAAGGATGAGGAATCAATAAAACTGGCCAAGTAAGAGTAGGAATCTCGCATGAAGGGTTCCGTACCATTATCGCAAAAAAATGGCAAAAAAATCACGATTTTTGTATGGTAGGTGTTGTATGGGAGCCCCACTTAAATATTTATTTTATTCTGTTTTTAGTATTTATTGTTATAGCGGCAACAGAAATATAACATCTGCAAATTTCAACTGTCTAGCTATCACGGTTCATGTGATACTGCCTGGTGACAGATGGACAGTGGAGTCTTAGTAATAGGGTCCCGTTTTACCCTTTGGAACCCTAAAAACGAAACTGAATATGACAATCATATTATAGCATATTAACCCATATCTATAAGTGATATATATATATACAACTACTACACCAAGCATTCTTCTTTCACCAGCCCAGACACGAATTCATTACCCCCTCGCTCCAGATTCAGCCATCCTTTTAGAGTTAACCATAAACCGTTACTTAATTTGAATAACTCTTAAAACAGTATAGAGTGGAGATCAGCCGATATTATTGTTGTTCAGGCAAATGCAAATGAATGCAATGCCTTAGTGCCGTGAGAATAAGATCGGTTAAGCCGTTCCCACGTAGCGTTTCGGTTAACCCCGAGTTAACCCAGCGATGGTGCGAAATCGATGGCCTGTTTGACCTCAGTGGACAATTTGGTAGCTTCGATGGTGAAATCGATGCGCGACGGGTTAGGATTTTTGAATGATTTTCTTGGATGGTATTTTAATGGAAATGTGGGGAAAGAACTCGTGACTGGAAGTGCTACTTATGCATTTAACGAAAATAAGGAGCAAAATCACAGTTCAATCAACAGTTCAGTAAAAATGGAATTGAATAATAATAACTACAGCTGTAAATTGCAAAAAAATGGGTTAGTCCCACTCTACCCCGATCCCAGTCTACCCCGTCCCGTTTGACCCCAAATACGATAAATATGATTACATTTATTTCTGTATCGTTTTCCATTTATACGGTCGACATAAAAAGTACTAAAATGTATGTGTTTGAAATACATAAGACCAATAAGTAGTTTATTTGAAATTTTGTACAATTTCGAATCATAGTTTTAATAAAAATAATGGCAGTTTGAATAAAATATATCAAATATATAAAAAAATCCTGAAAATGAGACTGTTCGTGCGTATTTTTTAAATAGTGTTAATGCTCCATGTAGAATAGGTATTTTGATATTCTGTATTGAAAAAGGAACTATTATGATAATAGTTAAAACCAGTGATTGCTGGAGACTATATTGTATTATCTAATTATAATACCTTAACCTAGCAAGACTTTATAATTTTTTCCTGATCCTCAAAACTAGTATTATAATTTGAGTAAATAATCAAATTGTATTTAACATTTTATCTGCTGACGTTACTTTTAAGCTAAATTGACTTTTAATCGAGTTTCTATAGAAAAATAAATCGGGGTCAAACGGGACGGGGTAAACTGGGACCGGGGTAGAGTGGGCCTAATCCAAAAAATTGCACTGTGAAATCCTTTTTACACACAATCAAGTATCTCATTAAGTAATTCTTCAACGGATTTTAATCTCAAATACAACTCTTTAGCTTAAATAACAAAAACCGCATTCTCATTACACGTTTCAAAGGATAAACAAGCCTATGATTCAGAGTTTTAGACCTAAAAGGCGCTCTAACAGATTGTGTACTTTTGTTCCGTTAAAAAATACAAGATTTTCCTCTGTTTTTAATCTGCATGCTTTCACAACGTAGCTCCTTTCAGCTCGGGGCCATTTTAATCTATTTTCCGGTATACACAAACGGACGAACAAAAAATCTCACTGTTGCTCCAAAGTCGTTTAGCGAGAAATTATCGAGTTCTCCTTTTTTCTCAGCTGTAACTCCAATTTCAACTTTCGAACACTTTTCTCCGGATTTTGTTTTTGATGAATTGTTCCCTGTTTGGTGAAGTTAGAAGTAATTGATTTCGGAAAAGTGTGAAGTGAAATGTAAAGTGAATTGACTGTCTGTTGTACTGTAAATTGTGAAATGCAAATTGATAACTACGATATTGGTAATGATAATTAATTGTTAACACATTTTTGGGTACCTATCTTAAATACCAGCTGCTTCTGACATTTTATTTTAATCATCAGCATTATGCATTCTGGATATATGACCCACCCAATCCCACTTCAGCCCAGCAGACTTGCTGCCCACATTGGTGATTCCTCTTTTGGAGCGCATCGTAATATTAAATATTCAGTCGCTTAGCTTAAGACGACGATAGTCGCCAACGACCTAGAGGGAATAAAACGCGCGCTCGTCTCACACCCGCGCGACCCATAATTCAGTAGTTTTTTAGGGTTCCGTACCCAAAGCGTAAAAACGGGACCCTATTACTAAGACTCCGCGATCCGTCTGTCTGTCTGTCACCAAGGTGTATCTCGAATGAATCGTGATAGCTAGACAGTTGAAATTTTCACAGATGATATATTTATGTTGCCACTATAACAACAAATACTATAAACAGAATAAAATAAATATTTAAGCGGGGCTCCCATACAACAAACGTAATATTTTTGGCGATAATGGTACGGAACCCATGGTGCAACTCGCACTTGGCTAGTTTTTGTTCTTTCCTTATTATATTATATCTATCTATCTGCCTAGCCTTTTCCCAACTCTATTGAGGTCGGCTTCCAGTCTAACCAGATTCAGCTAAGTACCAGTGTTTTACATGGAGAGATTGCCTATCTGTCCTCCACAACCCATTAACTGGGTAACACAGTACCCCTTGGCTAGACTGGTGTCAGATGCCAGGCTTCTGACTAACCGTAACAACTGTCAAAGATCTTCAAATGACAGCCGGGACCAACGGCTTAACGTGCTTTCCGAAGCACGGAGGAAACTTGGTATGTTGAAATGGTCACCCATCCACGGACCGACCTCGTCAAACGTTGCTTAACCTTGATGATAGATAACCAGGGCGGCTGTTATTATTTAGCCACAAGCTCCTCTTATTTAGCCACGAGCTCCTTTACTTTCCTTATGATATTCTATGATTTAATAAAAAACCTTTGGATCACAATGTGCGTAATTAAATTGCCTTTGAGTTCGTTGAAAATGTTATTAAATACGCCAAGCAGTTTTGGTGAGATTGTCGTATTTTGTCCGTGTCAGAAATAACTTTTCAAATTAAGTGCACTAGCTACACGAATAAAATTTTCTTAGATCAATTTATTAATAAAATGGTCTAATGTAAAATTATGATTAGCCATTTAGACGTGATTCTCATTTTAAAATCAGCTACTGAGGGGTATCTGCGCCTTAATACCCAATACACTATGCTCCATCACCCTTTGGCATACCTAAGATTTGGACTTTTGAGACTCGGTCAAAAACCAAGTTTGAACTCCGTAGGTTAGGATGGGCAGGATGCACATGTCGATGAGCTTGCGCTTCAGGGATAAGGGTAGGTCTCCCTTCATCAGTGACTTCATGGACCAAAAGCTCTTCCAGACGTTTTCGACACGGCGGTCGATTTCTTTGACACGCAGTGGGAGCCGGCAGATGGGCGTCTTCACCGTGGGAGGCCTAGGAAACGCTGGCTTGATGACTTAGAGAGGGAGATTGGCAGGATATGGCAAAAAACCGGCAGAGTGGAAAGCTATGGGGAGACCTTTGCCCAGCAGTGGGCAAAGGTGAAAATATAGGTTGACAAAAAACGAAAATAAACTCATCAGCAAATATATTTTAGCCAAAACCGACTAACATTAGCCATATAAGACGAACAGTTTCATTCTGTGTACAAGTCTTGATGATGTTGAAAACCGTTTTTAGAAAACCATAATAGTGCCTATTCTACTAGGTACACATTGATTAAGATACAAAAATTTTGATTCCTTTCTTTTCCATTTTGAAATTTTGATTTTGACTCCTACATGAAAACTTGTTAAATGATCAGTCACACGCACCAGTCACAAAACCCTATTATCTAAGTACTGCCTCGAATTGACTCAGACGCCATGACGACAGAAAAACGACGACTAATTTCAAAAATTAACAAGCTGTAATCGTCAATTTGATTAAATTTAGCGAAGGAAATGACGTAACAATAAGCCAAGCTTAAACCATCGGACTTAAACCAACTTCAACCCACAAATCAAAGCAAAATATATCCGAACCGAAGCTAATAAATCAAATATTCTAAATTCGAACAATTCTAACAACGCGCTGTTAACGTTGGAACATTTTATCGATCGTTATAGACAACACAAATTCCTTTAAGCTGTGTTGTATTATGCACCGGCGACATAACGTTGCCGCGTTGTCCGCAAAAGCGATGCCTCAGGCTAACACGCGCGGACATGGGCCAGATCCTAAACAGAAACCTAAAGCCGTATTCTGTGAAATTGATGGGCGAAATTGGCTGTTTCTAACCAATGTGATAATATTTTGTAGTAGTTTTCTCGGCGTCTTAAGATAAAGGTAAAAAAAAGTTTTGTTTGTTGCTAGTAGTTTGTTGTAAATTTACATTGTATAAAATACTTAATTAATAATAAAGAACTACCTATCACATCACACACATCATCAGCCTATTAATGTTCCCACTGCTGGGACACAGGCCTCCTCTCTGTGAGAGGGAATGGGCCGTGATCCACCACGCGGGCCCAGTGCGGGTTGGTGGATGTCACATGTCTTCGAATTGTTGGTTCTAGGACATGCCGGTTTCCTCACGATGTTTTCCTTCACCGTTTTGAGAGCAGTGGTGAAGAAATAATTTACACAAAGTAAAGCGCCTGCCTGAAATACCTACTGAAAATGGAAGAACATTTAAAAAAATATTTTTAACACAATCTTTACCATTTTTCCCGAGATGATCCCGTAGCAACCTTTTTTCCTATTCATGAGTGTTTTTACCACCCACAACACTATTTTCAATGTATGTAAAGTCACACAGTATATTGATCAACTAAGCAACTAACAAATAAACGGCCCAACCCGACCAGAATAAGCCGGTAGCTGCACAGCACTATTGTGGGTTTTGACGAGCAATAACTATGTAGTGCGCTGACATTTCGGAACAATGGAGGCAGTCTCTATGATTTGATAATCCAACAATACCGGCTTTTTGATCTATGGCTTTTGAAGTTAATGCCTTAATTATGACGTTCAGTTTAGAAATGGTTGAGTTTTTTTGAAGAAGGAATGTAATATCCCTATATTATGACGTTTAATTATTTATATTATAAACAACTGTCACTTTAAGATAAATCTACGTCAAAAAAGTTGCTTATTTTTTGGTGCAATATTTATGGGTTTCGGGGTCACTAATTACGAAAATGGGCTCGAAATCATAGTCTAAGATGGTGCCGTCGAAAATTTGCTCCCTTTAACTATTTGGGGACAATAGAGGTAGTCTCTGTCATTTGATTTTCCAACAATACCGCCTTTTTGATCTATGACTTTTGAAGTTAATGCCATAATTGTGACGCTCAGTTTAGAAATGGTTGAGTTTTTTTGAGGAAGGAAAGTAATATGGGGTGACGTTTAATTATTTATATTATAAACAACTGTCACTTTAAGATAAATCTACGCCGAAAAAGTTGCTTATTTTTTGGTGCAATATTTATGGGTTTCGGGGTCACTAATTACGAAAATGGCCCCAGAATCAGAGTTCAAGATAGTGCCGTCGAAAATTTGCTCTCTTTAACTATTTGAGGACAATAGAGGTAGTCTCTGTCATTTGATAGTCCAACGATATTTTCAAGTTAATGATATAATTATAACGTCAAGTTTTGAGCGACTTATGGAAATGAATTAGAGGGTAACTTTTAATTTATATTATAATTCTAATGAATAATTAATTATAAAAACGTTTACTATGGGATAAATCCAAAAATATAAAGATATACCTACGTAAAAGCTTTTGCTTTGCTTATGTTTCGTCATGAGTGTCATTTTTATGGCGCCAACGAGCTCATTTTTCGTCTTGGGTGTTTTTATAATTGCCATCCCGAAAACCAATCCGACTAAGGATTAAGTCACCCTACATTGATTGACTCATTTTAAAACCTAGATAAGTAAATTATTTGCATTACAAAACTTAAAGGAATAAGACTGATAAAGCTCGCACCCTATGTTAAGGGTAAATCTTCGAATCAACATTGAAATAATCTCTTATATTAATATTCATAAACGCCAATCATCACGCCCCTTCTGTCACGGGGAAAGCAGCAATGAAAGATTATTCGCAGTCATTCTGCACCATTAATCTTGGACATTTCTATGGTGTTGCTTACATAAGTGAATCTTTTCTTTCTTTGTGATTTATAAAATACGACAGAAACTTAGTGAATTACTGAAGAATATTTAAATTGAGAGTTAGTAACGGATAAAGTATAAGTAGATTTATTCCAGTTTATTTTCTAAATATACACTTCAGGGTGACTTTACTCGACACAATACTAATATTTGGCGCACGGTTGGCGCAGTGGTTGAGCGATTGACTGCTGCGCTGCGTGTCGCGGGTTCGATTCCCGCACGGAACAAATATGTGTATGACCTACAGATAGCTGTTTCGGCTCTGGGTGTTGTGTATGTGAGTTTATATGTTTGTAAACGCACCCACGATACAGGAAGAAATTCCTAGTGCGGGGCAAAGTTGTAAAAAAAAAAAAAAACAGCTGATTCGGTTTTTCAAAGTGAACGTTGTTTATGATATCCATGAGAACTAAACTTTTACCCCTGAAATATTTTCAAGTAATTAATGCTGACCAAAAAATCAGCATGAGATATGAGTATTCCTATTATTATTGGCCTAGCGGCACTGGTGGCGCATGAATTACAGTAGTGAATACGCCCAGATTTTAGAATAAAATCTTTATAAAATGGAATATTGGTCTTTTGAAAAAAAAAACTGACAAAATGTTCGTTATCAAATTGTCTATCCATTAGTGTTAGTACAAAAAATAATTAATGAACACTTTACGAGGAGATGCATGCTATCAATAATTATTTCTCATTTTTATGGTTTTGCTGGAAGGAGTTTAGTGAAACATATACCTCTTTAAAATAAAAGTATACTACCATTTTAGAATCAATATTTTGTACAAATTTTAGGTTTTTTTATTTATTGATTTTTCTTTTTAAATTTAGGGTACTTAGCTCTTAAAAACTGCACAAAAACCACTAGCGCGGCTTTTTGCTCGGGGAGGCGCCTTAAGGCGGTACCCCGAGCAAAACGCCACGCAAGCCGTTTTTTGTGCTGTTTTTAGGAGCTATCTACTCGTTATTTAAAAAGAAATATCAATTAATAAAAATACATTAAATTTCTACATAATATTGATTCTAAAATGGTAGATTTAGTTTTTTTTTTAATGTTGTATATATTTCACTAATCTCCTTCCAAAAAAACATAAAAATGAGAAATAATTATCGATATTATGCATCTCCTCGTAAAGTATTCATTAATTATTTTTTGTACTAACACTAATGGGTAGACAATTTAATAACGAACATTTTTGTAGATTTATTTTTTTCAAAAGACCAAAATTCGATTTTATAAAGATTTTATTCTAAAATCTGGGCGTATTCGCTACTGTATTTCATGCGCCACCAGTGCCGCTAGACCAATAGGAATGCTCATATCTCATGCCGATTTTTTGGTCAGGGTACCGTCTTAACTACAGCAGCAGCGCACAGGCCACTTCACCTGCAACTATTGGGGCAAGGATGATACGAAAAAAGGTGACAAAAGTCTGCGATGCAAAGTAGTCGCCCTTTATTACCAACACTTTTGTAATTTACTAACAAAACCTACTTTAATTTTAACATTCATTAAGAGGGAACTCTAGTGAGACTTTCTCCATACAAACATATTCTGCTGTTTTCTTCGTGGATAATGCCTCTAGAGCAATGATTTTTTTTCCATAAAATCTAGGTCTAATTAATACGTGCCTGTATCATTTCCTTTTTTCCAAAACATAATCACAAAAAGAAATATGACAATAAAAAAATCCAAAAAAAATGCCCGTTTTTACCGCCATGTTCAGAAGACTTTCAGACAAAATGTATAAGTTTTTAACAAAAAAGGAAATGATAGGAGCATAGATATACTTTTTCTCTAAATTGTGATATAAGATTTTTTTAGATCAGACCAGTTTTCATGAAGAAAACAGCAGAATACGAAACGTCTTTTAGTCAAAGTTTTTGTAGGTAAAATCAGCCTGAGCTGCAGTTGTCCCTTTCGCACTTTACGGGGTGAGGTTGGAGGTGACGCGACGGCAATAGTTTGTTCAAATACCTATTTTTCAAATTCCTGTTGAATAGAGGCCGCTCTTAATAACCAGCGGTAAATTTCGAAGATAGACAGTCGTGGCCCAGTGGTAACGTGCCCCGACTTATGTACATAGGTCGTGGGTTCGAACCCAGGCAGTTGTACTTTGTGTTAATTATTTCATCACCACTGCTCTAAAAACGGCGGAAAACATCGTGAGGAAACCGGCATGTCCTAGAACCAAAAATTTAAAGAGACATGTGACATCCATCAACCCGCACTGGGCCTGCGTGGTGGATTATAAGTCCTATCTCTTCTCTCATAGAGAGGAGGCTTGTGTCTCAGCAGTGGGAACATTAAATGGCTGATACGCTAAGGTTGAAACGTAAGAAAGCAACTTTGGTATATAGATAGTTATAACGCCTTACATTCTCTTAAGGAGTATGTATTCCTCAATGTTAACGCGGTACTGGCCGTGCGTTCGCTCAGTGCCAGAATATCAATCAATATTGGACCTTTGGACCTCCTTTTGGACAGATTTTTTTGTGAAATATTTTTGATTTACATATCCTATGTAGGTTAAGAAGAAATTATAACCATACATTTTTCTGTCTGTCTCTCTGTGTAAAAATATTTTTAAACATCCAAGTTGTTTTGGAAGAGTATGCAAAAGAAGCGAAAAATATCGTGTTGTTAATTATTTTTTACAGTAAAAGTATTAGTCTTACGAAAAAACCAATCAGACAAATAATGTACATGAATCAACAATACATTTTCACCTTTTAACCTAGCCGTTAGGAGTATACTTTAGAAAGTTACCGTTTTACGAAACTTAAGTAAGAGCTTTAAACAAACCACTCGCAGTTAAGCCATAACCAACTGCCTAACATCGGATCACACTATATCATTATAACTAGCTAATATTGTGTATATTATTAACCGAGTACACAATAAACATTTCGCACAGGAGAACACCCATCCCTCTTACAAACAAGAACAACTTACTGTACTTATTAGCCAACACAAACACGTTCACAAACAGGGATGGCGAACCTACGGTTGTACCATGCAGTGGTGGCACGCGGCAAAATAATTCGGGCACGCCAATATGATTTATTAGCATATAGGTTAATTGTGTAACAACATAAATCACACTCATCATCATCCGGACTTCGTCCACTGCTGGGCCTTTCTTTTCTTGTGCCAATTTTCACGCTCCTGTGTAACCCTTATTCACGTTCTGCCCGTAATGCCAATAATATCGTCTGTGCATCTTACTGGCGGACGACCAACATCCCTTCCACATGTGCTTAGTCACCAAATGTCGCTGCCTTACCTGTCATCAGCTCACCTTGCCATGTCTCCGACCTAACTCCATTTGAGTCCTTAACACGTTTACCGATATCTAAGAAACCACACTAACTTTTACTTTTATTTAAACAAACATAAAACTGTAAACATTACAATTGCTGTGCGATTTCTCAAATAAATAGTTACGTATCTCGTTTTTTTTGTTCATTAAATCACCAAGTACAGATTCGTTGATGACACGTAAATTTTTTTATTGTAAAATATTCACGAACGGTCACCAATAAAGGTTCGCCATCCCTGGCTAACACTTCGCATGCTAAACACGCCAACTAGCAGGCATTAATATTGGAAATAATTTATAATGATTTATTGCGAGGGTTCGCAAACTTACTTACTGCAATAGTTGGTGAAGGGATGAAGTTTTAGAGAAGGTTGTGTGGTTTTTGAAGAGGTTACGTTACTTAAATTAAGATTATACGTAGTAGAAACAAAAGAAAATAGTACTTGGGTGTTGTATTCTCAACAGGAATTTATATATAACAGCTCGGAATTTGAATTTGTCCTGCCTGTCTATTACTACAATGTAGATCACATAACTGGCCCAATGAGACAATTCTATATACTTATGATTTTCTTAGAAGATAAATAACCTTTTTAATACAGTATAGGCCTATTCTATAAACAACTAACCGTGACAACTAAAAGTGAAAACTAGAAGCGAGCTGTCAATCGCTACCTAATATAAGTTACGACAATTCACTTCAAGCTCACTTCACATAGATTTTCACGTTGAAATTTTAGAGAATAGACCAGCTGCCGGGTGAGCACGGCCTACTGTGAAAGGCTTGATTCAGACATTTTTGTCACAGTTTGGGAGCGCGGCCGTGCTCGCCCGGCTCATCATGTCATGTATTCAGTCAACTTAGTCGAATTACCAAATAATTAACCTATGCATACCAATGATTTGACTTTTGTAGCAAAAGATGACTAAGGCCCAGTTTTTTTATCCCTAGGTAAACCAACCACTGGATAAATATGCTAGCTAACCAACGGATTTTAGCCGAAAATAAGATATCTACATCCAATTTCATTTCCAGAAACCTTCTTTAACTAGTCCAAGCAATACATTCAAACATAACCTCTTCAGAAAAATCCTAGAATAATTCCAAAGATCTCAACGAAACCTCCTAAGAATATTTGAATTTAGAACCAATAGTTCCAAATTCAAAATGTTTAACATCAAATCAAAATAAAGCGGAAAGCGCTTTAACATTTACAGCGCAATCCGTATCAAATAAAATAAAGAGCGGGGTAGGAAGCCTGCTTTCATTGGGGATTATGCAGCTTCAAGCGCTTTAGTCACATTGTGGCTTGGCCGAGCAACAATGGGGTTGTCGTGTATTTACCACTTGGCAATGTTTGTTTTAATAAAAGATGTTTTGGGGTGGCTGAGATACGACGTTGATACGCTTGATATACTGGCTTATATTGGGTTTTCTTGTCTACGTGTTTTAACATAAATTGATGTCTCGATTGTAATCGAGGCATTAATTTATGATGCGAGGCATTTTTTATAAAAAAAAAATGTATTATCATAATATATTTTATTTTACATCTCATAATAGCAATACATGTTAACTTAATCAAATTAGTAATATTAGTATTGTGTTTAAATTTTAATATATGAAGCTCACAGCTTACAATATTCCATTGAGAAAATTGGATTATCAACTGGGGGGTTACCACAAGCTCTTAGAGTAAGGTTATTTTGAGATCGAGTAAGTGACAGATGTATACATGTCATATACAACTGTCCCTTACACACACTCAAAATAACCTTACTCTAAGAGCTTGTGGTAACCCCCCTGTAGGTTGTGCAATTTTTTAGAGTTCCGTAACAAAATGGTCAGAACCCTAAAACCACTGAATTCCTAAAACACCGTTTAGAACGCTTATTGCTAAAGGGTTTCAAATCAAAGTAGTGTA
This sequence comes from Orthosia gothica, assembly GCA_949775005.1. Classification (NCBI taxonomy): domain Eukaryota; kingdom Metazoa; phylum Arthropoda; class Insecta; order Lepidoptera; family Noctuidae; genus Orthosia; species Orthosia gothica. The sequence goes on along the minus strand of OX459058.1, from coordinate 3,763,187 downwards.
GAGTGTCCCAGAATGTTTTTCGTTTATGATACTAAAAAAAAAACTAAGATTATTTCAAAGTCGTTTTATTGACTGTTAAAATAAATAGCAGTTTTTATATTAAATTCAAAGTCATTTATTTGCCAGAATGTAGGTTAACAAAGTATGATCTTAAATCTATGACGGTCCCTTTACATTCTACCATTGAATATGGTGTGCGAATATTTAATTTTAGCTCTTACTATCGTCTAAGCTTATCTTTAATAAATTAAGAAATTAGACAGTAATAACAAAAAGACTTCATACATTAGGATTCTTAGAGAACAAATTAATTAATTGATGTCAGAGTTACATTATTATACCGATGTCAGTGTGTTTATGAAAAACAATATTTTGTAAATGCGTACCCTCTACTTCCTGACACTCATTTACTCGTAGCATGGAACTAAAATGTTTACTCACTCTTTGGAGCTTCCTCAGCAAAGTAATGGCTGAAAATTTCTTGATTTAATATGGCATTCCAAATAGACCAGATTTAACGCCTGCTGATGTTTTCCTATGTGGGTTCTTAAAAGTAAAGTTTACAACCCATTGAAACCCAACCTGAATGTTTTAAAGCAATCAAAGATTCATAGACGAAATCAAAGCTATTCTAAAAGTGCATCGATAGCAAGTGATTGAAAGTTTTAGTTCCAGGCTAAATGTGTCTCACGAATTGGAGGATGCACATTTTCTAACAATTGTTTTTAGCAGAGATAGGAATGTTGAGATGGATTTGCAGCGTGAAGAGATTGAGTATATTGATGATATCAAGCCGGTTTTGGCCACAGCGACCGCAATCATTGGCTACTCAATGTGGTCGAGAGCTCAGATTTGCTGCTCTTGCATATTCACCCTTTGCCGAAAAACTCCGAGCACAAAGCGGACACGTCAGAACACCGTTGACTAAGTGATAAATAGTAGCTGTGCTGTTGAATATATTAGAGGAAGTTTGAAAGTGGTGCCAGTGGCAAAAAAGTTGAAAGGAAACCGTTTGTCCTGGTGTGGTCATGTGATGAGGAGGGATGGAACGCATGTTACTAAAAGAGTTATGAATATAAATGTGGATGGATGGAGAGGGAGAGGGAGACCATAGAAAAGATGGAGGACTGTGTGAGGAGTGATATGAAAGAAAAGGGAGTCAGTGATAGCGTGACAGGGGACAGGACGGTATGGAAGAAGAAAACTTGTTGCGCCGATCACATGTGACATAGGACAAAGGCAGGAAGATGTCGGTGACGATGAAATGTTTTTCATAAACAAAATTAAAAATCTGGCATTTAAGGCGCCGATTCCCTTGAGTAGCTGATTTTAAAATGAGAATCACGTCTAAACGGCTAGTCGTATTTTTTTTGAAAAAGATATGTTATATTAGACCATTTTCTTAATAATTTCATCTGAGCAAATTTTGAGTTTTATTCGTATAACATAGTGTAATTAATTTGTAAAGTTATGTCTAAATCAGACAAAAACACGACAATCACACCAAAACCGCTGGACGTATTTTCATGAAATCGAGACCATATCAAAGACAATTTAATTATCTACATTTTGATCTGAAGCTTTTTTTTTAAAGTCATAGAATAATAAGGAAAGTACAAAAAACTACTAAATTTGGGTAGCGCGGGTGTGAAACGTGTTTTGAAAAGTGCGCGTTTTGTTCCCTCAAGGACGTTGGCGTTAGTCGTCGTCTTAAGTTAACAGTAAATAAAACGAGAACTAAATTCTAGTGTATTTTTTTTAAGTATCAAAAACAAAAAACATTCTGAGAAACCCTATCAGCTTATTACAGTCGAATTAACTGCAAAATAAATCATACCAACAATTCCTTTAATTAAAACAAATGTAAAACGTAACCGTAATCAAGTACACAAAGCACATTATTTTACCCTACCCAAAAAGTTTAATCAAAAAACAATTTTTATAGCTTCCAATCAAGGAGTCATCTACAATGTTAAAAGAATTGGATTACTCACGGAGTCAATTAACAGGGTCCAGTAGGGTATAGGATCTTATCAGTGACTGCATCTCACTGTTATCATCATAGGGGATCTTATACAACTCATTTGGAGGGTTTAAAAAGTCATGTAGGATATGACATGGAAATATTTGTGAAGTTAAAGGGGTCGTGTTTTTCTTTGCATGATTTTTATTATTTGGAATGTAATTTGCATAACTTTGCCGTATCTAAATTACTTACGTTCAAAGTTCATTCAAAGCACTAAAAGAGGCGCAGTTTTCACATTTTTTCCAATATATTATGCTTAGTCTAACAAAAATGCAGGTAAAATATTTATAAGTTACAAAGTAGATATTTCTGATATTTATGTCTGAACTAAGTAAAAAAGCGGCCAAGTGCGAGTCGGAGTTGCACACGAAGGGTTCTCTACCAATATCGCAAAAACCGGCAAAAAAATCACGTTTGTTGTATAGGAGTCCCACTTAAATATTATTTTATTCTGTTTTTAGTATTTGTTGTTATAGAGGCAACAGAAATACATAATCATTGAAAATTTCAACTGTCTAGCTATCACAGAGTTCTAGTTATCTAGTTCATGAGATACAGCCTGGTGACAGACAGACAGACGGACCGTGGAGTCTTATTAATAGGGTCCTGTTTTTACCCCTTGGGTACGGAACCCTAAAAAAGATCTGTTTCAGGCATTTCATCAAAAGAAATGCCAAAAAATAGATACACATAGAAGGTACAAATTGACGTAAGTATTTCCTCAAAACCACCATATTATGTACAAATCACAATTACTGCCAAATAATAACATCATTACTACCAAATACCTTATTAGCACAATCTTGAAGATCGTCAGCCACCAAACCAAAGAGGTCAGACCTCTAATGAAAACATAATTATGCAGCAGAATAAAAGTCGAGATCGCGTCTTGAACATCCCTTGCCTACATGAAATTATCAGCTGATTGAACTTTGAGAGTATCTTGGATGAGAGTCCATCGTTTTAGTCTTTAGGAAATACCTACTGCCTAGTAATCATATCACACCATAATATATATATCACATTTCATCTCATTATCATCCGTTTCCGTAAGTGTGTCCGTGGCATCAACAGTGGGCCCTATCAGTATATCAGCGCAGCGTTATTTTTTTTTAGATATTGCTGCACATGCTGAGAGCCTTTTTGGTCTTTCACGAGGTTTTTATTTTTTAATTTTATGCTATTTCTCGTGTCTCCTGTGAGGGTCACAAATAAATTGTTTTCTTTCTTTTCATTCTTTTCTTTCTTTTCCTTCTTTTTTTTCTTTCTTTTCATTCTTCTCTTTCTTTTCTTTCTTTCCTCTCTTTCCTCTCTTTTCTTTCTTTTCTTTCTGTTCTTTCTTTTCTTTCTTTTCTTTCTTTTCTTTCTTTTCTTTCTTTTCTTTCTTTTCTTTCTTTTCTTTCTTTTCTTTCTTTTCTTTCTTTTCTTTCTTTTCTTTCCTTTCATTCTTTCTAATAATATTATAAAGGCGAAAGATTGTGAGTGTGTCTGTATGTTTGTTACTCTTTCACGCAAAAACTATTGATCAGATCTGGATGAAATTTGGCGCGGAGATAGATTATAGCCAGGAATAGCACATAGGATATTTTATCCCCGGAATATGTTCCCTCGGATTAATTTTCGGCATTGACGCGGCCGAAGCCGATGAAAATAAATCATCAAGACCTGAATTTCTAAAAGTAATTATATCGAATCGTCTCAAATTAAAAGCTAGTCGAGTGTTACCATTGGGTTTTGATAATTCACTCATCCAATCACATTATCTAATGCACGTTTGGTAATTTGTTACATTAATAAACAAGAATTTTCGTTGCAAAAACCAGCGTTTTTTATTACTCAAAAAAATTAAAATCAGGTTTAAAAGTCTTATTTATCCCTTATATATATTTCTTTAGCGCACATTTTTTTTATTTCCCTTCTTTCCATAACGTTAAATAACCTTCCTCTTCATACGCAAACCTACATTCATTTATCCACCCGTCCGCGAATAAATTAATCATACGGAACCCTATTAAAATAAAATGTCAGCCCACCCCGTCTCGGGACATCAAGATGTCACACGACAATGACTTTCATCATTTTAATATCATTTATCTTTACCCTGCTTAGCTGGTGGGGTGGGCAGATTGCGTCGCTTAAGTACCTACCTACTGATGGTAGATATGCTTCATCACATTGATTTGCATTTATTTTAATGGTTTTTGAAACATTAATAATGGAACCCAAACATAATAAAGAAATAGCAATTAGTAAATCTAGAGCTTAGTTTTTGTGAAACCTGATTAGATGGAAAGAAAAAAAACCCATTTATTTGACACAAGGCACTAGAACACACACCATAAAAATACAATAGAAAAAGAAAACTTTGACAAAACAAAAAAAAACCGGCCAAGTGCGAGTCGGACTCGCGCACGAAGTGTTCCGTACTTGGTAAATTGCGGTTTACGATTTATGACGTATTAAATAAAATCTACTAACTAGATCTCGTTCAAACCAATTTTCAGTGGAAGTTTACATAGTAATGTATATCATATATTTTTTTAGTTGGACACACATTTTACCACTTTGGAAGTGTCTCTCGCGCAAACTATTCAGTTTAGAAAAAAATTATATTAGAAACCTCAATAAAATTTTTGAAGACCTATTCATAGATACCCCACACGTATGGGTTTGATGAAAAAAATAATTTTAGTTTCACTTTCAAGTATGGGAACCCCCAAAATTTATTGTTTTTTTTCTATTTTTGTGTGAAAATCTTATTGCGGTTCACAGAATACATCTACTTACCAAGTTTCAACAGCATAGTTCTTATAGTTTCGGAAAAAAAGTGGCTGTAACATACGGACGGACAGACAGACAGACATGACAAATCTATAAGGGTTCCATATTTTGCCATTTGGCTACGGAACCCTAAAAAGAGGGAAAACAATATAAATGTAACATTGTGTGTCCCACGGCTGCGCCAGTTCAGCAAAATGTCGGGTAACTAGTGCCCGACGATATAACGCCACTGTAACGGCTAGGTCTGCGCTAGGTAAGCTGCGCAGGCCGCTAACTGGTAGTTAGGAGGTAGTTAGAGAAACAGCTTGTAATTTAATACATATATTTAAAGTTAAATATAACAGCTAGGTCGAGGGTTCTAGCGCCACTCAGTTCTGTACAAACGCCGTCACGCGGATAAAATAGTAAGGGGGTACCGTCCCTTGGCAGCACGTGGTAGACGCGGGGACCGGTCAGCACCGGCACAGCGATAGGGTCGCCGGAACTGTAGCAGCTAGGGTGCGCAGGGTAGGCTGCGCTGGCACCGGCTCGCGCGACGGCAGGCCGCAGGTAGGCAGGCAAGACCGGGCAGCGTGCGTAGGCTGGCACGGCGGTAAGCCGCAGGTGTCAGGTAAAAGGACCTGGCGGTGGGCGTAGGTAGCGTGCAGGTAGTTGGCAGCGTGCAGGTAGTTGGCAGCGTACAGCCGTGGGAGAAAGGCAAGCCTCAGCCCGTACAAAGAGCCCCTAAATCGGGGCACCAGAATCGTGAGGATAGAAAATATGTAATTAGCTAAGCCACCGGAATCCAAATGCCGATACGATTATATATATTAATACGATTTTTCAACTGGACCTGTGACCGACGACGTCACAGACGTAATTAGGTACGTATTAATATACCTTGCGACAAAAACTCATAATTACATACATACATAAACTCCCGCCTTTTTCCCATGGGGGTAGGCAGAAACTACAGAACGCCACCTGCTACGATCCTCACATACTTTTTTTGCTTCACTCACATTCATACATCTAGTCATACACACACGCCGGTTATGCGCACTTGGCCTTTCTGAAGGACATCATCTATAAGGTATATGTATGTATTTCTAGGGCGTCCCCTCCCGGCGTTTCCATTCACGTCTGCCTTGTAAATACCTTTCGTTAGTCGCCTTTCATTCATCCTCTCAACATGGCCAAACCATCTTAACATACACTTTTCAATTTTAGTCACTACATCTTCTTTTAAACCACAACGTTGTCTTATTACCTCATTCCATCTATCATTTAAGGTACCATACAAACACATAATTATTTTTTAAAATTTTGTCGATAAATTCTCAACGTCATTTACTTTCACATAATTAATGAAAAAGTTAGTTAATTAATATTTGAGTAGTTTAAAAAACAACTATGTATTCGTGTTGTATCTAACTAAATAAACTAACTCCAACACAAATCAAATCATTTGATTTAAATTGATCCAAAATAATTTGACATGACTAACGAAAGTCGTTTGCCGACTAAGAAAAGCAACATCATTCAACTATCATTGTTTATAAAGATATCGTTATTCTTATCATAATTCAGATCTAATATCGTCAAGTTTGTTACAGACATTCGTAGTTAAATGCACCTGTTCGAGCCAGCATCTATTGATATAAGAATGAAGAATAAAAGAAAAATAAAATGTTGAAGACACTGATAGATTGTCTGCAGACCAATGTATCAAGAATCGCTTTGTATTTAATTAATTTAATATTCTAGGTATTTATTTATTATTACTGGCCAACCAGCGATTGTATGTACTGATTTTTTTTTTATGCCTAAGGTTAGTATTACAATTTCTTAAAGGTTAGCACCGCATGCCCCATAAAATAATAGTGTGTCAAATTTAAATCTAAAGGAAAATGTATGCCAATTTATAAACAAAATTAAATTCTAAAGCATCAAAAGCAAACTAAAATAAAAATTAAATGCCAAGTCAAAATTAGATTAAAAATTCAATCAATTAAATTAAAATCACAATCAATATAAAAATTAAATTAATAGTTAAAATAATACAAAATCAAAATTCATAACAAAAATAACACAAAATCTAATTCACTTAAAAAAGATTGTGGTATTTATTCAAGATCTACTTACGTTTCATAACACACCACAAACCATCTTCATATCTTTTGATATTGTATCAATTTTAGTAACTCTTTTATATGTATTCTTTGATATTCTTATTACCTGTAGAGCATATTTTTAGTTATTTCTGATTGATTTGTATTCTTAACTTAATTTCTATTGCTTATTTGCAAAATTATGGCATTTTTTATACTCTGACATTTTCATCTGACATGACATCTGTCTGTCTATTTTATTTTCTTAAAGCCATAGACATACCATAGGTACCATGGACTACCTAGACCTTTCCTTAAGCTAGTTGTACATTATTGTAAGGTCTGTGCAGACTGACCCGCCTTTGTAAAGCCGTTTTTATTCGTTCTGGTCTTATTGAGATTTGAATTTGAAATTGAGAAGAGATGGCAGAACGAATGAAAAACGGGCTTCAGCTTTTTAGTCTGGAATCAGCTCTGAACGCTGAAAGTTGTAATTTTGGTGGAATATTTTGGAAAGACATGTTTAGCCTAAAAATTACAAAGTATATTCTTATCTACAATGTACTAATAAAATTGTAATGAATTCAACTTGTGAAAGAGTGTAATAGAATCTCTAAAAATAATAAATTATTGCCTTGGACTCTTAAAAGTACTTTTACTACTTATTAATACGATATGCCAGTCCGAATAACAAGGAGTGCCATTCTGGCACGTGGAATATGAACTGAGGCTGACAGGACGATAAAAATTTAAATAACATCAAATTTAAACAGGAAACAGAGAGAACAGCGTATTCTACTAATACCTACAGTTAACCTATGTTAGTGTGATATAACACCCATATTGTCTTCTTTGACAGAAACTATCTTTACTCGAATCAGTCATCATAAAAGCGAAAAAAATATCTCGAATCGAATATCAATAAATAACGAGCTAAAACTGGCAATGTATGGGATACTGCGTCAATCTCGAATCAGCCTCCAAATTAGTCCTACTCTGAAGTGTAATCTAAACTTAAGTTCCTAGTGATTATTTCAAGTGCCTGCAGTTTCAAACCCTAATACAGCAATTTCCCTTACCTGCAGAAAAATAAATTTTAGAAGTAGAAATTAAAAGAAATGGTAGTTAAATTTCCCTTGATGAGGATTTATACTAAACTCCTAATTAGCTCATTATGAATAGCTTCATAAGTTCTTTGAGAACCCAAAGATCCACTGGAACACCAACTTCAAAAGACAATATTGAATGAAAATCAAAGTACGCTGAAGAGAAACGATTACTATTATATCTGATTCGTTCGAATAACATCGAAAAGCGGAAAGTTTTCCAATAAGGATCGTCCGAACTATCCGTACGGATTCGTACCGAATCGCACGGAATCGTACCGAGGACCCAAGTTCACTGGCATACTTCAAATGTTACTTCTGAATTTTCATTGGGGAACAATCTTTCTAGCTGTTTTAGTACTCCGATTGTTTGAATTTTCAGAGTTAAGGACGGAACAGATGCAAGAGCGAGCGGTCCGCTGACGGAGCGAACGATATTCGTAATTTAAATGCTAGCGTAGCTCAGTGTAGCGAAGGCCTTAAAGACTATTTGAAAATATATAATTATGATTATGATATCTTCATCAGTCATCACCGAAAGACGTCCACTGCTGAGCATTAGGTTCCCTCAAGTGTCTCCAATTTCCTAATCTTGTACGTCTCGTATCCAGAGGTTCCCGCAGCTTTAAGAGGGGACTCTAGTGAGACTTTCTCCATACAAAAACATTCTGCTGTTTTCTTCGTGGATAATGCCTCTAGAGCAATGATTTTTCCCCATAAAATCTGGGTCTAATTAATACGTGCCCCTATCATTTCCTTTTTTCCAAAACATAATCACAAAAAGAAATATGACAATCCAAATATCCGAAAAAAATGCCCATTTTTACCGCCATGTTCAGAAGACTTTCAGACAAAATTTATAAGTTTTTAACAAAAAAGGAAATGACAGGAGCATAGATATACTTTTCCTCTAAATTTTGATATAAGAATTTTTTAGATCAGACCAGTTTTCATGAAGAAAACAGCAGAATACGAAACGTCTTTTAGTCAAAGTTTTTGTAGGTAAAATCAGCCTGAGCTGCAGTTGTCCCTTTCGCACTTTACGGGGTGAGGTTGGAGGTGACGCGACGGCAATAGACTATATTACTATACTATATTAACGACTAGAGTCCGCTCTTAACCAGGTCATCGGTCCACCTAGTAGGAGGCCTTCCATTACACGGTCATTTTCTAGAATTTTGCCCATCGACCAACCGTTCTGCGAACAATGGGCCTGTCCACTGCCACTTAAGGTTATGGTAATCTTGTTCTAAATTAATAACGACACTATAACTTGAGTAAGATTTTTATCATTATCAGCCTACAGATGCTGTATACTGATTTGCCTCTCCAATCGCACGTCATTCATCTTGATTCCCGGCAACTCTCATCCAGCAGCTACCAGCAAATCTGCGAAGATTAAAATACATATTTTATAAAGTGATGTTTATTTTTCTGTATTGATCAATAGCTTATTTTAATTTGATTGTAATTTCTAATAAATTTAATTTTAATTTTAAGTTTATTTTGATCTTACTTTAATTTTATTGAAATTTTGTTTTAAAATTATTTAATTGTGAGTTTTATATTATTTTATTGCAATTTTAAATTTATTTTGATTTTAGTTTTATTTTATTTAAATTCAATTTAGATTTTCTCTGACTTTACTCAGTTTTCATTATAATTTTATGTAATTTTAATCTTAGTTTGAGCATGCTTTTTAGGGTTCCGTAGCCAAATGGCAAAAAACGGAACCCTTATAGATTCGTCATGTCTGTCTGTCTGTCTGTCTGTCTGTCTGTCTGTCTGTCTGTCTGTCTGTCTGTCTGTCTGTCCGTCCGTATGTCACAGCCACTTTTTTCCGAAACTATAAGAACTATGCTGTTGAAACTTGGTAAGTATATGTATTCTGTGAACCGCATTAAGATTTTCACATAAAAATAAAAATAAAACAATAAATTTTGGGGGTTCCCATACTTAAAACTAAAACCAAAAATATTTTTTTTCATCAAACCCATACGTGTGGGGTATCTATGGATAGGTCTTCAAAAATGATATAGAGGTTTCTAATATCATTTTTTTCTAAACATAATAGTTTGCGCGAGAGACTCTTCCAAAGTGGTAAAATGTGTGTCCCCCCCCCTGTAACTTCTAAAATAAGAGAATGATAAAACTGAAAAAAATATATGATGTACATTACTATGTAAACTAACAGCGAAAATTGGTTTGAACGAGATCTAGTCAGTAGTTTTTTTTTAATACGTCATATATTGTAAACCGCAATTTACCAAGTACGGAACCCTTCGTGCGCGAGTCCGACTCGCACTTGGCCGGTTTTTTTAATATATTTATTTAGTCACTACTATTGTGAACAAACGTCAACTTTGGGACTAACTTCTGTAACACAGGTTTTTACCTAGCTCAGAATTCAGGGCTTAAATTATGTTGGTGTAAAAAACTTATGTGTCAATAAAAAAATACTTGATTTGATTTAACCACTCTTAATTTTGTTTCCAGTTCACTAAAATGATCACATAATTTGTAGAAAATATATGAAAAAGTTTGTAACATGTAAATGAGTTTTAAAATGTTTGCAGTTTGAAGTCATAAATGCTCAGAGACTCAAAGTACCAAAGTTAAACTCAAACATAAAACTGAAATGAATAAAATTTGCATAAAAATTGCACGAAAACCACTTTTACTTACAACTCCAAAAAAGCTAGCTATAAACTATAATTATAAGTTTTATCAAACATTTTACAGAAGAAAAAAAAATGTTTAACACTATCAGTTCAAACTCGCTGTAATTTTAAATTTTACGACGCCAAAAATCATTAATTTTAATATCGCAACGAAAAGTTTCTCAAAATTATTATCCTTAACTGAGAATAACTTAATTTTGCCAACCTTATTTTCTATTACGCCTCTAAAGATTTAGGGGGAAGGCAGTACAATAGGGGCTCCTACAAAGGTGTTATCGTTGTGAGCGAGGTGCCTTAATAACATTTTCTTGAGGTGTAAATAAGAGCTTACAAAGGAAAATTTTGAAAGGCTACCGGATTTTAATTAAGCGTAATCATTTTGTTTTAATCAGTTACAATCATTAACTAAATTGTTTTGCTTTGTACTATACGTTGAACTTGTTTTGATTTATAAATATTGCGTAAGATTAGCAAGTATTTTTATCGAATTATTAAGGTTTTATTTAAACTATGAGTTACGAGAAATAGTCCAATAGAGTAAGAAAGTTTTACAATAGACTTATTTATTATTTCCTTCATTATTTAACTTCTACAATTCTTCTACAAACCTACCTGCAATATAGATCTATTTAGGTACTCACCTATCTAATAAAAAAAGGAAATCAATGGGTATTAATCAGTGAAAATTCTATAAAAATCATGAACAATCGCTAACTTTACCAAAAAACCCTACAAAAAATATTCTTAAGAAAAAAAACGTTAAAAAAGGAATTCCCTTTTCAATCGCGGCCAATAACGAAAAGTTTAGTGATCTGACATCCAAAGAGGCCGATAATCATTTGGCGATGACTGGCCGATTCTTGGCTTTAGGTAGTGACGTAGAATGGACTGAGCGTTCGCTAATCAGGTATGAATGAAGTGAATGTGTGAGAGAGATGAAGCGATCGTACGGGCTGTATTTTTATAGGATTTTAATTGGGTCACGTTGTTAAGTTTTATTTAGTAACTTACCTTTTGGCTGATAATATTTGTATTTGTGTATTTGTTTGAAAATCTATGTAAGTATATCAAATCAAATCTATCATCAAATTATTTGTTACAAATTATTAACTAACAATAATTGTAAATGTTATTTTGATTATTTAGGATTTTTTGTTAACAGTTTAATTTAAATGTTATTATGTTTTTACTATTTTAATTTTCTGTACCTAATTATTGACGTTCTACTATATAGACATATGTCCAATAATTAAATTGTTGAATTTCTGACCTTGTTGGGTGAAACTATAAGTGAAGACAGTAAATGTGTTAATACATATATGTAATGCAATAAAATTACTGACAAAGAATTTAATAAAAGACATTACAATAAATTACGACTCCCAGAAAAGAGACAAGCATTAATCGCACAGTTGCTTTGTCCCTTTCTTCAGGGGAGTCTTCTGTGATGGCACTGCTCAGTCGATTCCTCTTTGTCAATCGCTTTAAGCCCCGTCACCTGTCATAACGCGATTGGCCTCAAACGAGACCGTAATATATTTCCCCTTTTTTATTATTGTTCATATTTATTTTATCGGACGTCTGAGGAAAGAATAGACTTAATCGAGTGAAGAATGCCTTGTTTGTATAGTGACGGTCTTGGTGTGTCTCATGTTTTGGTTCCGGGGGTTTTAAATATAAGTTTCTGTGATACTGTAGCCGTTATTAGGAATATAACAACTCGCTTGTATTCTCCTTGTGATCATTTTGGCAGTTTGGTCATTGCCATCATTGATAGATTGACAGTTTGTCAATATCTTATGGTATGTTTGATAGTTAGGTATGTAGCCTACATGAGTTTGGTATCGGCAGGTACCCCTCAGTAGCTGATTTTAAAATGAGAATCACGTCTAAACGAATAGTCGTATTTTTTTGGAAAAAATATATGTTACATGAGACAATTTTTTTCATAATTTGATATAAGAAAAATTTGAGTTTTATTCGTATAAGACAGTGTAATTAATTTGTAAAGTTATGTCTAACACGGACCAAAAAACGACAATACACTAAAACCGAAGTTAGCATCATCTTAAAGACAATTTAATGATCTATACTTGAATCTACGGCTTTTTTTAAATTATATAATAATAAGGAAAGTACAAAAACTACTGCATTTTGAGTCACGCGGGTGTGAAATGAGTGCGCGTTTTGTTCCCTCAAGGTCGTTGGATACTGTCGTTGTCTTAAACATAAATACCTTTGGCAATAAATGTTTTCTTTCTTTCTATATAATATTGGACGATTGGGTTCGATTCCCGTACGGAACAAATATTTGTATGGCCTACAGATAATTGTTCCGGATCTGGATGTTTGTGTGTGTGAGTTTAGATGTTTGTAAATACACCCATGATACAGGAGAAATTTCTAGTATAGCATAGGATATTTGAAAAAACATTATATGTATTTATTTATTTACTAGCTGACCCCCGGGGCTTCGCTCCCGTCAACTGGCAACCCTGTCTACCCAGCCTACCACTTTATAAAATCGAATTTGGGTCTTTTGAAAAAAACTGTTACTACAAAAATGTTCGTTATTAAATTATCTATCCATTGGTGTTAGTACAAAAAATAATTAATGAACACTTTACGAGGAGATGCATGCTATCAATAATTATTTATCATTTTTATGTTTTTTTTGGAAGATTAGTGAAATATATACAACATTAAAAAAAAAAAACGAAATCTACCATTTTAGAATCAATATTATGTAGAAATTTAATGTATTTTTATTAATTGATATTTCTTTTTAGATAACGAGTAGATAGCTCCTTAAAACAGCACGAAAAAAGGCTTGCGCGGCGTTTTGCTCGGGGTACCGCCTTAATTAATGAACACTTTAAGAGGAGATGAATGCTATCAATCATTATTTTTAATTTTTATGGTTTTGTTGGAACGAAATTAGTGAAACGTATACTTCTTTAAAAAAAAAGGAAATTACCGTTTTGGAATCAATATTAGACGAAATTTAATGTAATTTTATCCGGATGACCGTCCATTCATCCGAAATGGAAATGTCAATGCATATTTCAATGCTCCAAACGGCCCATCCATCCGAATCGGAAATTTCAAAAAATATTTCCGAACCGGCAATTTCAGACAATCCGCCACGTGAAATGACATTGGCTCAAAGGATCTTGGTTTAAGTCGATACTTTAATAGACCATAGTGAAAAAAAAACGCTTCCGCTGTCATTGAACCCGCTCCGACGCCATTAAATAATTTTTTAAAGTCAAGTGCGCGTCCGGTCGCTAATCAGTGCATATTTAGATCGTATTTTTTTATTGACTCTTTATGTTTGATTATTTACTTTTTATTTTATTTTATAGTTAATGTAATAATTAGCATCAAACAGTTAATAAAATTCGGCGTTTTGTCCAGGAAGGCGACTTAACAGGCTGGCAACATTGCTTATTGGTCTAAAAGCAGTCTTAAATCCTACGATAACTATTTTAAAACTTCTATGTCTAGATTCAGCTTTCTGCCATCGCATTACAAAATCTTAAAGGGTAATCAAAATAGAACTCAGAGCTTCCCAAACTAGAAGTAACTGCAATTCAAATTGAGATCCGACTCATGCATAACGTAGGTTAGAGCTCCATAAACTTGTATGGAAACGTCAAAAACTGGGAAATCATAGAGGTCTGGAGTGAACGGATTTGAGAGGATTCGAACTACTTTATTGGGACCAACGGAAGCTGACTATAACTCAGCGAAGTTGGGAGCAATCCAAGTTTGGAGCCGGTTTGATTGCTTACCTTCTTGCTCAATTTGCGATATTTGTTTGAACATATTTTTGCGGTTTACTTATGAATTGGTATGATCGATGGGCTCGAGTTTATAAAGAACGTTCTGAATTTTAACCTAGGTATATTATTTAGGCGTGAAATTGTTTATTTGTTTGTAAAAATAATCTTTGGAAGAACTGAGAGACGATTCGTGATTTTAAAGAACATTTAACACTCATCTTAGTCGCAATCTGACAAAAATTACTCCATTTTGACAAGGTTTTATTAAAATCAAAATCTTTTTTTTTATTTCACATAGGGCCTACATGGTCACTTATAAAACGTCGACAAAACTCGACATGGGCACTTATAAACGTGCACGGTTCGGGTTGGTGGTCGTTTCCTATGGAGAAGAACCGGCTCTTTTAAAAAATTGTTTGGTTTTACAATATTTTCATGTTACAGCATTAGTACTTGTATTGTCACCCAATGATATTCAAATAAACAGATACGTTATAAGCGCGCGCATTTTGAAGACTCGAATAGGACACAATTGTGACCTTTAGTCTTTAGTTTATGTCAGGCATGGCAAAGAGCGATAGGCTTTTTTGAAACAAAAACAAAATAAAAAAATGCCATCGTGTGTATTTAGAAAGTGTACCAATTATGATACCAAAGTAAATAAAACAGAAAGGATCTCATACCATAATGTTAATACGCAATACACCTCAATTTACAAATTTATTTCAATTTTTTTTCCTAATATTCTGATAATTGAGGTTAAAAAAAGAAAAAAACATTGTCGGTCAGAATAATGTTTGTTTACATTCACACGCAAGTGACAGACACTAGCAGTCTCTTTTTCTTGTTTTTTTTATCAAGCCATCCCTTTCAACTTGTAGTGAAATGTCAGATGAATGAAAAGTGTGTATATGTGCTGCCGCTGCTGCGCGGAACACTTTTTTCAATTGTTTTGTGAGTGTGTAACGTATCTGTTTATTTGAATATCATTTTTGTCACCGAAATGATAATGCGATTTGAATGTAAACTTTTTCAAATATTGGTCTTTTTCAATTATTTCAGTGACAGAATTTTACCTACACTTTCGCTGAATATCATCTATACACTTTTTAAATAAATATTTTTTATTAAAAAAAAATGCACGGTTCCAGGCGTATAGTCAATGGGAGCAAACCCGTGGTATAAACCTGTGTGTGTCTGTATTTTAAGTGACTGGCAACTTCGAAATTTTACGTAAATTAAAAAAAGAATGCGTGTAATGATCCCGAACTAATCGTTGAAGTGTTCTTAGGGTTGGTGACACGATAATTTAATTTCGATCTAGTCTAAGTTATGATACTTTTAAAGATAAAGAGAGTTTAAATTGAGATTTTAATTTAATCGTTAAAGCAGCTAAGAAGTTTTGATTTAATACCTACATAACTTTAAAGAGGTTTTCGAAAGAAATTTTAGGAGCTTCGCAAATTAAATGCAATTCATTAGTTGAGCAACCGATGCGTGCTTGACAAATTTGACAAATTAATTTTGTGATTAATCCTGTTCTAGAAACTGCCCCTAAGATTTATGTAAAGTATAACATTAATGGTTAGTTCTAGGTTTTTTCTGCTATTCTGATTCCATTTACCCGAAATATTATCATTCTATACATCTATACTTTATGTTTATAAATGCGAAAGTAACTTTATTTTGTTCTGTCGGTCCGTTTGTTACATTTTCATGCCATATTGGCTGGATGGATTTGGATGAAATTATCACTAGGGATTCATCCACAAAAACTCAGTCGGGATTCATAAACAATGGAGTTTCTTGTGCATTCTTCTCCATAACAAGCTACTTTCCGAATGCACGGTAGAATCAACTTTTATTCCATGTAAATTTAAATTGTGACATTCAAAAGTGCCGCTTGGTGGCCCAGTTGAAATAAATATCTTTTGTCTTTGTCTTTGAATGTATATAGTGCAATGTGCTCTTGTTTTACGAAATAAATATTTTTGTTATTTATTATTCCATTTATTCATTTTATATATACATATCTTTACATTTTTAAATATTATTCTACAAAAAATTAAATAAAAAAACATTTAAAAATACAAAAATAGTAGCCCACCGGTATCGGGAACAGGGTCCAAGCTACCGGTGGTCAGGGCTCCTGAGAGAGGAACCTCCTAACGATACGCGCCGTGTCCAGGAGTACCGCTTTCTGGATCAAGCCCTTGATCCAGCTGCCCAACGAGAGCCTCCTCAGATGTTCGTCGAGGCTCTTGGCTATTATGCCATTGGTCGTCACGACTATCGGCACAATGACTGCTGTATTGACATCCCACATGTCGACAACCTCGCTAGCCAGATCAATATACTTGCTTTTCTTATCTCTCTCAGCCTTCACGAGGTTCTCGTCATGGGGGAGCGCTATATCAACAATCATTGCGCGACGCTCTAGTCGGTCTATCACCACTATGTCAGGCTTATTGGCAACAATAGTCCTGTCAGTGGTGATAGACCGATCCCAATACAATTATTTATTATTATTATTATTTGGAAGTGTTTCAACTTCTCAGCTCTTAGGCTGGTTTAAGCTACATTTACGGGCCGAGACCAAGTAAATGCAGCGTGTGGTGTGTTATATTGAGGATGAATGATGTGGAGCTATTTCGTTTTCATCAATTTGCATGAACTTTCTAACAATTCGACATGTGTTCAAGATGGCTGCTTTTTGAAGGGTGATATAAATGTTTTCATTTAGATCAAGCAGCTTCAGACTATGGAGAAGGTGATTCGGAATAACGCCTGTTGTTGAAAGGACTATGGGGACCACATAAACTTTTTCTTGACGCCATATTCTAACTATTTCTTCCTTGAGCTCTGCATATTTACTAATTTTCTCTGTAATTGTTTTCTGTATATTATGTGTATTGGGCACAGCAATATCTATTAGGTAAGTGACTTTATTCATTTTATCCTGTAGGGTAATATCCGGTCTATTGTAGTGAATTGTCCTATCAGTGAGTATGGCGCGGTCATAATAAAGTTTATGTTTGTCATTTTCTAATATAGTTTGTGGCGTGTAATTATAATAAGGGGTGTTAGTGTCCTGTGTGAGTGAATATTTAACTGCCAATTTTTGATGTATAATATTTGCAACCTGATTATGCCTGTGTGTGTAATCTGTTTGCGTGAGAGTTGTGCACGCTCCTGTTATGTGCTGGATCGTTTCAGGCTGAATGTGGCATTTACGACATTTATCGTTATTTACTGAAGGATCTTTGATGATGAATTTTCTGTAGTTTCTAGTATTAATTATCTGGTCTTGTATCGCAATCATAAATCCTTCAGTTTCAGGGAATAAATTACCTATTTTAAGCCATTTATTTGACGCTACTTTGTTTACATGTGATTGTTCTAAGTCATGCGGATGTCGGCCATGAAGTACTTTCTTCTTCCAGTCTTCCATTTTTTGGATCTGTGGGTTATCGACAGTACTATCTTGGTTATCTAACTTTTCATGTAAATTAAGAGGAGTGTAATTGAAATCATTTAGTTCTATGGCTTTGTGGATATTACTTGAGCGAGATTTAGTGTGAAAGAATGTTTTGAGTCTAAAGACTTGTTTCCGCCAATGATTCTGAATGTCTATAAGGCCTCTCCCTCCGTTTTGTCGTTTTATAGTAAGTCTTTCAGTAGCAGATTTAGGGTGTAAATTATTATGTTTAGTAAGCATGGTGCGAGTAGTTCGTTCTAATTGTTCAGTGTCTGTTTTTGTCCATTTAATAACTGCGAATGAGTATGTCAGTATGGGGATGGCAAATGTATTTAAGGCCTTGATGAGATTTTTACCAGAAAGTTGGGTTTTACATATGGCGTTTAGTCTCCTCTTATACTCTGCTGTAAGTGTTTCTTTAATCCTAACGTGATCTAGTCCCTTCAGCTGTGTGTATCCTAAATATTTGTATAAGTCAGAAGGTTCCATTGCCGTAATGGTGTCTGTGTTGTTAAGTACATAGTTGCCGGGTTTTATCTTGCCTCGTATGATGTGAAGTGTTTTACATTTATCTAAACCGAATTGCATGTTAATATCTTGGCTAAACTCTGCTGTTGCTTCTACTAGGTTCTTCATATCTTTTTCATTTTGTGCATACAATTTAATATCATCCATGTAAATTAGATGTGAGATTGTTGTTTGATCTGTAGAGTGTTTGAAGCAATATCCGGCCTGACAACGTTGCAGGAGTTGAGACAAGGGGTTCAGTGCGAGGCAGAACCATATGGGACTCAGTGAATCGCCTTGATAGATACCTTTCTTGATAAATATTTGTCGAGTGGTAATATTACTGTGATTGCTATTTATTTGAAGTGTGGTTTTCCACTGTGTCATTATATTTCGTAAGAAGTCTATTATTTTTGAGTTTATTCTATAAATTTCTAATATTTGTAACAACCAAGAATGTGGTACACTGTCAAATGCTTTTTTATAATCGATATATGTACAATGAAGATTTCTATTTTTGGTGGCAGCATGTTTATGGATAGTAGAGTCAATTATTAACTGTTCTTTGCATCCCATGTGACCCCGCCTGCATCCCTTCTGTTCCTCCGCCATTATATTGTGGTGTTCAATGTGCTTGTTGATTTTGTTTGTAATTGCTGATGTTAATATTTTATATATAGTGGGTAGGCAAGTGATTGGTCTATATTGGGAAGGTAGTGGTGAATTTTTTACTTTAGGCAGCATGTAAGTTATTCCTGTAGCAATAAATTCGGGTATACTTTGTTGTCCTAAAATTAATTCTGTTAAGTTTTTTGCTATAGGTTTGTATAATGAAGTTAACTTTTTGTACCAAAAATTATGTATTTTGTCTACACCAGGAGATTTCCAATTATGTAATCTACCTGTTATGTATGTGATATCAGACTCCGTAATCTCTAAAAAATCCATTTCATCGATTGCCCTCCATTTTGCTTCTTCTTCTGCTACCCACGTAGCTTTGTCATTGTGTTGTACTTATTCTTCCCAAATGCTAGACCAGTATTCCTCTAATTGTTCTTTTGTGGGTTGATTAGGCGTGTTTGTGCTATTCTCATTAATTGTGTCGAAGGCTGATTTGTGTAGGTTCCTATAAAATGTTTTTTCGTTGGTCGAAAAAGTAGTGTTATCAATTTTACGCTGTTGTGCTTTTTTATATCTTCTGAGCCGATGAACTTTAAGTGCTAGTTTTTGTTTTAAGGTGTCTAAAAACTCCTCGGGTTTTCTGTTAGTAGTTTCGTGTCTGGTGTGTGTAAAACTGCTTCTAAATATTGCTTCAACTCTTTTTACTACTTTACTTGATCTGTTATTGTTTATATATTGTGTAAGCCTACCGCAATCTGCCCTAAGTTTTTCTATGTCTTTTTCTAATCTCTGTTGCCATGCAGGTTTGGCATTCTGCTTTGGCCTAGTGTTTCCTGTGTGCTGCGTGATTTTAAAGTTAAGTTCTTCGGATATGACTACTGCCGTGCAGTATATAAGAGTGTGAATATCTAAAAGTTGAGTGTCATCCGAAATAAATTGACTTAATATGTTTTCATTAAATAAGTTGACTAGACGAAAAAGACTAGGGCTATATCTAAGTTTAGGCAGTTTTGGTCGTACTGTTGGGTCCATCCCAGAATATAGGGCGAGAGTTGTTCTAAATTTATCATGTATTTCTAGGATATTCATGTCTGTTATAATGTTTTGTTCTGCGAACACTAAGGTTTCGATATCATTTTCTAGTGTTAGGTTTATAGTTTCGGTTTGTGTTGATGTGTGTGATGTTTGCGGGTAAGCTTGTGATTGGTTATATAATTGAGATTGACTATTAGGTTGTATTTGGGTGTAAGTTGGTGCTTGCGGTTGCCGATCAATTTCGTTTATGTTTTGTAATAATGGAGAGACATTAATGATATTATTTTCTCTTTCTTGTAGCATTATTCGCGTTTCTTTTTTTAATTCTTCTATCATTTCTGGAGGTAACAATTTATTTCTAATTATTGCTCTTCTCTGATCAGAAATTCTTTGCTCTGAAACGGTTACCTCTGGGTATTGCCGAGTAAAAAGTTCATGCAATTGTTGTCTGTAGGTGGTCATGTCTGTCTCTAATTTAGTTATGTAGAAGTAAGTTCGCATGATAAACATGTTAACTTCTTTGCTCCATCTCATGCGAACTCTTGTTTTGCCAGCCTTGGTGGACACGGGCAAGAAGGAACTATCCTCCCGCGCAACATTCAAGGTCGGAGTGGGTGTAACTGTAGTTAAACTAATAATGGGAGGTGATGATGGTATGGAAGGTGACGATAGTATGGATGGTGATGATGGCCTAGAAGGTGTATATGATACTGTGCTTGGACTATACGGCTCTACAGGGGTGTTTGTCCTGTCCGTCAGTCTGTCACCATCGTCAGTGATTTCGGCTGTAGTATCTTTGTCGGTGGGAGCCCGCCTGTTCAACTCCTGACCGCTGACGGTTCGCATGCTGTGACACCCAGCGTCAGCTTATTATTATCCCGAGAGTATGTCTCTTGGGATGATCGACGATATCGACGCGGGCGAAGCTACTGGCAGCTAACAGAAGCTAGTTATTAATTAAACAAATTAATTAATAAAATAATACCATCGTTAGCATACCTGTTTGTATTCAGAATTTTGAACTTATAATTTTGTATTTCTCATAATAATTATAATACTTCACGAGATATATAATTACGTAGGTAGATACTTCCCATTTCATCCTCAAAACCCTTCAGTCTAAGCAGTCAGTTCCTAGAGCTTGAATAAACACAAATATGAATCAACCATCAACGTGGGTGTCTCAGATAAATCAACGGGGAATGATTTGCGCAAATCACAGGTAAGGAGAGGACTTGGAATAGTTGGGGGAGGATACGAAAGGCCAAATTTTAGAGATGATTCAAAATATTGTGTATGTAATCATTATATAGAGTACTAATTTTGTTTTTATCCGACTGCCGAAGGAGGGTACCTAATGTGTTTATCAGTCTATGTATGTACATAAATTTGTTTCTATGTGGCGTTCTAGATACCAAACGCGTTGGCCGATTTTGATGATTCTTACGACACTCAATTTGTCTTAATCTTGCGACTAAATTTAAATTGGAAAATAGAAAAATGGCGGCTTTTGGACACCATATTGTGGGGACCCAATATATTTTTTTCTTGCAAACTCATCGTGTGGGGTATCAAAATGAAGGGTTTCAAAAAGTGTTTTCAAAAATATTTAGTACTTCTAAGTTTAAAAAAACGAAATAAAAACTTCGAAAAAAAAAGCCTCAAAAGTTATAAATAAAAAGAGTTATTTGAAAAATCAAAAGCCTGCCTGCTTAAGAAGTGAACTAAAAAGACGTAAGCAAGAAAAAAAATGTGCTGTGCAGTTGGAGGATACTTCTGGTTTAGTTCAGCCAGCTCACAAATATATATTGCGCTGTATTCATCAATAATGGAGCTTTACTGACAAACAAAAGTTATAACCTAGATACAATTTACAACTAAAAGAAGAAAATCAGAGAACACTAATGTATGTGGTCGTGGCCAATAAACTAGTCAAATCCCGTATCAGTAATACCTTCAAGTGTCAATAAGCAGACACAATAGAAATTACCATTGTTTTAATCCGATTCGGATGAATGGACAGATGACCGGTAGTGCTCCAATAAAGGATAGGAAGGTAGGATGTTCTTTGTGTTGTGACGCATCACAGTGATACAAATATTGAGTTCACCGCAATGTTTCCAAAATTAAATTCATATTACTCTCACTCAAGCCTGCTGATATACGGCATGTAAGCAAATAGCACAAAAATTAAAAAAACAAGACACTTATAACTCTATTCTTGGGTTGGTATTTAATGAATACTAATTCATTACAGGTGAGATTCATCAGTGACCTAATAGGTTAGGCATTTAGAATAATAAATATCAATCTACATCTGAGAATAGGCATAAAAATCTTAATCAGACCGTCCGATCCAGCACAAAAAATCCAAGCGAAATCTTTTACAAGGTGCTTACTCACTGATGATTTAAAGGCTCATTCACGAAGCAATAAATAATTTGGACAGTCATTGGTCCTTTATGGTCCACGAACATACAGATTGTTTGAGACATAGTGAAAATAGTGGTTACTGACTCATAAAGATCAGTTTAGATTTATTGTTTAATTGTTAGGTATGCTAATATGAGAACAGGAATCTTGGATAGATATGGCAATTCGGCGAATTTGAACTGGGGTTATTAAGGTTCCTCTAGTTGACTAAACGGCACGAACTATTTAGTGCGCGAGGTTAAAATGCATGCTATCTCATCCGACAATACGTGCGAAAGAGATAGATGCTGTGATGAGCAGTAAGAAGCTAGTTCGTGTACGAATTAGCACTTTTGTAAGTTTGTAGCGAAATGGATGATGATTTAGGACGAAAACGAGCGCTCGAAATTTTATAAACAGACCTTTGGGAGTCTAGATATCATGAAAAAACGACTAAATGTATATTTTCAAAATCAAATTATTTGCTTTGTTGATTTGCGGCCTCCATACAGGGATAGATTAGTAATCTATCCCTGTATGGAGCCCTGTATGCCGTTTTGCAATTTTCCTTCTTCGTATGGTATTTATTTCCACTCAAAGATGCGTTAAAATTTGTGTTGAAATGTGTAACTTTCGACGCTCATAACTTTCTTTTTTTTTTTTTTTATCTTTTTGTTTTCATACAGGGCTAGCTAGATATTGATGAGAAAAATTGATATATTTTTTTTATTTTGAACGTACACCGTCAAACAGTGGAGTAATCACCAGACTACTTTTGTATGGAAGAATGATCGACGAGTGTAACCTTAAGGAGTAAAGTGGAGGAAAATAACGCGATAATATACAGAGTTGAACTTAACATCGGTCAGGTTTAGAATCTATCTGACAATTGAACCTTGACGGTTGATAGAGGCTGCGTTGGCTCAGAATAGCATAATCAGTTTATAAAGTTCTTACAAGTGGGGCATTTAAGACTTTTTATATGAGAAGAAGGCTATAACCAAGAACGCGGTACCAGTCACAGCGTATCTTTGTCTCTGAAGTTGGATCTGCAACCATTGCGCAAGAAACAGTTTGTCATCGAGTATACTGCATAGAGTAGTCGAGATAGGACGATGCGACAAACGTAAGTGAGTGAAAGAGACAGTTATATAGTGCTATCTTCACCTTCAATATTGACAAAAGAATAGCTACTGCGCAGGGTCTTGCCGCCCATTCAGAGACACAAAGATCCGTTGTCAGAATTATACCAGTGCAGTATGATGGAAGAATTTTTGTTTCCATGATAGTTATGCCGATATATTCGTCTCAATGTAACCATTATGAAATAAATGACTGTGCTGACCCTAAAGTTGATGAGGACTATTTTAGAAAAGGCGTTCTTGCAAAATAATCAAATTATAAACCCTAAAAATTCAGATCTCGAACTGTGAGATACATACTCTGATCCGACTAAGCTATTATGATCGCAGGGGTCCAGAAATACGCATCTACACTTACTTAAAAACTCGACTGCTTGAAAAGCGAACTAAAAAGACGTAAACAAGAAGATTTCGCTTTATAAGCAGTCGGGTTTTTTGACTTTTTTAATTAACTTTTTTTAGTTCACAATTTTATAAACCCTTAATTTTGATACACCACACTATGGGTTTGGAAGAAAAAAAAATTGGCCTCCACAATATGGGGCCCAAATACCGCCATTTATATATTTTCCAGATTAATGTAGTCAGTGACACTCGCAGGCTTAAGACGAATCGATTGACGTTAGAGTTAGGTATCAAAATCGGCTAACGCGTTTGGTCTCTAGAACGCCACATCGGAATAAACATACATAGACTGATAAACACATTACCCTCCTTCGGCAGTCGGGTAAAAAGAGACGGCTACCTACTGTACTGATGGCCCAAGCTCGTAATATTTCATCATTGATTCCCACAATACAAACCAAAGACAAATATTAATTTAAATTAATTACAAGATAATTATCTCTCAATACAACACACATAACATGCATAAAGTTGCACCGGTGTTAAATTTTACTACCAACATTAAAACTTTATAATTAGTGGGTAGGTAGTGGCGATACTTTGTCATTAACTAATTAATTACCTATATATAAATAGCTGTTGTCAGCAGCTTTAGTTGTTTTAAAGGCACCTTCTGTTTTCCTACTGTGTTGCCAGTTTTATTGGTTAGATATTTCAATATGCAGCTGTTTATATAGCTTACTAGCTGTGCCAGTGGCTTTGTACACGTTATCAGTAACGTGATCCACTGGCTTTTAATTTTGATAATGTTACTGAAAAGCCGACAATTAAGAGGGGACTCTAGTGAGACTGTCTCCATACAAACATATTCTGCTGTTTTCTTCGTGGATAATGCCTCTAGAGCAATGATTTTTTTTCCATAAAATCTAGGTATAATTAATACGTGCCTGTATCATTTCCTTTTTTCTAAAACATAATCACAAAAAGAAATATGACAATACAAAAAGCCGAAAAAAATGCCCGTTTTTACCGCCATGTTCAGAAGACTTTCAGACAAAATTTATAAGTTTTTAACAAAAAAATAAATGATAGGAGCATAGATATACTTTTCCTCTAAATTTTGATACAAGAATTTTTTAGATCAGACCAGTTTTGATGAAGAAAACAGCAGAATACGAAACGTCTTTTAGTCAAAGTTTTTGTAGGTAAAATCAGCCTGAGCTGCAGTTGTCCCTTTCGCACTTTACGGGGTGAGGTTGGAGGTGACGCGACGGCAATAGTTTCTTCAAATACCTGTTTTTCAAATTCCTGTTGACTAGAGTCCGCTCTTAATAAAATTAGACAATAATTGCAAAAATACGCTCATACATAAAAAATAAGGAAGTATGTGGGGGTACTAAGCAAAGGTATTAAGGTTCCCCTAGTCGACAGCACGAACTATTTTGCGCGCGAGGTTAAAATGCATGCTATCTCATTCGACAACACGAGCGAAAGATATAGATGCTGTGATGAGCAGTAAGATGCTTGAAATGGATGATGATTTAGGACGAAAAGGAGCGTGCGAAATTTTATAAACAGACCTTTGGGAGTCTAGATATCATGAAAAAACTACTAAATGTATATTTATAAAATAACATTATTTGCATTGTTGAAGTAGTCTATCAGTCTATCCCTGTATGGAGGCCGTTTTGCAATTTTCCTTCTTCTTATGGTATTTATTTCCGCCCAAAAATGCGTTAAAATTAGTTTTGTAATATGGAACTTTCGACGCTCATAACTTTCAAATATATATTTTTTTTACATTTTTGTTTCCATACAGGACTAGAAAATGATGAGATAAATTGATATAATTTTTTATTTTGAACGTACATCGTCAAACAGTGGAGTAATCTCTAGACTACGTTTGTATGGAAAATTTTTCGACTACTTCCACCGCTTTAGTGCCGTGATTTTTTTTTTTTGTGTTGGAAATCATCCAATGACTTCTCCCGCTCTGGGTGAAGTGGGAGGGCGTGTCAGACATTTAGTGACTAATACCCACCCGTGTTCCTTTAGTTGCTTGTGGCACAAGCCGCGGCCGCGGAAACATCCGCGACTACTAAGTCCTTCCTAGAGTTACATTAGTAGTTAGTAATAAAACACATTAAAATTATATTTTTGATGATTATGAATGATTGTAGCCATTTCAAATCGTGACTTTCGTGAATCGTTATTACAAAATCGTTAGTTTGGTACTGTTAGAAACGGTTTTTTAGAACACTTGTATCAATAACCAATATTAGATTCAATAATTTCTTATCGTCGACCTTACGACTCCGACCGATGACGTCACGATTACCGGTCACATTTATAGCAGCTATAGATATCGGACGTCTATTTCGCTCGTTTCATCATCGCCTCCGTGGCGCAATTGGCTAGCGCGTTCGGCTGTTAACCGAAAGGTTGGTGGTTCGAGCCCACCCGGGGGCGTTTCTTTTTGTGATTTTTGTTAGAATTATATTTGTTTTTATTTTTAATTGTATTTTTTTATTATTTTTATGATAAATAATTTGAATACTTTTTTATCCCATTTATTCAATGTCGATTCATACTTTTAAATATTTCTTTAAAATACAAAAAAAAAAACACTTGAAAAAAGTTCGGGAACATTTCTTTATAATTACGAATATTATGAGCCCGTAGTGTGCCATTTCATGGCGACCGCGACTTTCTATTTTTGTTTGTCTTGAGTAATTTCCTTTTTGTAGGAACCCAATCAATTTGAATACATTAAAATTCACATTTCTTTGTAATTTCCAGGTCATTAGGCCCTGAAAAAGTAAGAAAAATCGTAATATTTTTCAAGAATGAATGAAAAAAAAAAAAAAAAAATGAATGAATACATGAATCTGACCCACGAAGAGCTTGTAGCTAAATCATAACTGCGGCACGAGCACATCTGTATGGTTAAGCAACTTTTACCAAGGTTGTGGATGGATTTATTATTATTTATGCCAATATTATAAAGAGTAAAGTTTTTTTGTTTGTTTGTTTATTTGTACAGAATAGGTTCCGAAACTACTGGACCAATTTTAAACATTCGTTTACGTATGGAAAGTTACATTATTCCCAAGTAACATAGGCTAAACTTTATTTTCAAAAAAATTAGAGATCCTTATGAAAATACAATAATGAAACCCAAAGTAGCAAAATGTTGCCTATAAAATTCATTATTTGGCGTGCGCTGAGAAAACTATTGATGATACATAAAAATTATGTACTAAATGATTAAAGTACTCATTATTACCTATATAAAAGTTTATCAGAGAATATATCTCACTATCATAGTTAAGTCACAATAGCAGCTTTTGTGTTCTAAAATTTAATTAGATCTTCGGTAGAAACAAAAGTTGGTTACATTCGTATTGTAGTATGGTATTAATTCTTATTCAAATAAATAATTTAACAAATAGGTAGGTAGGTAGGTAGGGTATGTGAGCAGGTGAGTAGGTTGGTAGGTGTGTAGGTAGGGTAGGGTATGTAGGGTAGGGTGGGTAGCCATGTAGGATAGGGTAGGGTAGGTAGGTTAATCATTTTGTCTGTTTTTCATTTTGCATGTTTTTATTTTTAAGATGTTTTTTAAGTTAAGATTAATATTTGAAATTTATATATATTTTTTTTTTTTATAATTTAGTCATGTAAGCTGCGTATAGCTGTAATAGGCATACATACTAGCCTTTATTTTTTCTTTGTTTACTACAAACTGTTTTGTATGTAATGCTGTTGGTGTACCTTATTAAATAAATAAATCGGTAGGATATGTTAGTAGGTTGGTAGGTAGGTAAGGTAGGTGGGTAGGGGTAGGGTGGACAGAGAGGTGATAGTTAGGTAGATAACCAGTTGACGGCAGTGAAGCCGCGGGGGTCAGCTAGTTTATTTATCTAATATATAAAAATAAGTCGTTTTCCTTCCTGACGATATAACTCCAGAACACACGAACCGATTTCCAAGGTTTTGCATTCGTTGGAAAGGTCTCGGCCTCCGTGAGGTTTATAGGTAGGGTAGGGTAGGGTAGGGTAGGGTAGGGTATGGTAGTGTAGGGTAGGGTAGTGTAGGGTAGTGTAGGGTCGGGTAAGTTAGGGTAGGGTAGGGTAGGGTAGGGTACGGTAGGGTAGGGTAGTGTAGGGTCGGGTCGGGTAGGGTAGGGTAGGGTAGTGTAGGGTAGGGTAGTGTAGGGTAGGGTAGATAAATGTTTGGTCTTTTTATGGCAAAACAAAGTTTGCCGGGTCAGCTAGTCTAATATATAAAAATAAGTCGTTTTCCTCCCTGACGATATAACTCCAGAACACACGAACCGATTTCCAAGGTTTTGCATTCGTTGGAAAGGTCTCGGGCTCCGTAAGGTTTATAGGTAGGGTAGGGTAGTGTAGGGTAGGGTAGGGTAGGGTAGGGTAGGGTAGGGTAGGGTAGGGTAGTGTAGGGTAGTGTAGGGTCGGGTAAGTTAGGGTAGGGTAGGGTAGGGTAGTGTAGGGTAGGGTACGGTAGGGTAGGTAGGGGGTAGGTAATTGAAGACGGCGCCTACCACTCGGCGCTCTGCGAACTAGGGAGGTTCCCCGGACATGGTCCGAGACCTTGGGGACTCGTTTTATTAAAGGTCAAATATATATTAAATATATTCTTATGAACTATTAACATGCTACTCAGTCTCTTGACGAGTTTCTTAAATTTACATTTATACTAATTAAAATAACTTATGATTAAAACATATTTTACAGCAAAAATATTTTAGCAGTAGCTAGATTCAGTTGGTTTCTGATGTACACGTATACTGCTCTGTACGCTTCCAGACTTACATAACAATGTAAGTCTTCGAGCATTGATGTTAAGCTTATTTATTTTTGCTGACTGTCTTTTGTGCTACTGTTAGGCAGTATGCTTTGAATGTTTCTATGTATATTTTCCTACTGATGAGTTCATGAAGGTTCCCTTGGGTACGGTAGGGTAGGGTAGGGTAGGGTAGGGTAGTGTAGGGTCGGGTCGGGTAGGGTAGGGTAGGGTAGTGTAGTGTAGGGTAGGGTAGTGTAGGGTAGGGTAGTGTAAGGTAGGGTAGGGTAGGGTAGATATATGTTTGGTCTTTTTATGGCAAAACAAAGTTTGCCGGGTCAGTTAGTATTCATATAATTGTAAGTAAGTAACTTATAAACTAAGCCCCACAAAACCGTAGAAATGGTTTAAGTCTCTATACATTCTTAAATTTCGTACATAAAACTAATTATTATTTAAACACTTAAACCCGTTTCTAAATAATATATTTTCAATTCATTTTTAAAGCTGTTTTTTTTCGTTTCACTCCTTATGTCTTCCGGCAGACTGTTCAATAGATATGGTTACTCGTTTTCTGGGTTCTGTCACCAAAGTAATAAGTGTCTCTGCGTACATTGAATCTACCAGCAGCCATAGCTGGTTTGTTAAGGTTGTTGATTACGTGAGTATAGTTATGCTCGTGGTTACCATGATGGTTATTTATTTATTTATTATATTCTTTATTGTACACCATAAAAAATACATACAGAACAAATATTTTCAAACAGAAAAAAAAGAAAAACTTCTCTCTTAACTTCTTTTATCTGCTAAAATATACTTATGTTTGTAACTGATAGGCAGAATGTAAAAAAAATATAGTTAAACTTGGCAAAAAGGACGAAGTTTTATTTTCGAAATTATTTTTCTTTTTTTATGTCAATTTCCCCATCAATTGTGGAACGATTTTGTTTGTTTTTTTTTTTTTTGAAATAGTTTGTTCCTAAATTGGTCCCATTTTAATTTGGTGCAGATCTGATGAAGAACTTCGAAGATATACAACAGAACTCTTCTAAGTATTTTTTTTATTTTTTGAGTAACATGTATTTTATTTATTTATTCCAACAATTGTTTACACGATGTACATTTCAGACTTAATGACTAGAGTAACATTTACAAGTGCAACAATTAATTACAGGTTAACACCACATGCACAAAAAACGGTTTTACTTAACATATTTATATATTATTGCCATTAGAACTTAAACAAAAAAAAAAAAAAACAAAAATAAAGCAAAACTATCAACTCATTCATCCAATGAGTACAGTACAATATAATAAAGAAAAAGACATTGGGATGTAAAATTACTGAATAACATTATAATTGATTTACAATTGTGATTGATTGATTGGAATATAAATAAATGTAGCGACCTTAAATTGATAACAAACTACAATTAAAAGATGAACAAAAATGAAATGTATGTTTTAAGAATCTAATTTGAAGAGCTTCTAATTTATCCAAGTTGAGTTTGAATGTTAATCAATGTGCATTTACTCATAATATAATCTACAAATGACATGTATACACTTCTTAATACACTAATAGGAACCTTTAAGTTTACGTGGTACATTTTACTTAATTATATTCTTAGTATACTACAAATGTAGTCTATGTGTTGGGACCAAAAACTTTCTCATTTATTGTCAGGTCCGTGGCTTACGCCCCCAGTGGTCGAAGCACCTGTGGCGGACGCCCCAAAATTCAAATCGGAAGTCAATTCTTTCAATAGGATTAAATTTACAGTCCAGTAAGTTAAATGACCCATCTGTGACATACCTCATCTCTGCCTCGGCAAGCACATTAAGCCGTTGGTCTTAACTGTCATTAGAAGATCTTTGACAGTCGTTATGGGTCAGTCAGTCAGATGTCAAGAAATCTGAGACCAGTCCCGCCAAGGTATCGTATTATCCAGTTAGTGGACTGTGGAGTCAGATAGACAGGCTCCATGTAAAAGACTGGTACTCAAGTGCCTAATAGAAGCCTTTTTAACAGACGCCAAAAAAGTAGCAGGTTCCCAATCTTAATCTTTTTGTTATTTTTAATGTATTTTCCCCCATTTTTTAATGTGTTTTCCTCAGGATCTGATGATTGGATCCCATGGAAATCGAAGGAGCTCCTTAAATACCTATTATAGGCTTACATAATAGCGATTTTGATAATAGTATTTTCATCAACAAAGCAATCATTTGCACTCAGAATGTATCACTTGGTGAAGTGGAAGTCTAAGTGATGAAGAAGACCACAGATGGCCACTGGCACTCATTAATGATAAGTACCTAAATACACGGGTATAAGATATCTTGAATAGGTAACCGACTATGATGAAACAAATACTTATAAATAAATGGTACTGATGAAAATGGTACCATCGAACTGGTCTGATGATGAAGCCGGAAGGTAGGCACTGGAACTCTGAAATAAAACAATGTATCCTAGTTGTGTTTCTTATTGGAATCTTCATGAGGTGTACTTTGGCTATAAATAATGTTCATGGTAATTTGAGTTTCCAAAACTAAAAAGTGAAAAAAAAACTATTTAACAAAAAATAAAATCGACTTTTAAAACAAGACACTACAATGCGAAATATTACGGAACACGATAGGTATCAAAGACACCGACTTCGAAAAGAAAAAGGTTATTTTTCGCTTTGTATGAGTATGTTGGGGTCGGGCTGAACCTGAACCACGTGGAACCATTCTCCAAGGATGGTATCCCTAAACTTTCAGTGTCTTCGCGAATAGTTTCCTCTTCGTGTTTTGTAAGGATCGCACTTGTGAAATCTGGTTTGTTATTGAAATTATAGCAATAGTACTAGTTGACCTTATTTGACATCGCAAGATAAGAATTTCTCAGTTATTTTGTTGTGTTGCAGCATACATTGTTGTGATGTAAGTTACATA
Organism: Orthosia gothica; assembly: GCA_949775005.1. Classification (NCBI taxonomy): domain Eukaryota; kingdom Metazoa; phylum Arthropoda; class Insecta; order Lepidoptera; family Noctuidae; genus Orthosia; species Orthosia gothica. Next base: position 3,731,435 of record OX459058.1, on the reverse strand, counting down.
CTAAATATAATAAGTAGGAATCAAGGAAAAAAACAGTTAAATCAAAAATTAAAAAAAACCCGACAGCTTCAAAAGTGAACTAAAAAGTCGTAAACAAGGAAAAATCATGCTGTGCAGGCGGAGGATACATATTCGCGGGCTGGCTGACCAAAATCTGGTGTATCCTCCGCCTGCACAGCATGATTTTTTCCTTGTTTACGAATTTTTTCCGCGCACGCTTAGGCTGTGGAATGATCTCCCTGCCGTGGTTTTCCCTAGCGACTACAATATGGGGTTCTTCAAGAAGGGCATTAGAAGGTTTTTGCGGGGTCGGCAGCGCGAGTGTGATGCCCCTGGTGTTGCACGCGTCCCTAGGCCACGGTGACCGCTTCCCATCAGGTGGGCCGTGTGCTTGTCTGCCACCTAAGTGGTATAAAAAATAAAAAAAAAACCCTTTATTTTGATACCCCACACGATGGGTTAGGAAAAAAAAAAAATTGGGTCGCCACAATATGGCACCCAAAATTCGCCATTTTTCTATTGTCCAATTTTAATGTAGCCTATGACACTCGCAGGGTTAAGACAAATCGATTGACGTATGAATCATCAAAATCGGCCAACGCGTTTGGCCTCTGGAACGCCATATAGGAACAACGTACATACATACATATATACATACATACATAGACTGTTAAACACATTACCCTCCTTCGGCAGTCGGGTAAATATAATTATGTGGTACATCTACCAGCAGAAAAAGATTTAGAAATAGACCTCAAATCAGTTTTATTAAACAGGGACAGTAAAAAAACTTTTTAACAAAAAAACAAACCGACTTCCAAAAAGATACACTGCAAAGTGAAAAATAAATTTCTTTTCCGAAGTCGGTGTTGGTGTTTCGACACCAACTTTAAGAGGAAATGCAGTCTTAGATATCCGCCTGCTTTTTCTAAGTAAAAATCTATAATTCAAGGTTTGGCTCTCGCCTATTTCATCCTCCAATATTGGACCAATTTAAAAGATATTCTATAAACTGTTAAATAAAGATATACTGTGCCCCTATGTTTTCCTTTTTAACCCCCTACGGAAAAAGAGGGGTGTGTGTGTTTTTGTGGCATCTTTGCTCCTAAACGGATGAACTGATTTTGATTTGTTTGTTTTTGTTTGAAAGGTATTATAGAGTGTTCTTAGCTATGTTTGATGAACATCGGTTCAGCCGCTCTATTGGGTGTTTTACTGTTTGGATCGGGGCAGTTTTCGCAAGATATCGTGTCATATAGATTATGTAGTATGAAATAATTTTTTGTCCGGGTCATTTAATTTTTTGTTGATTATGCATTATCTTTAGAAGCACTAAAACCCTTAAAAGATGCTTAAAAGTACGCTGTTGTTAGAGGCCTAGTTTACAATTTTGACGACTATAAATGAAAAAAAGGAAAACATAGGGCCACAGTAAATATAATATTACTTTTTATTTAGGTTATTCAGTCGGATGTCTGCACCCTTTTTACCCGACTGCCGAAGGAGGGTAATGTGTTTATCAGTCTATGTATGTATATATGTATGTATGTATGTTTGTTCCTATATGGCGTTCCAGAAAACCCGTTGTGTGGGGTATCAAAATAAAGGGTTTTAAGAGGTGATTTCAAAAATATATAATACTTATATGTGTAAATGCATCTAATTCGAAAAAAACTTAACTAAAAAGTTATAAATAAAAAAAAAAAAAATCAAAAAACCCGACTGCTTCCAAAGCGAACTAAAAAGTCGTAAACATGGAAAAAATCATGCTGTGCAGGAGGAGAATACATCTGGTTTTGGTCAGCCAGCTCGCGCGTATGTATCCTGCTCCTGAACAGCATGATTTTTTCCTTGTTTACGACTTTTTTCCTCTTAATAAAAGAAAAAAACAATTGTGTGGTTGAGAATAAAAACTAGCGCACCTAAAAAAACAAATTGTGATTGCGGTGCCTACTAAAGCAGGTGCTTTAATAGGCAAATTGCTTTGTAAGGTTACAATAATAATATTAACAACAAACACGGTTTTATACCTTTCCTAAAAGCCTCAGGTTTATCCAAAACATTATAATCTCAACAAAAATAGTTATTTCTCTTGTAATATAAATGGGGGAAACTAGGTGGGGTTGCGAACCTTTTGAATGGGTTCATTAACGCTTTCACGGGAACTAGGTCTCGCTCGCCTTACGCTGTGTATTTTGTAAAAATGTTACTTACCACTGCTGTTAAAGCTTGAAAGTTATTTTCTGAAATTATATTATTTGGACTCTTTTGATCAAACCTACATTGTGGTTGAGTTGTCAAAGATTTTATGTTGTTCTGTGATAGGGGGATTAACTGACAAACATTTTTTTTGCAATTGACAAGCTAATAATTAAGACGGTACCGTGACCAAAAAATCGGCGTGAGATTTGAGCATTCCTATTGGTCTAGCGGCACTGGTGGCGCATGAATTACAATAGTGAATACGCCCAGATTTTAGAATAAAATCTTTATAAAATCGAATTCGGGTCTTTTGAAAAAAAAAATTCTACAAAAATGTTCGTTATTAAATTGTCTGTCCATTAGTGTTAGTACAAAAAATAATTAATGAACACTTTACGAGAAGATGCATAATATCAATAATTATTTCGCATTTTTATTTTTTTTTTGGAAGGAGATTAGTGAAATATATACAACATTTAAAAAAAAACTAAATCTACCATTTTAGAATCAATATTATGTAGAATTTTAATGTATTTTTATTAATTGACATTTCTTTTTAAATAACGAGTAGATAGCTCCTAAAAACAGCACAAAAAACGGCTTGCGCGGCGTTTTGCTCGGGGTACCGCCTTAAGATAGATTCTTCGATTTGAATAGATACTAGCTTCTGCCAGCTGCTTCGCCCGCGTGAAAGTCTAAAATTGTCCCAAGGGAACATATGTCCGGGATAAAAAGAGTTTGACCGCTATCAAATCGACCAATCACATACACGGAAATCGACATCGCGTCATTCATCTCGCATGGTCAAACCCTTCGCCTTGCTGAATTCACTTGCGCAATTCGGCTGCAAGATGTTAGCTACCTCCAAATTTGTTCATAAAAATTGGTCCACCCGTTTGAGCATGAAAAAGTAACAAACACACACTCACAAAGTTACGCGTTTTTTTTATTTTTTTTTATTAATTATTTTATCTTTTCAGCAGATATTTTTAATACTGGATTTACAGCAATTGGTTCAGCCTCTAAGAAAATAATTATTTTCGACTAGTTTAGTCGCACGGCGTCGCTCCCGTGGTCTTTCACTCAGGAATATAGTTTAAGTTTATATCGGTGTAATTTTCGTATTGCGATCAGTTTGAATTTTTACCTCTGGAATAAAATCATAAAACATTTTTTTCTCAAACTCGACTGCCGAAGGAGGGTAATGTGTTTATCAGTCTATTTTTGACAACCTTCATCGAAATAAATTGAAATTGCTGTACTGGCAAACACATGCGAGCAGCGGCCGGCAAAAGTTGTATGAAAATTCGGAAAATCCATATCTGTCGTGGTTTAGCGGCTAAATAAATTACATGGTAAACTCATATCTGTCGTGTAATATAAAAATGGAACGATCTTTTACTCCGAAACATGGCAACCAAGGAGGTAACTTATCAAAGGTTTTATTTAAATTTCGAACTGGCTTGCAAATAGAAAGCTGTTTATTGAAAAAAAACTTTCTACTTACGCGGGCATAATTATTGTTGTTCGTCATTGATTAGATTTTGAAAAGTAATTGTACTTGACAAAATGAGTTCTCGGTACTACTTAGTTTAAATTCTAAATTTTATGTTTAACATACGGACTTACATAATGTGTGACACTTGTTCATACACGCTCGACCATCAATGCCTCTTTTGCTGGCCGCTGCAGTAATGTAAGTACTATAATTTTGATATTTGAAACTCAATAATGGTTTTTAACCTATTTTTATACTGACTGATGTGATTTACAACATTTGATGAGAACATTAGCATCCTTAAAGTAAAGTCCTGTAACCAAAACTGACCGTAAAGATAACATTAGTTTTTAATTAATTATGATAAAAGCCTGACAGAGATAAAACAAATAATTTATACCTCCACTAAAAACAATATGGCGTCTCAAACGACTTCCAATTACTTAAGCTTCCGACTTTTTAGCCCCAGGAACATATCGCTGTCCTTGTCTTCTTCTAAGAAAAAGAAAAAGATGGCAATAGTTTATAGAGTTACTAATTGGACCACCCGTTGATACGGTACTTAATTACCTACTATCATATTTTTAAGATCAAGATTACGGTTTTACTGATTAATTTAAATGGACGCACGTAAATCTGAATGTGTCTGGAAGGTATTTGAAATTTTTATTGCTTTCGTTGGGAGAACTTCGAAAGACACTTCATTTGTTTTTTAGGGTTCCGTACCCAAAGGGGTAAACGGGACCCAATTACTAAGACTCTGCGTTCCGTCTGTCTGTCTATCTATCTGTACGTCTGTCATCAGGTTGTATCTCATAAACCGTGACAGCTAGAGAGTTGAAATTTTCACAGATGAATTATTTATATTGCCGCTATAACAACAAATACTAAAAACAGAATAAAATATATATTTAAGTGGGGCTCCCAAACAATAAACGTGATTTTTTTGCCGTTTTTGCGATAACGGTACGGAACTCTTTTTGTGCGAGTCCGACTCGCACTTAGCCGGTTTTTTTTCCTCTTTTGGAAATGCTGTTCTGAAATAAAATGGGAATTGAAAATTGAATGAAAGAAAATAACGTGTTGCTCAAATCTCTAGCGATGTAGGCTAGGAGGGAGAGTTATAATTTTGAAGTTTGCACCTATGGGATTGTGTATTTGTACATCTGTCTGAGGCATCATAGCTCCTAAACGGATGGACCGATTTTGATATAGTATTTTTTTTGAAAGGTGACATTATCGAGAGGGATCTTAGCTATGTTTGATGAAAATCGGTTCAGCCGTTCAAAAGTCATGGGCGTTTTATGTTTGAATCGGGGTATTTTCGCAAGAAGATGTTTGATAGATTGTTGATCGAAGCGTTTGTTTATAGTAGAAACCTCGAGAGCTTTTTCATACTTTTTATAAAAAGTGCATTTTTAATTTTGAAATGCATGTAGTTCATCGCACAGTTACAAGTTCGATCATGCATGGAGTACTGTTCTCATCTCTGGGACGGATCAGCCAAATACCAGCTTGACGCACTAGAGTCGATCGAAAAGCGAGCCAAGAGGCTCATCGGCGATGAAGCGCTGGTCAAGTCAAAGCTCCAGAGTCTTGAACATCGTCGCCGAGTTGCCAGCCTGTCGGTTTTTAATCGGTTACATTTCGGGGAGTGTGCGATGGAATTGCACGATATAATTCCACCTAGCCCGTTCCATCATCGGACTACCAGACGTACGGCGATGCGCCATCGACACATCCCACCCATACGCACAAAACGTTTTGGGAACACTTTTATTATGCGTACAGCTTAGGAGTGAAATTCCCTGCCGGAGTCTGTGTTTCCCGATAGCTACAATCCAGGGGTCTTTAAGTCAAGAGTGAATAGGTTATTTCTAGGCAAGCGTGTTTCACCGTCGACCACATCATTGCTTACCATCAGGTGAGATTGTGGTCAAGCGCGAGCCTGTAGGTTATAAAAAAAAATAAAAAAATCACAGATTTCCTTTGAAATAATTTGTGAGGTTCAGGCCTGTATTATAAGTCTTTTTGAAGACAATCTCCTCCACTCGTCTCAGACGTCATCTACCACAACGGAAAAACACCTCGATTCATCTGCCTAGCCTTTTCCCAATTGTTGTTAGGGTCGGCTTCCAGTCTTACCAGATTCAGCTGAGTACCAGTGTTTTACATGGAGCGACTGCCCATCTGACCTCCACGACCCAGTAACTGGGTAACCCCTTGGCAAGACTGGTGTCAGATCTCAAGCTTCTGACTACCCGTAACGACCGTCCAAGATCTTCAAATGACAGCCGGGAACAACGGCTTAACGTGCTTTTCGAGTCAAGGAGGAAACTCGGTATGTTAAAATGGTCACCCATCCACGGATCGACCTCGGAAAGCGTTGCTTAACCTTGAAGATCGACCCGTGTGGCTGCTATTATTTAGCCACGAGCTCCTCAAAAAGGAAAAACACCTCGATTAATCTAAAAAAATAACCAGTTATATACCTACTTAAATGTTAATTTGACGAGTTAAGCTTGAGTCAAGTGCAAGAAATGACTTTGAATATCTCACAGAACCAACCAACTGCACCAAAAACCAGACTAAAACCAAAAACTACAGCAGCCGTAGCAGTCCATAAAGACAGGTGGCACAAAAAGCGGACGCTCTTTGTTACAAAGTTATAGCGGTAAAAACCTGGACACGAACGCCATCTGCACGTGACAATGGTAAGATTTATCGTCTACTTTCGCCGTAGGAGCGACTGTGTTGGGAGGTTTGAGGGATGGGCGGTAGCGGGCAACTGCGTACAGCGATTTGAGTAGAATTTTAGTTCGCATCTTATTCCTTACCCTGTAAAAGTTTTGTAAGGTAATAAAGGATTTTGCTCAAAAAAATACCAAACTTAAAATAACAAATAAAATGTATTTATTTATTTATTCAATAGGGCATGCCAACAACATATTTACAAATTCATTACAGAGTCAATGACTTACAAGATGGTCTTGTGCGAACATGTCAGTTACAGGCGTGCACATCATTCATATTCTTTAATTACAATATTAATGTTCGCGAGTATACAATTATGTCTACTGATTAATTATAATAGAAATGAATGACAATAATTGCACTAATATTAATGTAGACTTGAATTAAAATTGTGCTAGAATAAAAATTAAAATAAATTACAATTACATAACACATTAATTACTAGTAAGGTCAAAGATACAATTTAATTACAATTAGATCACAATAAAATACGAGTTAGTCAAGAACAAAATTAAATTAGGTTACAATTGTATGACAAATAAAATACCAATGAGTCACAGATAAAACTAAATATAAAATACTTAATTAAAAATAATTACCTATATATACACTTAAATAAAAATAAAATAAAACTACGAATAAAAGGGCGGGGGTCATAGGGCGTCAAAAAATTCGTCGACATCGCTGTCAACGTGAAAAGTGCCCAGAACGCTGGCAGTATTGCCACGTTGGATGGCAATGCTGATTCTCTGGCCAAGGAAAAGCCCAGCCGTCTGGTCACGTGAAGAGTCGACTAACCGTTTGCTTACGTCTCGAAATACTCGAAGAGCACTCGGACCCCATGGACCTAATGTTTCAACCCCAAACGGCTCAAATATATAACTTCCAATAAGGTTGTTGTATTTGCGCCGTTTAAAACTAAATTAAATTACATCACAAAAAAAAACTATAGTGAGTCAAGATTAAAATATAATAAAATGATGTCAAAGTTAGTTGTATATAAGATATCTCGGCTTATTATTGCAGGGTCTAGGTTTTTTCTATACCTAAATCATAAAAATTGACTTTTTATTAGCTTAAGTTACGAACCTGAAGTCGACCTGGCACTAGCATTTCGTCACGTCTTGATTGATTATTATTTACTTTTCTTGCTTTATCCTGTGTCGTTGAACGAAATAGATTCTAACTGCATCCACTCTTAATTAATAAGTTACCTTCTGTATGATTGGTAATGGTTCTAAATTCCTAGGGTGTGCCACCAGGACGTTAGTACCTACGTGCGTAGGTATCATTAGTCGTGGAGTCCGAACCTTAACCAGAATTAATCAGACTCCAAAAGCTTGTGAACTAGGCCAAACCCTTTCAGCTGTCTTGCAGATTAAAATCCGCAGCATGTACCAATGAAGTCTTCTCACGATATATAATATATCAGCAGAGTAGATATATGTACATTACACAAGTAATTCTACTTAAATGTTTTTACCTACTTACCTAACCTAACGTTCGAAGTTAAAATGTCCACCTGATGCGTTTTAGCCCTGCCTTTAAGTTTTTTTTTAAATATTATTAATAACCTCAATAAAAAAAAAAATCGAAATAGGAAGATGATTGATGAATGAATGAATGTTTCAAGATATTTTAAAATAGAAACCGCTATGTGTATGCAAATTTTAGCACTATAAATACTAGGAGGGGTCAAAAATTAGTGAGAACGACATACTCCTTGGTAAGAAAAAAAAGTACTGGGAAAAAAATCTTTGATTCTATTTTGTTTTTTTCAGAGTGTTTCATTTGTTTGCTTCGTGTCGGAACGTGTTCTCGAAAATGGATAAATATGAAGTGCGAGCCTTTATACCTCTGTTTAAATAAGTTAACGACGCAAGAGATTCATTGCGATTTGGAGGCAACATAACCCCTATTTACCCCTATTTATTTATTATTACAAATAAATAAATAAATCTCGAGTCGAGTCTGCTCCGCCGTATTCCACTGTCGCAAGGTGGGCTTCTCCATTTCGAGTAGGGAGAACGAGCACGGAAGACGAACATCGTTGCGGCCGTCATCGACGTCAGTCACCCAAGAAAATGTTGCGAAAGTCGAGAAAATTGAATTGAACGATCGAAGAGTAACCATCCTATACTTAATTCAAGAAACGGGCATTTCATATGGAAGTATTCAATCCATATTGAAACAATCTTTGAATATGAGAAAAGTCTCCGCAAGATGGGTGCCGAAAATGTTAACCGACAGTCAGAAACAAAATCGACTTGACATTTCGAAGATATTGTTGGGCATGGAACTTGTCCAACATTGCTACGTTTTAAACAATGCACCTGCCATATTGTCTCTTCACCAGCCTTGGTTGACTGAGTTATAGAATGCCTAAGGCATTAAGGCGGTACCCCGAGCAAAACGCCGCGCAAGCCGTTTTTGTGCTGTTTTTAGGAGCTATCTACTCGTTATTTAAAAAGAAATATCAATTAATAAAAATACATTAAAATTCTACATAATATTGATTCTAAAATGGTAGATTTCGTTTTTTTATAAATGTTGTATATATTTCACTAATCTCCTTCCAAAAAAACATAAAAATGAGAAATAATTATTGATATTATGCATCTCCTCGTAAAGCGTTCATTAATTATTTTTTGTACTAACACTTATGGATAGACAATTTAATAACGAACATTTTTGTAGATTTTATTTTTCAAAAGACCAAAATTCGATTTTATTCTAAAATCTGGGCGTATTCACTACTGTAATTCATGCGCCACCAGTGCCGCTAGACCAATAGAAATGCTCATATCTCATGCCGATTTTTTGGTCAGGTACCATCTTAAGTCCGCCATTGTACCTTTGTGCATGAAGTTTAAATAAATAAATTAAACTATGTTAAATACAGTCAAGTGGTGACCGCCCGCGCGACTGCATTGTAGTGTTGTGCAATTTACTTTTGTGACGTGTCGAATTGTCCTCGGACGTGCTAGAACAAATTATTTCTCAATTTTAGAGATAAACCTCTGTATCGATTTTGATTAATGCCAGACTCTAAATCGCCCTTGATAGCTTCAAGAGTATAGTTAAAATTTCTACACTCATTCTGGTGTAGTAGTAGAATTTGTCAGGATATTGTCTCTCGTTTTTCATAATATCGATAAAACTTTTCTTTTCCTTGCCCTATAGTCAGTTATATATCATTATCAGTTTGCGCGGCGCGGCGCTAATGGCGGTATGGCGTCCGTTGTCACTCCGTAAATTAAATACCAAAAAAATTGTCAAAAGTGAACATTCAATAGTGTAACATACATCCTTCGGTTCGTAATGAAGTAAACAAACTATATGTGCAATTTGTCTGTGGAAATAATCTTCGAATCTAGTGTAAAGTGTGAAATAACATTTTCAACGGCCCGCGGCGAGCGCGACTAATGCTTGACGCTGCTTTGTTTGCCTACCCGCAACTACGCTGCGGCGTCTGTGCTGTGATCTGCTAGCATCGCCTCAACGATAGCAATGTCGAATCAGTGCAACCTGGTGATCAACGAGCTTCTATGCTTTCTACAGTGTAAGATTGATCTTATGGACGAGCTCATTTTGTTACAAATTTGTGGATCAAATTTTAGCGAGGACGAGATTTTAAAAGCTAAAACTATTCTCGGAGAGGCGACCAATTCCCGTTCCATGCGAAAGGGTGACGGCAAAAATAAGCGTCTACTTCAAGATATCATAAAAACGCTTAAAGAAACTGAACCAACATCTCTCCCCACCTTTGTTGCGAAAGATCTAAACCGCCTACCGCCGGTATATTTCGATTACGTGGACGTATCGAGCCTACTGAAAAGTATTTTAATGCTGAAACAAGACGTCCACCGTATCCAGTGTGATTACGTTAAATCTTCCGAGCTGACTAGAGTACAACTGGAATTGGAAGACATCAAGACCAACCCGCTACGTAAATCATCTTCGGTGATTGAATCAACCGATTTATTTTTAAAATCTACGGCTAATCAGTCCAGCCCGGTGCCGCCGCAGTCGTCGCCGGCTGCTCCCCCGTCGCCCGGTACTCCTGCGCCGCGCCTCGGGCCCGTGTATGTGCGCGACTCGGGCCGCGCGCCGGCTGATCGATCGAACACAGAGAAGACGTTTGCCGAGGCTATTCAAAATAAAAGCCTCAAAAGTAATCCCGTACGACGTACTAGAACTCCTAAAACAACCGATATAGGCCAGAGTGGGATCTTGCTAGATACTGACAACGACGATAGTTTTACCACTGTAGTTAACAAGCGTCATAACTACAAAACAGGAAGAAAAATCAGGAATCAGCAAGGAAAAGCTGTGCTGAAGTCAAGCAAAATTAAAATAGTGCCTAAGTTGTCCTACATTTACGCGTCACGATTTGATACCCACACCTCAGAAAAGGATATTTGTGAATTTATTACGGACGGCGGACACACGGCTGTGAAGGTTGAAAAATTATCTCAATTTAAAGATACTTCATTTTCTTCGTTCAAAATTACAATTGAACAGGAACAGGAATCCACCTTCCTAGACGCAGAGTTCTGGCCTCGTGGTGTGCTGTACAGACGGTTTAAAGAAAAACGCATTAGTACTGATTTAAATAGTCGTCCCGTACTAAAAAGCAATGAAAATTAATATAGTCTCTTTTAATTGCCGATCTATAAAACGGTCGGGTAACCATGTCACGGACTTATGTAAATCGCATGAAGTGATTGCCATACAGGAACACTGGTTACTACCGGATGACCTGGGTTACCTAAGTAATATTCACCCTGATTTTTCCTACCATGGAGTATCGGCGGTGGACACGAGTGCAGGTGTATTAAAAGGAAGACCGTATGGAGGTGTTGCAATATTATGGAAGAAATCATTGTTTGTCAGTGTGACTCCGATCGACACGGGCTCGACGCGCGTCGCGGCTGTGTGTATGCAGCTCGACGGCGGCCGGAGTTTCATTTTTAATTTTGAAATGCATGTAGTTCATCGCACAGTTACAAGTTCGATCATGCATGGAGTACTGTTCTCATCTCTGGGACGGATCAGCCAAATACCAGCTTGACGCACTAGAGTCGATCGAAAAGCGAGCCAAGAGGCTCATCGGCGATGAAGCGCTGGTCAAGTCAAAGCTCCAGAGTCTTGAACATCGTCGCCGAGTTGCCAGCCTGTCGGTTTTTAATCGGTTACATTTCGGGGAGTGTGCGATGGAATTGCACGATATAATTCCACCTAGCCCGTTCCATCATCGGACTACCAGACGTACGGCGATGCGCCATCGACACATCCCACCCATACGCACAAAACGTTTTGGGAACACTTTTATTATGCGTACAGCTTAGGAGTGAAATTCCCTGCCGGAGTCTGTGTTTCCCGATAGCTACAATCCAGGGGTCTTTAAGTCAAGAGTGAATAGGTTATTTCTAGGCAAGCGTGTTTCACCGTCGACCACATCATCGCTTACCATCAGGTGAGATTGTGGTCAAGCGCGAGCCTGTAGGTTATAAAAAAAAATAAAAAATCACAGATTTCCTTTGAAATAATTTGTGAGGTTCAGGCCTGTATTATAAGTCTTTTTGAAGACAATCTCCTCCACTCGTCTCAGACGTCATCTACCACAACGGAAAAACACCTCGATTCATCTGCCTAGCCTTTTCCCAATTGTTGTTAGGGTCGGCTTCCAGTCTTACCAGATTCAGCTGAGTACCAGTGTTTTACATGGAGCGACTGCCCATCTGACCTCCACGACCCAGTAACTGGGTAACCCCTTGGCAAGACTGGTGTCAGATCTCAAGCTTCTGACTACCCGTAACGACCGTCCAAGATCTTCAAATGACAGCCGGGAACAACGGCTTAACGTGCTTTTCGAGTCAAGGAGGAAACTCGGTATGTTAAAATGGTCACCCATCCACGGATCGACCTCGGAAAGCGTTGCTTAACCTTGAAGATCGACCCGTGTGGCTGCTATTATTTAGCCACGAGCTCCTCAAAAAGGAAAAACACCTCGATTAATCTAAAAAAATAACCAGTTATATACCTACTTAAATGTTAATTTGACGAGTTAAGCTTGAGTCAAGTGCAAGAAATGACTTTGAATATCTCACAGAACCAACCAACTGCACCAAAAACCAGACTAAAACCAAAAACTACAGCAGCCGTAGCAGTCCATAAAGACAGGTGGCACAAAAAGCGGACGCTCTTTGTTACAAAGTTATAGCGGTAAAAACCTGGACACGAACGCCATCTGCACGTGACAATGGTAAGATTTATCGTCTACTTTCGCCGTAGGAGCGACTGTGTTGGGAGGTTTGAGGGATGGGCGGTAGCGGGCAACTGCGTACAGCGATTTGAGTAGAATTTTAGTTCGCATCTTATTCCTTACCCTGTAAAAGTTTTGTAAGGTAATAAAGGATTTTGCTCAAAAAAATACCAAACTTAAAATAACAAATAAAATGTATTTATTTATTTATTCAATAGGGCATGCCAACAACATATTTACAAATTCATTACAGAGTCAATGACTTACAAGATGGTCTTGTGCGAACATGTCAGTTACAGGCGTGCACATCATTCATATTCTTTAATTACAATATTAATGTTCGCGAGTATACAATTATGTCTACTGATTAATTATAATAGAAATGAATGACAATAATTGCACTAATATTAATGTAGACTTGAATTAAAATTGTGCTAGAATAAAAATTAAAATAAATTACAATTACATAACACATTAATTACTAGTAAGGTCAAAGATACAATTTAATTACAATTAGATCACAATAAAATACGAGTTAGTCAAGAACAAAATTAAATTAGGTTACAATTGTATGACAAATAAAATACCAATGAGTCACAGATAAAACTAAATATAAAATACTTAATTAAAAATAATTACCTATATATACACTTAAATAAAAATAAAATAAAACTACGAATAAAAGGGCGGGGGTCATAGGGCGTCAAAAAATTCGTCGACATCGCTGTCAACGTGAAAAGTGCCCAGAACGCTGGCAGTATTGCCACGTTGGATGGCAATGCTGATTCTCTGGCCAAGGAAAAGCCCAGCCGTCTGGTCACGTGAAGAGTCGACTAACCGTTTGCTTACGTCTCGAAATACTCGAAGAGCACTCGGACCCCATGGACCTAATGTTTCAACCCCAAACGGCTCAAATATATAACTTCCAATAAGGTTGTTGTATTTGCGCCGTTTAAAACTAAATTAAATTACATCACAAAAAAAAACTATAGTGAGTCAAGATTAAAATATAATAAAATGATGTCAAAGTTAGTTGTATATAAGATATCTCGGCTTATTATTGCAGGGTCTAGGTTTTTTCTATACCTAAATCATAAAAATTGACTTTTTATTAGCTTAAGTTACGAACCTGAAGTCGACCTGGCACTAGCATTTCGTCACGTCTTGATTGATTATTATTTACTTTTCTTGCTTTATCCTGTGTCGTTGAACGAAATAGATTCTAACTGCATCCACTCTTAATTAATAAGTTACCTTCTGTATGATTGGTAATGGTTCTAAATTCCTAGGGTGTGCCACCAGGACGTTAGTACCTACGTGCGTAGGTATCATTAGTCGTGGAGTCCGAACCTTAACCAGAATTAATCAGACTCCAAAAGCTTGTGAACTAGGCCAAACCCTTTCAGCTGTCTTGCAGATTAAAATCCGCAGCATGTACCAATGAAGTCTTCTCACGATATATAATATATCAGCAGAGTAGATATATGTACATTACACAAGTAATTCTACTTAAATGTTTTTACCTACTTACCTAACCTAACGTTCGAAGTTAAAATGTCCACCTGATGCGTTTTAGCCCTGCCTTTAAGTTTTTTTTTAAATATTATTAATAACCTCAATAAAAAAAAAAATCGAAATAGGAAGATGATTGATGAATGAATGAATGTTTCAAGATATTTTAAAATAGAAACCGCTATGTGTATGCAAATTTTAGCACTATAAATACTAGGAGGGGTCAAAAAGTAGTGAGAACGACATACTCCTTGGTAAGAAAAAAAAGTACTGGGAAAAAAATCTTTGATTCTATTTTGTTTTTTTCAGAGTGTTTCATTTGTTTGCTTCGTGTCGGAACGTGTTCTCGAAAATGGATAAATATGAAGTGCGAGCCTTTATACCTCTGTTTAAATAAGTTAACGACGCAAGAGATTCATTGCGATTTGGAGGCAACATAACCCCTATTTACCCCTATTTATTTATTATTACAAATAAATAAATAAATCTCGAGTCGAGTCTGCTCCGCCGTATTCCACTGTCGCAAGGTGGGCTTCTCCATTTCGAGTAGGGAGAACGAGCACGGAAGACGAACATCGTTGCGGCCGTCATCGACGTCAGTCACCCAAGAAAATGTTGCGAAAGTCGAGAAAATTGAATTGAACGATCGAAGAGTAACCATCCTATACTTAATTCAAGAAACGGGCATTTCATATGGAAGTATTCAATCCATATTGAAACAATCTTTGAATATGAGAAAAGTCTCCGCAAGATGGGTGCCGAAAATGTTAACCGACAGTCAGAAACAAAATCGACTTGACATTTCGAAGATATTGTTGGGCATGGAACTTGTCCAACATTGCTACGTTTTAAACAATGCACCTGCCATATTGTCTCTTCACCAGCCTTGGTTGACTGAGTTATAGAATGCCTAAGGCATTAAGGCGGTACCCCGAGCAAAACGCCGCGCAAGCCGTTTTTGTGCTGTTTTTAGGAGCTATCTACTCGTTATTTAAAAAGAAATATCAATTAATAAAAATACATTAAAATTCTACATAATATTGATTCTAAAATGGTAGATTTCGTTTTTTTATAAATGTTGTATATATTTCACTAATCTCCTTCCAAAAAAACATAAAAATGAGAAATAATTATTGATATTATGCATCTCCTCGTAAAGCGTTCATTAATTATTTTTTGTACTAACACTTATGGATAGACAATTTAATAACGAACATTTTTGTAGATTTTTATTTTTCAAAAGACCAAAATTCGATTTTATTCTAAAATCTGGGCGTATTCACTACTGTAATTCATGCGCCACCAGTGCCGCTAGACCAATAGAAATGCTCATATCTCATGCCGATTTTTTGGTCAGGTACCATCTTAAGTCCGCCATTGTACCTTTGTGCATGAAGTTTAAATAAATAAATTAAACTATGTTAAATACAGTCAAGTGGTGACCGCCCGCGCGACTGCATTGTAGTGTTGTGCAATTTACTTTTGTGACGTGTCGAATTGTCCTCGGACGTGCTAGAACAAATTATTTCTCAATTTTAGAGATAAACCTCTGTATCGATTTTGATTAATGCCAGACTCTAAATCGCCCTTGATAGCTTCAAGAGTATAGTTAAAATTTCTACACTCATTCTGGTGTAGTAGTAGAATTTGTCAGGATATTGTCTCTCGTTTTTCATAATATCGATAAAACTTTTCTTTTCCTTGCCCTATAGTCAGTTATATATCATTATCAGTTTGCGCGGCGCGGCGCTAATGGCGGTATGGCGTCCGTTGTCACTCCGTAAATTAAATACCAAAAAAATTGTCAAAAGTGAACATTCAATAGTGTAACATACATCCTTCGGTTCGTAATGAAGTAAACAAACTATATGTGCAATTTGTCTGTGGAAATAATCTTCGAATCTAGTGTAAAGTGTGAAATAACATTTTCAACGGCCCGCGGCGAGCGCGACTAATGCTTGACGCTGCTTTGTTTGCCTACCCGCAACTACGCTGCGGCGTCTGTGCTGTGATCTGCTAGCATCGCCTCAACGATAGCAATGTCGAATCAGTGCAACCTGGTGATCAACGAGCTTCTATGCTTTCTACAGTGTAAGATTGATCTTATGGACGAGCTCATTTTGTTACAAATTTGTGGATCAAATTTTAGCGAGGACGAGATTTTAAAAGCTAAAACTATTCTCGGAGAGGCGACCAATTCCCGTTCCATGCGAAAGGGTGACGGCAAAAATAAGCGTCTACTTCAAGATATCATAAAAACGCTTAAAGAAACTGAACCAACATCTCTCCCCACCTTTGTTGCGAAAGATCTAAACCGCCTACCGCCGGTATATTTCGATTACGTGGACGTATCGAGCCTACTGAAAAGTATTTTAATGCTGAAACAAGACGTCCACCGTATCCAGTGTGATTACGTTAAATCTTCCGAGCTGACTAGAGTACAACTGGAATTGGAAGACATCAAGACCAACCCGCTACGTAAATCATCTTCGGTGATTGAATCAACCGATTTATTTTTAAAATCTACGGCTAATCAGTCCAGCCCGGTGCCGCCGCAGTCGTCGCCGGCTGCTCCCCCGTCGCCCGGTACTCCTGCGCCGCGCCTCGGGCCCGTGTATGTGCGCGACTCGGGCCGCGCGCCGGCTGATCGATCGAACACAGAGAAGACGTTTGCCGAGGCTATTCAAAATAAAAGCCTCAAAAGTAATCCCGTACGACGTACTAGAACTCCTAAAACAACCGATATAGGCCAGAGTGGGATCTTGCTAGATACTGACAACGACGATAGTTTTACCACTGTAGTTAACAAGCGTCATAACTACAAAACAGGAAGAAAAATCAGGAATCAGCAAGGAAAAGCTGTGCTGAAGTCAAGCAAAATTAAAATAGTGCCTAAGTTGTCCTACATTTACGCGTCACGATTTGATACCCACACCTCAGAAAAGGATATTTGTGAATTTATTACGGACGGCGGACACACGGCTGTGAAGGTTGAAAAATTATCTCAATTTAAAGATACTTCATTTTCTTCGTTCAAAATTACAATTGAACAGGAACAGGAATCCACCTTCCTAGACGCAGAGTTCTGGCCTCGTGGTGTGCTGTACAGACGGTTTAAAGAAAAACGCATTAGTACTGATTTAAATAGTCGTCCCGTACTAAAAAGCAATGAAAATTAATATAGTCTCTTTTAATTGCCGATCTATAAAACGGTCGGGTAACCATGTCACGGACTTATGTAAATCGCATGAAGTGATTGCCATACAGGAACACTGGTTACTACCGGATGACCTGGGTTACCTAAGTAATATTCACCCTGATTTTTCCTACCATGGAGTATCGGCGGTGGACACGAGTGCAGGTGTATTAAAAGGAAGACCGTATGGAGGTGTTGCAATATTATGGAAGAAATCATTGTTTGTCAGTGTGACTCCGATCGACACGGGCTCGACGCGCGTCGCGGCTGTGTGTATGCAGCTCGACGGCGCGGCGGCCGGAGTTTCATCGTGATGTCGGTGTATATGCCTACAGAGGACGCGGACAACCTGCCTCTGTTCACGGAGTGCCTCGGTGTGATTAGTGCCGTTATTGAAGTGAATAATGTGGAGAGTGTCTTTGTGCTCGGCGATTTTAATGCTGATGTCGCGCGGTCTAGCAGTCTATTTGGATGTAAGCTGATGGAGTTCTGTCATGATCAAAGCTGGGTTTGTGCGGATCTTGCTGTGCTTGGTATGTCCTCAAATTTCTTTACATATTTGAGTGATGCGCATGGCACCACAAGCTGGCTGGATCATTGCATAGCTACCTCTGCCGGGCTGAGTGTAATTGATAATGTTAAAATATTAAATGATGTTTACTGTTCGGATCATTTCCCTTTAGTAATTAGTTGCAATATTGACGCTATTATGCCTAAAGTAAGTAAAACAAGTACTCACAAAAATAATAAAATTATTTGGGGTACCAGAACTTTTGAACAAAAGTGTAGTTACGCAAAATTGTGTGATAAGTTTCTAAATTTATTTGATTGGCCTACTTTTCCTTGCCATGGTGTATCATGCCAAAGTAACGATCACTTTAGCCAAATTGAACTTTTATATTATCAGATAGTTGACAGCATGACTAAAGCTGCTAAATACTCATATCAGGGCAAAACTCATAACACCAAAAGGACGGTTACAGGGTGGAATTTTCATGTTAAGGACTGTCACATGAGGGCTAGACAGTCCTATCAACTTTGGAATTTTTATGGACGCCCTACTCAGGGAAGGATTTATGATGACATGATTCATAGTAAAAAAGTTTTTAAAAATAAGTTAAAGTGGTGCCAGTTAAATGAAAATAAAATAAAAATGGATATTATAGCTACACACAGATATAATAAAGACTTTGGAAGTTTTTGGAAAGAAACTAATAAATTAAATTATAAATCTAGCCTTCCTTTGTCTATAAATGGTGACCAGAATCCAATTAATATCGCAAATATGTTTGTCAGTAAATTTAATCCGCCTCCACCGGCACTTTCAACCACCACTGTCGGCTGTTCGAGTGGGACGCGCTCGGCCCATGGTGACGCGGGAACGGCGAACCCATCGCCGCCGCCGCCGTCGTCGACGGCGGCGGCGGCGGTGTCGTCCGCCAAACTTAGTGAGTTACACGTCACAGCTGAAGAGGTGTTTCGGTGTGTTAAAGGTATGAAACGGGGTAAGTCTCCAGGTCACGATGGGCTCAGCGTCGAACACGTGTTGTTTGCACCAGCATTGTTGTTCGAAAAAATTGCTTTGTTATTTAATGTTTGTATTGATCACAGCTACTTGCCGGCTGACTTCATGAAAACCACCGTTGTACCGATAGTAAAAAACAGAACTGGTGATGTGTCTAGCCTATCCAACTACCGTCCGATATCTTTAGCAACTATATTTTCTAAAATATTCGAAAATCTGATGATGAAACATTTTAACGAAAAGAATATTCCACTTAATGACGCACAGTTTGGGTTCCGTCGGGGCTTATCCACTGATTTGGCTATTTTCGCACTAAAAAATACCGTTTATAAATATACAAGTAGAAAAACATCCGTGTACTCATGTTTTCTAGACCTCAGCCGAGCTTTTGATACTATTAATTATACTTTGCTCTGGAATAAATTAAGACAAACTCGTGTGCCACCTAAAATTGTAGATCTTTTTGAATTTTGGTATAACAAACAAACAAACCAAGTGAAATGGGACAACGCCTTGTCGGCAACGTATAGGCTGACTAGTGGCGTGAGACAGGGTGGCCTGACTTCCCCGGTGCTATTCAGCCTGTATGTAAACGACCTGATCGAGGAGCTCAGCAGCACCAGAGTCGGATGCCATATTGGCGGGCAGTGTTTAAACAACATTAGCTATGCAGATGACATGGTGCTGCTTAGCCCCTCAGTCAACGGCCTCAGAAAACTTATCTCTGTATGTGAGAACTACGCTTCTCGACATCAACTAACCTATAATGTTACCAAGACAGAAGTAATGATATTTAAACATGATAAGGGCCCTACTAATGTCTTGCCAATTACTTTGTGTGGCTCGGATTTAAAAATAGTAAATAAATTTAAATACCTCGGACATATATTAAATGATAATTTAAAAGATGACGATGATTTGGAAAGGCAAAGACGTAGCATTGCGTGTAAAAGTAACATGCTGAACAGACGTTTCTTTCACTGTTCGAAGCAAGTAAAAATAACTCTGTTCCAGGCTTACTGTCAGTCGTTCTACACGAGCCAACTTTGGTACAAGTACACGAAGAGTGCTTACCACACTCTTCGTGTACAATATAATAACGCGTTTCGGGCAATGCTCAACTTGCCCTGGCGGTGTAGTGCGACTGATATGTTTGCTGTAAACAGAGTTACAGACTTTTTTGCGCTCATGAGGAAACTCAGGGCGTCGTTTTACGCGAGGGTAGTTAATTGTCGAAATGATCTTGTATCGGCGGTGTTTCAAAATGTACATATACTGAGGGAGACAAAGTAAAGGTACTTGATAATTTTATGCGTTTATTTTGGCTCTCTCGGTCTAAAGCTGTGTAAATGTGTTGTCAAATTATTTATTATTTTTATAATTTGATTATTTTTAATTATGTGTTATTGTGTTGTCTGGTTATTTTAAATTTGATTATTTTAATTTTGTGTTATTGTGATGTCCGATTAATTTTAATTATTTAATTGTAAATTTTTAATATGGGTGACATGCCTGAGAATAAACGATTTTTATTTTATTTATTTTATTTAAGTTTCAAAGTGTTATATGTTTAGTGTTGGCTTAATGTACGCTTTGGTGTGAACTAAACGACTGTACAGTACAGAAAACAATTGTTATTAAATAAATAAATATTGTATGAAAAATACTGACTAATTTTATTTTTCAGTTATTTATTTCTTTTCCATTTTAAAATTATTATAAAAACATTTAAATTTAAACTACACTAATGAAATCTAGCGAGTTATTATTTTTATCCACTAAACCTCGCATGCATTTCAAAACACCCTAACAAAACAACCTACTAATAAGTCCATGTTTTAATCCTTATAAAAAGTTAATTCCTAATAAATATGGAATACACGCAACAAACCATAAAAAGATCATCATAAAATTAACGTCTAATTAATAAACTAACTTTAATTCACTCTTTACAAAAAAGTTTTAATACCACATGACATTTACACGATCCTCATCCGATCCTGCCACAGATAACGAAATATTCCCAAAACGTAAATTATTTTCAATTAAAAAAAAGCATAAACAGCGGGCGACATCCCTTTTATAGTTTCACCTTTATTAATGCGTGTTTTTAAAGAATTTATGTTTGACATTTGTGGCTGCATGCGCCGGCTACCATTAGTTAAAAAAAAACTACTGGGTGCATGCTCTATGACTTTTTTTATGCAAAGGATGGCACGGGATGTGTGTGCCGTTTTAAAAAAAAGTGTTTTTACGTTTTAGGGTTCCGTACCTCAAAAGGTAAAAACGGAACCCTTATAAGATCACTTTATTGTCCTCTGTCCGTCGGTCTGTCTGTCCGTCTGTCCGTGTGTCACCACCGTATTTTCGAATTTTGTCAGGAACGGGTGGACCTAGCAAGTTGAAATTTATACCAGACACTGAGGTTTATCGTCCCTATTAGGTGTAAAAATCAAGGTCTTGAGTCAACACGATAAAAATAAATGGGTAAAGGAGATTGCCCATACACAGGCCCCTTATGAGGTATCGCGTCTGCGATTTCAATAATATCCAAAAATAGGATTTATATTTTGTATATATTTTCATCCGTATCCTTTACTTTATATGTACAGACAACAACAGATCAGATGCCTTCACTTGGACATTTGTATGCACCTTATTGCATTGTAATAAGGGTTCATTTCAAGAACAGAAACATCGTTAAATCTTGAGAACCCCGCAAAATAAATAAAAAATATTTTCTAATTATGAATATAACGTGTTTTTTCTACATTATACAACCAAATTCATCAAGATACAACCATTTTTTCAAAGGGGCCCAAGTTCCCTTACAAAATGGGCATTCCCCTTTAGATTTTCGCAAAACTTGTAAGTAGGTACCAAAATTTACCCATTTTTTTTTTATTTTTTTGAATTTTCTCTTTACTTGTGCTGTAAGACCTTGCTTTTAAACAAAATTGACAATTATAGGTCAACTGGAAGTACTCTATAGGTTTTGGGTCGAAAACCTATATGGTAGTTCCCGTTGACCTAGTTACCTAATTATATTGGTGAATGTAGCTGTTTGTACGGAACCCTCGGGCCGCGAGTCCGACTCGCACTGGAACGGTTTTTTTGGTTTATAATTTGTTTTAAATATTTTTCTTTTACTTATTTTTTTATTCAAAAGCTGTTTGAACCGTTTGAACCTAACATGAGTAGAGTAGGCTGATATAATTGTTTATTGAGCGTGATATACATACGAAAACTGAAAAAAAAAACCTTTTTGTCACCATCCTTTCGAGACAACATTCATCATCACCATCCTTTTAATGTTCACACTGCTGGGACAACATTAATAAGTTTAAATTAATTAAATACTTACTCAACTCTTTATTTCTGAATAAATACTTCAAATGTTTCATACCTTCTATATTTGTCTGGCTGCCGGTAATTTTAAATGATTTTAAAGTTAGGAGTAACCAATTTAATTCAGAAAGGTGTTTTGTTAGAAGTCTAGACTGGATTCAGACATTTGCCAAGAAATTTGGACAGCCTTTAAAGATTTTATTAAAAACATGTTAACTTTATTATGAAGCTCTTGGAAAAGCATCATTTTATTAGCAATGGCGACTGTCGAAAACACAAAATGTCACGGATAGATCATTAGAGAAAAAAATAAAAGAAAAAACCAGCGTTGTGGCTCTGTCTCCCACACGAGTCCCCGCATTATGCTGAGCGATGCCCGTTTTGCGTAGTTGTGACGCATACTTTGTAATGATTGTATTTTGTTATTTTTATGGTATGCGTCGTGTCTGGCGCAAATAAACAATTTTTCTTTCTTTGTTTCTTTCTTTCTGAAATGTAACGAATAGATCAGTGAAATTTTGATACCGCCTGGCAATCCCATACACTTTCGGCGTATTCCCAATCGCTAGACTATAAGACTAGCTTTTTCCTGCCGCTTTAATCCATCAGGAAAAATGCATATTTGCCGGAGAAAAATACTTATCTTTACTTCCAGAGGTTTTTTTCCGAGGAATCTAATAATTAATTCGTTATAACATTGTTTAGTTGTTGTTATATTAGGTCCTCAGTAATTATTAATAACTAAGAGACAGCTAGCGTCATCTGTTGTAATTCTCATACACTAACACAACTAACACGAAGTGAGATAAAATCCTGCGCATTGCAATGGAAATAAACAGGTAGATAATATTATCGGCTCGTGTTGGTAGCTTGTGTAGACTACAGACTATAAAAAGCATGCTGTTTTGTTTAAAATTCCATAGTCTGACGCATCTTTACCAAATACCCGTATAATGACCACTTTAGCCCCGGGGGCTACTGGCTCCATTTAATGGAGTATTTCGATAATTCCCTTCAATTATCTTAACACAGTAATTTACTCAAACATTTAAACTATTTCTTGGACATTATGATTTATAGTGTGGGATCTATAATTGTGGTATCCTAATATTTTTTTACTCTTATAAAATCGTTTACACTACAATTTCTAAGGATAGTATTAAAATTTGTATGAAATAACATCTTTGTAAGCTTGTAAAGGTCCCTCGACTTACCCACTTATTTCTTATTTTTTTTTATTTAACAGGTTAGTCCACATAGCAAAAACAATATATTAAAACAAACCCAAAATCCATTTTTGTGCGTTATGGGATTTTGACCCTGTTAATTTGATTTAGCAATTAAAACAGTAATTATCGCCAACCGATTGAGCTGAAGTTTGAATCATAGTTTTTACCGGTAAATCCTAGGTTTTACCATAGTTCGGGCTTTTGCAGTAACATAAATAGGTATGCATGCTTGGTTTGTATGTCAAAGCATGGTAAGCTAAAAGCATGTTATATTTTATTTTATTTGGAACTATGTATGCATTCTGAGACATAGAAACTGTAATATTCCTGTTTTGCATTTTTTTAAATAAAAATCAACAAATAAGACAATTCAAAATATAACAAGCAGAAAATCTGGGGCTGCAAAAACAGGAATCTCCTCACAATGCGAGCCGTATCGAGGTGTGGAGCTTTCTGTATCTTGTCCTTAATGCAACCGCGCAATATACTAATAATAACCACATTGTGTCACATACATCGGCCTAACAAGACCTTCGGCACCTGACATGACTTCCATAGAACCGGGACCTCAGATTCCCGAGATCGTTAAGAGCGGACTCTAGTCAACAGGAATTTGAAAAATAGGTATTTGAAGAAACTATTGCCGTCGCGTCACCTCCAACCTCACCCCGTAAAGTGCGAAAGGGACAGCTGCAGCTCAGGCTGATTTTACCTACAAAAACTTTGACTAAAAGACGTTTCGTATTCTGCTGTTTTCTTCATGAAAACTGGTCTGATCTAAAAAATTCTTATATCAAAATTTAGAGGAAAAGTATATCTATGCTCCTATCATTTCCTTTTTTGTTAAAAACTTATAAATTTTGTCTGAAAGTTTGTCAGTTTTGAACATGGCGGTAAAAACGGGCTTTTTTTTCGGATTTTTGGATTGTCATATTTCTTTTTGTGATTATGTTTTGGAAAAAAGGAAATGATACGGGCACGTATTAATTAGACCTAGATTTTATGGAAAAAAATCATTGCTCTAGAGGCATTATCCACGAAGAAAACTGCAGAATGTGTTTGTATGGAGAAAGTCTCACTAGAGTCCCCTCTTAAAGACATATTAATAACTCTTTATTTTCGGGCAACTAAGGCTCATAGATACAAAACAAAAATTAATTATACAATAATAAACTAGTACATAATTATTAACAAGATAACACGAATCTATTAAATACATTGGGTCGGTGACGTATTGCGCTGAGTCGTGGTGTTAAGTGACCTGCCGCGGAAACGCCGATACACGACCCCCGTCGCGCGTCGGCCAAAATTCTTCCTTCATGAAGGTCTCTTGATGATGATTCGGAACCCACACCACAAAAGATTTGAAATTAATCTTGTAACGGAAGAATTTGATCTTTACCTTTATGATTGCACTGACAGTTTTGAAGCTTATAAAGATATGAAGCTTATTTAAAAGATACATATGCGCGAGCTGGCTGACCAAAACCAGATGTATCCTCCGACTGCACAGTAAGATTTTCTTCTTGTTTTCGTCGTTTTAGTTCGCTTTTCAAGCAGTCGAGTTTGTTGTTATTTTTAAATATTTTTTTTATTTACAACTTTTTTTTTTTTAATTAGGTACATTTAAAGTAATATATTTTTGTAATCACCTCTTAAAACTCTTCATTTTGATACCCCACACACGATAGGATTGGAAGAAAAAAAAATTTGAAATCCGGCATTTTTCTATTTTCTAATTTTAATGTAGCTAGTGACACTCGCAGGGTTAAGACGAATCGATTGATGTAAGAATCATCAAAATGGGCCAACGCATTTGGTATCTAGAACGCCACATAGGAACAAACATACATACATAC
Organism: Orthosia gothica; assembly: GCA_949775005.1. NCBI lineage: Eukaryota > Metazoa > Arthropoda > Insecta > Lepidoptera > Noctuidae > Orthosia > Orthosia gothica. The sequence continues at coordinate 3,706,044 of OX459058.1, read as the reverse complement.
ATAGAATGATAAACACATTACTCTCCTTCGGCAGTCGGGTAAAAAGTAGGCCTAACTTAACTTGCAAGATTCGATTAGACACCAGGGCATGTGAAAGTAAATATAATCTTGTAATTAAATAACAGAGTCCTTGCAACAGACTACTGAGACAACTTCAGTCTCTACTCACCCCACATACAAATTCAAAGACAGAACATACTAACACACCCCGCAGTGCAATTTACTAAATCTCGTAAAGGCGGGCACACACTGGCTGGCGCAAAGTTAATAATGAGCGTTGCAATTAAAGCGCGTTACACACCTGCGGGTTTGCTCTGAATTCATTTTTATTACTCTTTATTAAAATGCTCACGGCGTGATATCTGAATAGCAATTTTTCTACAGGTTGAGTTTTAACTAATTGCAAAGAGGTCATAAAAAAGGCGAAAATCGGTTAGAGTTTCTCTAGATCTTATAATAAAAATCAAATGGCAATCAAAGACGTCAGGCTCATCTCAACAACTTTCCGCCCTTTTGGACGGACCTCTTGTCTTGGCTTAAGGGAAGTGTCAAATTGGAGGCAATGGCTGGCTGCGTGTTGGCTGATATTTAGCGGGTTTCTTACACTTTTTGAGGAGATAAAATTATTAATGATGTTAAACACCCCTACACATTACTCACTAGTCCCTTTTATTTATTTTTTTGTTTTTGGATATCATCCAATGACTTCTCCCGCTCTGGGTGAAGTGGCAGGGCGTGTCAGACTTTAACTGACTAAAACCCACCCGTGTTCTTTCAGTTGTTTGATCCAAGGCCGTGGTAACTCATTATAATTTTCAAATTTATCCGCGACCCAGACAGGCATCGGCCCTAACAGACCCTGTCAGTTTTGCTGACGTCTCTTTGAGGTGCAACATTACCTGTCGACTCGGGCCTGGTCCTTATCGGACGGCGAGCTAACCATTAGTCGCCGTCTGCAAGCCCGCTCTTACGGTGGCCGGGAATCGACTTGCGACTCCCGACGCCCAGGGCGTCTCCTGCGGTAGCTAGGGGTGTGAGTCTTCGTTGCATCTTCCTGACGCATTTCGCCTCTTTCTTCGCGAGCATTACTGCTTTGCAGAAGGAGGTGACAGCTTCCCATGCCCTATCGCCCCGTACCATGGCCAGAATCAGGGCCAGACGCGAGAGGTCACCACCGCCGATCGCCTCTACGAGGACCGGCGTTGACACACTACTAGTCTACCAGATGTACTACAGGGTACCAGCACTTGTTTGATATACCAACTAGTCGCACTAAGTACTTCCCCTCCACATTCATTATTCGCATGGCCAAAGTATGGAGCTCTCTGCCAGCATCTATGTTCCCTAACTTATGACCCGTTAGCCTACAAAACAAGAGTCTCACAGAGCTCATCCATCGCTTACCATCATCTACATATTTTGCATCATCATCATCATATCAGCCGAAAGACGTCTACTGCAGGACATAGGCCTCTCCCAAGCGTCGCCACATTGATCGATCCCCGCAACCTTCACCAGGTCATCGGGCCCTAGTGGGAGGTCTTCTAAAGCAACGTATTCCGGTTAGCGGTCGCCACTCCAGAACCTTTCTGCCCCGTATATTGCATGCCGTAATGTAAAATGTATCGGGGCTCACTAAAAAGTATTTATATGTATACCTATCATCTAAAGCAAATAATTCATTATTTCTATCAGGTGAGCAATCACTACTGTATTAAAATTCACCCTGTATAATAATAATATGTTTAATTTTGAATAGAATATTCAAGGGTGCCTTATCATAAAATATCTTGAATCAAGTTGTAAATCTTTTCAAAGTAACACGTGTAATTTTCTTTAATTATTGCGTGAGTTAGTATGCAAATTAAGTTTTAGAATTTTGAACAGAGCATAAAATTGTTCGGGGAATAATTAGAGTTCGGGTGTTGAAAATGTTTTTTGAAAAATATATTCTAGATTTTGAGCCCTACTAACGAATAAGATTTAATCATATTTTTTTTCTTTGAAATACCTTATGCAAACGTTCATTAATATAACAAAAATCGCGTTGTCTATGCATTCCGCTTATGACACGTTTAAAAGTACCTAGAGGTTATGAGATCATCTTTTTACAAACTTTTATTTCACTTGCAAAGTATGAATGTGTGAAATCTTTTAACTGAATTTTAAAGCAGTTATTCTCCACCGATTAAGATGAAATTTTAAATACACGTTTAGTTTAGATGACAATGCATGGTTACCAAAGTGACGTCATTCTAAATCAAATATGGTGGACGGCCCAATATGGCGGACTAGTTATTTTTGTGCACTGTTATTTTTTGATATGGGTATCAAATGAAAGGGTTTGCTGAGAAGAATGCGGAAAAAGCATGTTACAAAAATATAAAAAAATTGCTCTGGTCTAGCAGACTATATGCACATAACGTGAAAACGCCATCATTTTGCCACTGTGACGGATCAATGTTGTGACAGAAATGCTCAAGTCACGTCTTTAAGTCTGCCCACCGGTGGGTTCCAGCATTGTCGAGATGGGGGGCTCAGTTGCCGTGGCTTGGTCACCCATGATGATGCGAAGAGGAACCCGAGGTGGGGGCCGCTCGTCAGGGCTTTTGTCAATTAAGCCGACGACGTAGCGGTCAACAAGTAGGTTGCGTTGCGGCTTGGTAACAGGTGACATCGCAACTGAGGCGGGCCGCGATGTCTTATGGATCGTCCCAGGTGTCATAAGATACCGCGGCTGAGGTAGGAGGCCGCGGCGGGAGAGGAGTACCGGTATTACGGTGCGCCGCTCTGTCTACCTTCTGTCTGATGGTGGATGCGGTGGGGCCGCAGGGGAGGAGGAGTGTCGTTATAGCGTTGGCCGCTCTCCCTATCTCCTGCGGCCGAAAAATGGTAGATGGCGGGGCCATTGACCTTGACCCGTCACAAGAGGACCAAGGGTGCCATACACGGAGATGTCTGGCGCCCATGTGCTGCAGTGCAGTTTGTTCTGGTGCGCCGGTGATAGGGGTCACTGCCGCGAGGAGGGTCCGGTCACGGACAGCCGCGGCGGGTTCGCGGTGAGTGCTAACGCGAGCCCATGTTCCCGCCATAAGCGGCACAGGAGGACACCGTGGAGCTTTAGTGAGTTGGAGTCAAGTCAAGTCAAGAAAAATCAAAAAAACGGAATTTAAGTCTATACCTTATAGTTTTGTACAGTATACAAGTCTGAACATCCTTATAAAAATTTTAAAATGACGTAATGTAATATTAAGTGTAAACTCGGACGTGAACACAAGAGGCGCATATTTTAGCAGTCACTGCAGTTGTTGTATTTCTAAATAAACATACGTTTAATTATAAGACTAATAGTGACATTACTCTTGCTGAAGCAGAATTCACGAGTTTTGTTTTATTTTGTGGAAGATTAGGAATTAAATAAGTAGGTGCAGTAAAATACAAAAATATGTATGTAAGAGTGTGTCTTTTGGATCTCAGGCATGGATGACAAATATTTTTTTTTTTAAGAAATCTTTGGCCCACACTAGGAATTTCTCACTATATCGTGTTGAGTTTTCAAACATTTAAACTCAATGGTTATGGTCCCGACTTACGAGTTGTAGGTCGTGGGTTCGAACCCGAGCAGGCGCTTTACTTTGTGTAATTTATTTCATCACCACTGCTCTCAAAACGGTGAAGGAAAACATCGTGAGGAAACCGGCATGTCCTAGAACCAAAAATTCAAAGACATGTGACATTTACCAATCCGCACTAGGCCCGCGTGGTGGATTATAGCCCACTCCCTCTATGAGAGGAGGCCTGTGTCCTAGCAGTGGGAACATTAAAAAGGCTGATGATGATGATGATGACACAAGACACCTAGATCCGGAACAACTATCTGAAGGCCATACAAATATTTGTTCCGTGCGGGAATCGAACCCGTGACACGCTGTTTATCGTCATTCATCGTCTGCTTAGTTTTTTTGGATTAGGAATCTATTCGGATACAAAACAGATGAATACCAGAATTTTACATGAAGTGACGGGATCAGATCGGGGGGATCCGACCGGAACTAATCTATCTGATATCCACTACCCAATAACAGAATATACATGGCATGACTGAAATAATAACAATAAAATAATTAAAAGAAAACTAACTTTATTTTCCTACGTGGGTAGGCGTGACAAGTGAACATTCATTTTTAGCTCCCTTTATTAAAATTAATTTAAAATAGTTATTAATTGTTTTTCAAAGTTTTTATGTGCTAAATAACTAAAAAACTCACCTTCGCTTCATATTTTCCTCTCACTCTCTATCACAACCACAACATTTTCATAATTTCCAAACATGGACAGCAGGCTGCCACATAGCATGGAAGAACTGGAGAAGCTGTTTAGCTCCCGCATGGAGCACTATGAAGAAAAGCTGCAGAGAGCTACAGCTGGAAGTGACTCCACACACTGTGACCTGGCATCTTTATCTAAGGATTTCACCGAATTCAAGTATTTTGTATGCAAAACACTATCACATTTTAAAACGCAGATTCAACTGTTATCATCGAGCCTGGATAGTCATGAGACAGCAATGAGGAGAAAAGTTTTGCTGTTTCATGGAATTCCTGAGAGACCTGGAGAGAAGTTGTGCGACAGAATCTATGAAGTTATCTCCAACCAGCTCAAGATGGATGACTTCAAGATTGAGTATCTGAGTGTCTGCCACAGACTTGGAGCCGCCCAGGGTAAAACTAGACCCGTCCTGGTGCGTTTCAATGAGATGGAGCATCGCCGGTTGGTCTGGGACAGCAAAACTTCGCTCAAGGGCAGCGGGATCACCATTTCAGAATTTCTGACAAAAACACGGCACCAAGTATTTATGGCCGCCCGCAAGCACTTTAGCATCAACAGTTGCTGGTCTGCGGAGGGAAAGGTTATCATCATGACGCCTGACAAGACTCGCCGGAAGATAACATCAATGGGTGAGCTTCAGTCATTAATCGCGCTATTTCCCACTGCAGCCACTGCCGGTTCATCCAACGATCCTGGGTCTGCTGCCTCCACCTCGCCTGCTGCCGCAGCCGCCTTGCCTAAAACCGCTACCCCTAGAGCGAAGGTTATGAGGAAGGCCCGTCGCTGAGTCTACGGTTTCATTTATTTGAACCCCGTGCATATTTTAATTCGGCCACTTGTAATGACGTAACTAATAATGTCGGTACATTTTTGGACTAGTTTTTTCTGTTAAGTTAATCTACCCTTACAATAATCTTTGCTGTAACATCTATTTTATTTACTTTTCACTCTGAATGTCTGCTGGTAGATGTTTATAGTTTTATTTGTTTACATTTTTATTGTACTTGACATGATGACATTTGACGTCTGTCAATTTCTTAATTTCTGTTTACGTTTCGTTACACTGTGCGTTTATGTTCGTTAGTTGTGATGACTGAAATTCTCGAATGCTTTTTAATCTTTAATATTTTGTTTAAATCTCTTCCAACAACAGCGAGCAGGTGGTTTTATTGGTTTAGCGCACTTATTATTATTATTTTCTGATATTATTTTTATTTAATATTTTTTTATTTAGTATATATATTTGCAACTTATGACCGATGGTGATTTTGATGATGACTTTTTCTCATGTTCTTCCACTTCCAGCAGCTTCCTTAGTGCGGCAAGCGATTCATCGTCTACTCTGACTCTTGGTGATCAGATTTCCTCTTTGTTTTCCCCTTACCCCAATAACCTCAACATAGCTCACATAAATGCCCAGAGTGTCCCTAGCCATTACTCTGATCTTCTGGCTTCCATTAATTGTGCACACTTAGATGCTCTACTGATCTCAGAGTCATTTCTCAAACCGTCACTTTTATCTGTACACTATGCCCTCCCTGGCTTTGTTCTTATTCGAAATGATAGAACGGGGAAGGGCGGTGGTGGTGTAGCTATTTATTTGCGAGCTGGTATTCCTTATAAGGTTATCAGTACATCACCATCTTCCTACTCGGGGTCAGCAGAGCATCTGTTTTTAGAAATCACTTTACATCACGCTAAGATGCTTCTTGGAGTGATGTATAGTCCTAACCTCAGTATTGATTACTTTGACTCTTTCGAATCCCTTTTAAATGATGTGTGTCCTACTTATGACCACGTAGTTCTGATGGGTGATTTTAATACTTGTCTCCTTAAAAATGACTCTCGTACTCGCAAACTTCAATCTCTTGTATCTTCTTTTAATCTCAGTATTTTACCTCTTTCCGCTACTCATCATTTCCCTAATTGCACATCTTCTCTTTTGGACCTCATTATTGTTTCAAAATCTAATAATGTGTCGGTTCACGGTCAGCTCACTGCTTGCTTTTCCTATCACGATTTAATCTTCATGTCTTACAAGATTCGTCCTCCCAAGCGCAAGCCATCATTCATTTTCCTTCGGAACTACAAGGGCATAGATCAGGAGGCGCTACTGCGAGATGCTGGTGTCATCGATTGGACGGATGTTTTAGAGAGTTCATGTATCAACGACATGGTTCATATTTTCAACTCTCAAATACTTAGCCTTTACGAACGTCATGCTCCTATACGTAAAGTCAAAGTCAAATATGTGCCGGCACCCTGGCTCACTCCTGCTATTAAGGATGCAATGGCAATTAGAGACTGAGCCAAAAGGAGGTTAAAGCGCCGTCCTTCCGAACACAACCTGAGTTCGTATAGAGAGATGCGTAATCGCTGTAGTCGTATGTGTAGAGATGCAAAGAGACGCTACTTCCATCATTCTCTTGACAACCGTAACTCATCTGAAGTCTGGAAGTTTTTGAAAACTGTCGGCATTGGTAAGTCCCCTGTCGCTTCTAGTAAAGGCATTGACGTGTGTGCTCTAAACAAACATTTTTCACTTCCACCCGTTACGTTGGATCCACACGTCAAATTATCAACATTAAATAAACTTTCCGTTTTGCCAGTGCCGCGGTGTTCGTCTTTCGATTTCAGTCCTGTGAGTGAAAGTGATGTCAAAAAATCTATTTGTGCTATCTCCTCCTCCGCTGTTGGTAATGACGGGCTTTGCTCAAGAATGATTTCTCCTATCCTCTCCACATTACTTCCCGTTTTGACCCACATTTTTAACTTCTCCTTGTTTTCTTGCACTGTTCCCGATGCTTGGAAGCTAGCCCATATTATTCCACTACCCAAAATCCCTAACCCGGTCGCAATGACTGATTTCAGACCCATTTCCATCCTTCCTTATCTTTCCAAAGTTCTTGAGCACATTGTCCATCAGCAATTGTCTCTGTTTCTCTCTAGTAATGATCTTCTTAGTCCTTTTCAATCTGGTTTCCGGCCCGGTCACAGTACTGTCACAGCTCTTTTAAAGGTTACTGATGATATCCGCCGGGCTATGGACCACAAATCTCTTACTTTACTTGTACTTCTCGATTTCAGCAGCGCTTTCAACTCTGTTGACTTCGATATCCTTCTTGGGATCCTTAAATCTTTCAATTTCGCCTCTTCCACTATTGACTGGTTCAACTCCTACCTTGGAGGCCGCTCGCAGCGGATACACCTTGACGAGACTTTTTCGGATTGGTGTTCTCTTACCGCGGGTGTGCCACAGGGTGGCGTTCTCTCTCCTCTTCTCTTTTCTATTTTTATTAACTCTGTCACTAGAGTCATCTCGTGTAACTTCCATCTCTATGCTGACGACTTGCAGCTTTACCATCATTTTCCAATACAAGATGCGGAAGCCGCTGTGTCTGCCATTAACGGTGAACTGGAATTGATTGGGGAGTGGTCGCGGTCCTTTGGGCTCCAAATCAACCCTAAGAAGTCTCAGGCCATGGTTATCGGCGGTAGGCATATGCGAAACAGGCTTGATGTTGCGGTGCTGTCTCCTCTCAGTTTGAATGGAGTTCAAATTGAATACGCTAGGACGGCTAAAAACTTGGGGGTGATCATGGCACCTATTTATCATGGACTGGACATGTCGCTGAAGTCAGTCGCAAGGTGCACTACACTTTCCACTCGCTGAAGTGCCTTCAGAGCTTTTTGCCCTTGAACACCAAAATTTCCCTAGCTCAAACTCTTATTCAGCCCATCATCGACTACGCCGACGCCTGTTATTTGGATGCCACCGAGGAGCTTTTAAATAAACTTGAGCGTTTGCAAAATATATGTATTCGTTTTGTTTTCAATCTCAAAAAGTATGATCATGTTTCAGGCTTTCGCAAAATGCTCAAGTGGCTCCCTATTCGACTTCGCAGGAACTCTCGGATTTTGTGTCTGCTATTTAACGTCCTTCACAACCCTAAAACGCCTTCCTACCTCCGCGAACGCTTCTCCTTCTCCCGTCCTTCCGATGCACTTTGCAGGTCGCATCTTAAACATCTCCTTGAAACACCTTCCCACACTACCGACTTTTACTCCTACTCCTTTACTGTACACGCGGTGTGGTTGTGGAACTCGTTACCGCCTGATATTAGGGACTGCCAAACTCTTGCAGTTTTTAAAAAGAGAGTAAAAGAGCATTATCTTGCCATTCCGTCTTAGTTGCATATAATTATGTATTATTATTTATGTATTTATGACATTAGTTAGTATTTATTATTGTAATATTTATTTTATTAATATGCATGTATAAAAGAGTATATATTAATGATCTATATTGTATTCTTCTTTATTGTGAATTGTTCAAAATATTTTTATTTTTATTTCCCCTCTACACACGGTGTCTACATATCTTTTTTTGCAACTCTCCTCTCGCAGGTATGCTGGAAGAGATTTCGATAGAAATAAGCATACCTTTGTACCTATTTTCTGTTCCTTCTTCTTGTCTATTTACTATGTGTGTGTACATTAATGGTTAAATAAATAAAATAAATAAATAACTTTTTAACAATAAATCAAACCGACTTCGTGTCGAATAACGGAAAAGAATGGGTACAAAAGACACCGACTTCGGAAAAGAAAGTTATTTTTCACTTTGTAGTGTTTTGTTTTGAAATTCGGCTTGATTTTTTGTTAAAAAATTATTTATTTTCCTCTTTTTAGTTTTGGTAGGTACCTCGAATTAACATAAAAATAATTTATAGCCAAAGTACATCTCATGACGATTCCAAGAAGCCAAACCACGACTAGGATACATTGTTTTATTTCGGAGTTCATAAAAAAAGAGAACATACATAAAAAAAAGATTCCTACGAATTGAGAACCTCCTCCTAGTTTTGAAGTCGGTTACAAATATTTTTTTAAAACAAGCTTTTAAAGGAAAAAAAAATAAGAAATGTAATATCGCTTTTCAACACATATCCAATTAGCTCTTGTTTGATTGAGTAGTTGAAATTGCCACCTTTCGGCTCCTTCGTGAGAACAGTTCAATAATACCATATTATTTCAATATTTCCAAAGATCGATTAGTTACTAGTAGCCGAACACACCTACGAAAGATCGATTGGTTACTAGTAGCCGAACACACCTACGATAGATCGATTAGTTACTAGTAGCCGAACACACCTACGAAAGATCGATTAGTTACTAGTAGCCGAACACACCTACGATAGATCGATTAGTTACTAGTAGCCGAACACACCTACGAAAGATCGATTAGTTACTAGTAGCCGAACACACCTACGATAGATCGATTAGTTACTAGTAGCCGAACACATCTACGAAAGATCGATTAGTTACTAGTAGCCGAACACACCTACGAAAGATCGATTAGTTACTAGTAGCCGAACACACCTACGATAGATCGATTAGTTACTAGTAGCCGAACACACCTACGAAAGACCGATTGGTTACTAGTAGCCGAACACACCTACGATAGATCGATTAGTTACTAGTAGCCGAACACACCTACGAAAGATCGATTGGTTACTAGTAGCCGAACACACCTACGATAGATCGATTAGTTACTAGTAGCCGAACACACCTACGAAAGATCGATTATTTACTAGTAGACGAACACACCTACGAAAGATCGATTAGTTACTAATAGCCGAACACACCTACGAAAGATCGATTAGTTACTAGTAGCCGAACACTCCTACGATAGATCGATTAGTTACTAGTAGCCGAACACACCTACGAAAGATCGATTAGTTACTAGTAGCCGAACACACCTACGATAGATCGATTAGTTACTAGTAGCCGAACACACCTACGAAAGACCGATTGGTTACTAGTAGCCGAACACACCTACGATAGATCGATTAGTTACTAGTAGCCGAACACACCTACGAAAGATCGATTGGTTACTAGTAGCCGAACACACCTACGATAGATCGATTAGTTACTAGTAGCCGAACACACCTACGAAAGATCGATTATTTACTAGTAGACGAACACACCTACGAAAGATCGATTAGTTACTAATAGCCGAACACACCTACGAAAGATCGATCGGTTACTAGTAGCCGAACACACCTACGAAAGATCGATTAGTTACTAGTAGACAAACACCCCTACGAAAGATCGATTAGTTACTAGTAGCCGAACACACACAAACGACCTACCTGGGATCAAACCCACGACGTACAACTTGTAAGTCGCGGCCTTTACCATCAGGCCACCACTGCTCTCTTCAAGGTAGGAAATATATAAGGCTTAATATATGTTTCGGGATATTTACCATGTATATTTTGATTTTGGTTGAGCGCTCGATATTCGTGAACAATGTCGAGTAACTAGTGAGACGAGTTCTGAACAATATAAAAAAATGGGTATCTAGTGAGACGAGTTCTGGTAGTAGCGGCATCGTGCGTGCAAAACGAGTGAGGAAGAGGGTAGACAGTAAACAATCACCACCCACAAAGACTTTAGTTCTCGAAATATCGAGCTCTCATCCAAAATCAAAATTTACATGGTAAATATCCCGAAAAAATATTTATTCGAATGATTGACCATATCAGCTTAAAATAAAAAAGACGGGTAGAAAGAACTGACTGACTGGTGGTAAGACTTTCGGTGTTTCAACTAACTGGTGCTGTTTGTAGAAATAATTAGCTTAGTGAATTCTCAGTCAAACACAACAATTCACTACAAGTACACTCTAACAGAAAGTCTTCGATCACTAGAAAGGGCAAAAATATCAAAAGAGGCCAAAAGATCTCATATCTTTCAGCTACCAAACTGCACCAAATTACTATCCCCTGCAATCAACATCAAAACCTTCAAATGCCAAACACAACCAATACCTCGAAACAGATGTCGATGAGAAATCCAAAATCTATAGTAGTCGAACAAAGCGACGCAAAACTTTGACAAAACAAACCGGGAGCCCCTTTTAAAAAACATTATCGTTCAAACGGAGCCACTCTGTGCGAACCTCTAGAGCTATGAGTTGGGGTGCTAGTAGCAGCGGATTTGTGAAGTAAAGGAAGTTCTCTCTGGCTTTCAAAATCCAGCAATCATCATTCAGCAATAGATGGTAAAGCTGGACTAAGAGAGTGTTTAATATAAGGGACAAATGGTGGCCAAAGAAACGATGAAAGAATTTCTTAAGGCCGAAGTTTTATTCGAGCCTTTAAACCTATCACTTTAAAGGCTCGAATGATCGAAAAAATCAAATGAAGACCAAAGCAGAATTGAGGCGGAAAAGATTGTGTCAGATAATATAAATGGAGGAAATGATTATATGACACCAAACAAGTTAAGGGAAAATGAAGCAAAAGTGAAACTAGAGAGGCAGAAGATCAAGAAGTACAATAGGAAGCCTAGTAAATAGTATTTTGATGTTTCGAGGTGTGTAAGATCAAACCAGAAGCCGGATTACTGTGTGGTTTTATGACACGTTGTGATATGACGTAGGCATGAACAGATTCGTTTCATTGATTTATCTCGCGACAAGACACAGTATTTTTACCCAAACCAGAGTCTTTTCTGAGTTCCGAGAAGAGCAATTCCTACTTTTTGAACGAATTTTCGAAAAGGAGAAGGTTCTCAATTTGGATGTTTCTGTTTTTTATGTAAGTTCGGGCATAACTCCGTCATACGAGTATATAGACGAATTTGCAAAATTATTTTTTTTGTTTGAAAGGGTAAACTCTTGAAGTGATCCAATTGTCACCAAATTCAAAATCGAGGGAACGCCGGAAATATTATAGGCAGCCCTATAGCGATTTTAATATTTTCAATAACATAGTAAGCATTTTCACTCAGAAAGTATCATTTTGTGAAGTGGAACTGATGAAGAAGACCACAGATGGCCAATGGAACTCCTTGATAAGTATCTCAAATAGTTAAGCGACTATGATGAAGTAAATACTACTAGGTACAGATTAAAATGGTACCATCAAACTGATCTGATGATGAAGCCGAAAGGTAGACACTGGAACTCCGTAATAAAACAATGTATCCTAGTCGTGTTTGGAATTAAATGAGATGTTGGTAATATGGGGTACCAACACTAAAAAAAATAAAATGAAAAACTTTTTAACAAAACACTACAAAACGAAAAATAACTTTGATTTCCGAAGTCGGAAAAGATAAAAAAAACAATAGGTACCAAAGACGGGTTTTTACATTATTAAAAATCTAATCCACAAAGAATAAGCACTTAAAATTGCTAAGAAACAATATAAAATTGGCAATCATCTCCATGACTCCCGACAGAAGTGAAATCATAAAACGCCACATTAGTAAGTCGATGATACGAAGACGTTTTGCCCGTAGTCCTAGAAGTCGCTCAAGGCGGCTAAAGAAGTTACCACTTCAAACCAAACTCTAATCCAGCCCGCTCCGCTTATAACCCATCGCTCGCACCAAAAACCAACATCGAATTAATAGCAAAGAGCAATTCAATAATGCTTCAATGATTTTTAATATTCGAACAATTCGCAGCCTCGATGTATTGTCCATTCACCGAGACCAATTTTTGGTTGAAACTGCCCAATAAGACAAATCAAACTCTAACAGCCTGTTCAAAAAGTTCAAATTCGGTTGTACATGGAATTTAAAAGCACATCCAGACATGTGTGGAGAATAATTACAGGGTTGCCGTAGACCAATATTTCATGGTTGATCAACCAACATCATAAGATGAGATAGAATTTTTCAATAAAGCTATTTTAAATCGGTTCACACTGGCTGCACAGTGCACTTGCGAAATTCTTTTTTTGAATTTTTATTTTTTTGTTGTAGCAGACTATTCGAAAATCAAACAGTTTAAAATTATGATACACAATGATTTTAGAGTAGTTAAAATGTGGTTTGGGGTATCCGACAGTTGTGATAATGGATCTGTGGTCAGGTTAGAATGGTTGTCTGTTTAAATTCAGACATTAATTCATTTGTTTTAATCAAACAGACACACGTTCAACAATCACACTTCTTATTATGTACCATAAAAAATGCTTATAATTAATTATAAGAAGAAAAAATTTGAGACAAAGTCACATTCTAAATATCAGCGATAATATTAGTGAAACTGTTCGAAATAGGATTGATCGTGGATTGACAAATAAATGCGAAATTTAATTTGGCCATTCTCATTTGACAAAGCTTGTGAGCTCGTATTTGTACGAAATTCATATTCCAATTGTAATCTGACAATCTGGATTGTAACATCACGGAGTTTCGACCAATTTGTGTTACATACAAAACGTTTTGTATCATTTATTTTTGCTTTTCAATGACATATCCCAACATTTTTCCAGCAAGCAGATCTGCAGTTAGAAAATTGATCAGCATTTATATATATATATATACGAGGAGGGATTAAAAAGTAGTGAGAATGAGATAGAATATAATGACTATTGATAACTTAATAATTTATTTTTCTACATAGTTTCCGAGTCTCTCTACACACCGAGTCCAGCGCTTTTCCAAGGCTTCAATCCCTTTCACAAAAAAACTTTTGGCTTTGTCCTGCAAAAAGCTCTCCACGGCATCCATCACCTCGTTATCGTCTTCGTACCTGTTTCCCCTTAAGTATTTTTTAAATTTGGGGAACAGATAAAAATCGCTAGCCGCCAGATCTGGTGAATAAGGGGGGTGTTCAACCAATTCGAAGCCAGCTTGCTGAATGGCAGCCATCGCAACTGCCGACCTGTGCGCGGGTGCTTTGTCAGGATGAAACAGCACGCGCCTTCGAAGTTTCCTACTCCTTTTCTCTTTGATGGCATTCCTCAACTTGGGGATTAAAGGTGCATAATATTAGCCTGTAATAGTGGTTCCACGCTCCAGGTAATCAATCAACAATATCCCTTCTGAGTCCCAAAACATTGAGGTCATAACCTTACCAGCCAATGCCACGACACGAAACTTCTTCGGGGTCGGTGATGATGGCCGTTTCCATTACGAAGATTACTGTTTTGTCTCGGGATCAAAATGGGGTCCATACCCATGCTCCGTCCATTGTTACGAAACGAGACAAAAAGTTTTCAGAATCTTCTTCGAACTTGTTCAACAATATCGAAGATAATATGTCAAGTCGATTTTATTTCTGACTGTCGGTTAACATTCTCGGCACCCATCTTGCGGAGACTTTTCTCATATTCAAAGATTGTTTCAATATGTATTGAATACTTCCATATGAAATGCCCGTTTCTTGAATTAAGTATAGGATGGTAACTCTTCGATCGTTCAACACAATTTTCTCGACTTTCGCAACATTTTCTTGGGTGACTGACGTCGATGGACGGCCGCAACGATGTCCGTCTTCCGTGCTCATTTTCCCTACTCGAAATTGAGAAGGTCACCTTGCGACAGTGGAATACGGCGGAGCAGGCTCTCCTAATGTTGCCTCCAAATCGCAATGAATCTCTTGCGTTAACTTTATTAAACAGAGGTATTTAATAAGGGCTCGCATTTATTTTTTCTCCATTTTCGAGAACACGTTCCGACACGAAGCATACAAATGACTACATTCAGAAAAAAACAAAAGAGAATCGAAGATTTTTTTCTTGATTATTACCTATTACAAATATGTATCTGAGCTATACCTGCTAGTATTTTTAAATTTTGACCAAGGAGTATGTGGTTCTCACTACTTTTTGATCCCTCCTCGTATATATATATAAATGCTGATCAGGTATATAGTAGGTATAAACATTGGTGAGCAGCAGATCTGCAGTTAGATTTTCATGTTTCTTGCACATTCATGCATCTTTCCATAAGTCTACCTATAGAATTTGTGCGCCTGGTACGTGTATATGCCGAATATCACAATTTTGAACAAAGGATTCGTTTTTTAACCGATTTCGAAAAGGAGGAGGTTCTCAATTCGACTGTTTTATATGTGTGTTACTTAATAACTTTTACTAGTGAACCGATTTTGATGATGTTTTTATATTTGAAAGCTGGTTCTCGTGTAATTAAATTTATTTGATGAAGAACTTCGCAGATATAAAACAAAACTCTTCAACAAAAAACAGCGGCAAACCTCTCGGGATTGTTGCCATCGCATGTCTGTTTATTGTTTAGGCCGATATGCTCCAAAGGGGTACGCAGATATGTACAGTTCACCCTGGTACACTCTCATTTCGCCGGCTGTGTTCAAGTTTCATGTCATTCGGGTAATCTATTCTGACATAACAGTGGGCATTTTAGATATTTATCACAACTAAAAAGTGAAAAATAAAATCAATTTTACAAAAAAATACAGCCTACTTCCACATAAAAACAATACAAAGTAAAATAATTACTTTATTACTATGAACCAGATATTGTATGTATTTTGTGTCTTTGTTTTATTATTTTGCTGACATTGTATTAATTTGCTTAAGGTAGTTGTTTCTGCATGTGTTACTTCTCTTTTTAATATGTAATGTTCAACACAATGTAAATTGTTAATGAATAAAAAAAAAAACTGAGACTGAGACCGACTTCAGAAATTGAAGTAATAAAAAAATGTTTTGAAATAAACTATCTTAATTTGAGTTTATGGTCACCCCCTGATTAGCAACAACAATAATAAAATTGACAAAATGACAAAAGGCATTCACGTCTCGACATTCCGGTAGCAGTTATGCCTTTTTAACAATCATTTTGGACTTTTCAACAATCGTTATAGGTGATAGGTTGTTACGTTTGTCTAGATTCAACCCCAATTATTAGACAATCTGTAGGCATACCTGATACAATACCTGAAGCATCGCCAGACAGGTTTCAATTTTAGAGACAACACTGAACAATGTCTCATGTGACTTTAAAACTTACAACGACTGGTGGTTTCAAAGTCAAAGTCAAATGTGTTTATTTCAAGTAGGCTATTATGCGGCACTTTTGAACGTTAAAATTTACAAGTAATAAAATTGATTCTACCGTGCATTCGGAAAAGTAGCTTGTTTTGGAGCAGAACGCACAAGAAACTCCTTAAATACTCTTTTAAAAAAAAAAAGTTTTTTACAATATTTTCATAAGTACATACATTAATAAATTCATATACGTGAGGACGATGTACCCAGCACTACAATACTACTTATAGATATAAAGAATTACAAGCACTAACAGGTAAATTCCTTTACTTGATAAATAGGAACAAGTTTCTCACGTACTTACAAATATTGCAAATATAGGTAAATTCCCTGATTCAACAACAACGAAACAGTGTGCAAGTCAATTTTTTTAAACAAAAAGAGAAGAAAAGATAAAGTAAAATAAATCGTTAGTATAATTATGAATATAATACAAATTAACCAGTTTGATTTCATCTTCACCAAAGATAGGCTTATGGAGCAGGATCAGCATGTTTTCAAGCATTCTTATCTTGAATATAATCATCTAATTTGTAATAAGCTTGTTTACAAAGTGTGCTTTTAACTATTGTTTTAAATTTTCTTTCATTAAACTTTAATATCTCACAAGGTATTTTGTTATAGAATTTAACACAGTACCCCATGAAAGATTCTCGATCAGAAAACGAATACAGGTCCCCTGAAATACCTTTTCATAAAAAATCACTGCTGAAGTCGTTGCTCTTTAGAATTCAACACGCCATATACTTCCATATATTTTTTTTTTTTTTTTTTCCATTAACTTTATGTGGAGGCTTGTTAATAGCTATTTGTTTAATATAACATTCTTTATGTCATTGGTTTGTTAGTCTGTAAGCCTTCTTTAAAATAAAATAAATAAATAAATAATCCTCTGGTCATCTGCAAAACGATCAAATTCCTCTGCAGTCTATCTATGCTAAGC
Source organism: Orthosia gothica (assembly GCA_949775005.1). Classification (NCBI taxonomy): domain Eukaryota; kingdom Metazoa; phylum Arthropoda; class Insecta; order Lepidoptera; family Noctuidae; genus Orthosia; species Orthosia gothica. The sequence goes on along the minus strand of OX459058.1, from coordinate 3,688,935 downwards.
ATATTGGTGATGCATTCTTGACCTAGATATCGTGCTTACCCCCGGGAGTACTATGCCGTCAGTTTGACGGAGCAAATGCTAAGCGAAGCTATTGAAGATAGATCGAGTTGGAAGAAAGCAAATAAAATTGTGATTGGGAGATAGACGAATTTGGTTTTAAATATAAATACATGAGCAACATTCTCCTAGCTAGCAGATCTGCAGTTAGAACGCCATATGTTACAATCCTAAAGGTAGAAGTTCGGACTGCGACAGCGACCGGAGACAGAGACTTGAGACCGAGACAGGGGACGCACAACACTACTTGTCATTAGGCTTCGTATGGGAGCCGGTTCGCGAGCGAGACTAAGGCAAGACATAGAGACGCGAGACGGTCTATCTATGCTAAGTATATTGGAGACCCATTTTTGACCAACATGTCGTGCTTACCCCCAGGAGTACCACGCAAGCAGTTTGACGGCGCAAATGCTTAGCAAAGCTAAGCGACAGACAAAATTGTGATTTCATGATAGAAGATTTTGATTGCAAGTATAAGTAGATGAGCAATTTTATCCACCATTTGTTTTGACATGGCTGGTGAATCTTTAAGGCCACAACAGGCAAGTCCAGCTAGGCAGCCGAGAACCTTATAGGTAAGGAGAACAGCATGTCCCAGAAGAAAATTCGAAGACATTTGACATCTACCAACCCGTACTGGGTCCGCTCCGGATTACGGCCTATTCCCTCTCACAGAGAGGAGGCTTGTGACCCAGCAGTGGGAACATTAAAAGGCTGGTGATGATGATAATGTTGATGACGATGAGCATTATAGGTTGCAAGAGGCGACTGTAAAAAAAAGTACGATAAAGAAGTTTAATATTATTGATTAAATTTAATTCACTAATAGTGGAGCTCGTGGCTAAATAATAACAGCTGCACTGGTCGATCATCAAGGTTAAGCAACGCTTGCCGAGGTCGGTCCGTGGATGGGTGACCATTTCAACATACCGAGTTTCCGCCGTGCCTCGGAAAGCACGTTAAGCCGTTGGTCCCGGTTGTCATTTGAAGATCTTTGAGAGTCGTTACGGGTAGTCAGAAGCTTGAGATCTGACACCAGTCTTGCCAAGGGGTATGGTGTTAGCCAGTTACTGGGTTGTGGAGGTCAGATAGGTAGCCGCTCCATGTAAAAACACTAGTACTCAGCTGAATCTGGTAAGACTGGAAGCCAACCCCAACATACTTGGGAAAAGGCTAGGCAGGTGATGAAATTAAATTCACCACTAGCATGGCCAGCAACTTCACTCGTATAAATGTCCAAAAATATTATGCCCACTATGCCATACTATATACTCCCGTGGACAAGTATTCTCTGGCCATGGTCTACCAGTGCTTCAAATTGCAACCAAATTCATTCAGCTATTGAAGCGTGATTTATTAACAAACCACAAACTTTCACATTTAAATTAAAAACCTACTAATATTATCGCTGGACTTAGTATATGGGCTACCTTGTATGTTTGTGACTCATTCACGCCAGAACGGCAGAACGCATCTGGATGAAATTTGGCACAGAGATAGATTATAGTCAGGAACAGCATAATGGTTGACTTTCACGCTAGCGAAGCCGCTGGCAGAAGCTAGTTTTATAATTATACAATCAATCGATGATATTGGAAAATAACTGGAATTCAATCTGACCTTATCAATAAATTTTTCGACTTTCTGGATTGAATAATACCTACCTATCTAGTTTAAAAACAATATTAATAAGGGATGTTGGCCTTGACTTTTTTTCTGTTTATTTTAAAAAGTAAGAAAGAAAAAACGCCTACGCCTGGCGGGAAAATTTGAAAGTCCGTATAACTTCAGCCGAAAGACGTCCACTGCTGAACATACGGCTCCCCCAAGTGTTGCAGCATCTACCGGTCCTGTGCGTCTCACATCCAGTGGGTTCCCGCAACCTTAACCAGGTCATCGGTTCACCTCATGGGAGGACTTCCAACGCAGTGTCTTGCGGTACGCGGTCGCCACTCCAGCACTTTAAAATGATAAAAAGGTACCCAACTACAGAATTATCCAGGTGGCCAAAATCTAATAAAAAAAAAACAAGTTCAATCGACTCGCAACGAAGACCAAATTTACCTAGTAGAAACTCAGTCTTAATACAAGAACAAAATCGTGTTCCTTATAAAAAGTAACACCAATTATCCAAGCCACGACTCTTACTTAAACCCCTAACAATTTAAACTATTTTTTCATAAAAGTTTTTCTTAGCATTCTTTGAACGGTTACGGCGTCCACAAAGTCCTTCGAACGCAGGACGGTTCCCGACCAACTTCTATTATAAAATAATGCAATTAAATATTTCCGGTCTCAATATTTTTTAAGAGTGCCGACGCAAAGATATTGTTTGGCCGATAGTTCAGAACTGCCTTTGTGAGCTCTATTTTTTACTAAGAAAAAACTTTGCTGCTACCTTTTGTTAATTCATAAATAGATTAAAAACATTTTTGCTTGAGCAAAATTAGTGGTGCGGATTTTATAAACTTGTTTACTTTTAACCCGTTAAAGCAGAGTAAGTTTCGGGATGGAAATTAAGTTTATGAAAAGTTTAACATGCCTTTAGATTTTGTTTTGAATTCTAATTAAAATGTCTGTAAAAGAAAATCATGTAGATTTAAAAGTTATGAATATCTAAATTTTGGTTGATATCAATCACGACGATGACACGTCGTTAACTCTCAATGATTTTCATATTAATAAACTAGTTGTGCCCGCGGCTTTGCCACCGTCATCCCTACTTACTGTGAGGACTCTGCATAACTAGAAGGCAACCTACTTGCCTGCTATATTAAGACTGGCAACAAATAATGACTTGAAAGGGAACTGAATTTAGAACATAAAATAAATGAATATGTTTTCGCTAGACTTTTACCGTGTATATAAAGGCTCCTCTGAGCTTTGATGTGATAGTTCGATAGAAGTGCCTGAGGGCAGGCACCTTGCTGCTAAAATATAAGTAGAAGAGTGATTCCTGAGTTTTATTTAAGTATCGTTTTCTGGCTACGTCCCCACACGTACGTACCTACCCTAATTACCTACCTTACCTTACCTGCCCTCCCACGTGAACAATTTTTATTTTAAACCTCCCCTGTATTCAGGCGAACAAAACAAAAAAAAATGATTTAAATCGGTCCAGCCATTTTTGAGTAGTAGTAGTAGCGAGACTAGCGAATAGCAATTGATTTTTATATATATAGATAGATTCAACTTTTAATTACCTACTTTAATATCGCTTCATACTTCAAAACTGCTTACATCTACAAAAGAATACCTCCATACTCACTTTAGGTGCAAATATTTTTTTTATGTTCTTCCTTTCATTTCCTTTAACATTAAAAAAAAAAAAACAGCACATAAAACCTGACTAAAACCACCAACACTATAAAAGGATCCACTAAAAAAATAACGTTCGTTGCGAAAGCAACTACGCTTTCTAAAAAATAGTACCTGTTAAAAAAAATACTTTTAATATTTCACTGTAGTGCGCCATCTCAAAGGGTGACGCTACAAAATCTTGTTAAAGTTAATGAACAAACTTAGAGATTCTCAGTTAAATTAGACACTAGCTTTGCCACCCTACTCGGCGACGTGAAAGCGTTGAAAACTACCGCCGTATTAATAATGCTGTCGAATATTATGTTCGCGTAGTTTTGTATGCTTGTCAGCTTGCTTGCTTTATACGATAGTGTGGACGACTTCTCAACAATTTACTGAAAATTTTAAAGATCTTTTTGGTGTAAATAGTATAGAAATACTTATTGATACTTATCTAGTTGCATTAATGAAAGTAGACCACGAAAGAGATGGCAGAATGAACTAGATATCGATAAGAATTGAAAAGAAGTAATGCAAAATCATGACCGATGGAAGGAATGGAGGAAGCCAATCAGTGCTAGTTATAATACAAATTAAATTACAATACATTAAGAACGATTTGATTTTTAATCTTCTTACTTTTACAATTATTTTTCTCAAACATGCTTGCCAATTTGAGCATTATTTTGACAACCTTCTTCGGGATAAATCAAAATTGCTGTACTGGCCAAAGATATGCGAGCAGCGGCCGGCAAAAGTTGTATGAAAATCTATACGTGTCGTGTTTAGCGGCCAAATAAATTACATAGTAAATAGTACATTGTTCACCGAGAGGAGAAAGTGACCGATTACCGTCGAAGGTGTCGTTTGAAGCCCGAGCCGTAGGCGAGGGCTTTAAAACACCCGAGATCGGGAATCGCACTTTCTCTCGAGTGATACATAGTGCTTTATACTACACCTACGAGGAAAATAAAAAACTAAATCTTTACTAATTAAAACTGAATCCTCAAACAACACACAAATTGAAAATGGCGCCAATGGCGTCTGGAATTTTCACATGTTCTTTTTTCAAATTGTTTGACACCATCCAATACACAGCTAGTGGCCAGTGTCATTTTGCGAACTTGGAGATAAAAACTCACTGTAAGAACTTTTTGGCTTTTGATATTTAGGTTACCAGCGCATAGTCTTACCCAAAATTAAAAAAGAAAAACCACGTAAGAAATGGATTTTCGTACACTTTTCTGTCCCGCTCAGATACGTTTTCTCACCGCATATTTGTTCGATATGCAATGACGTACTTTCTACCGTAAATTTGATAAAGTATCAAGGTACTTTCCGAGCAGGTGTAGTATAAAACTCATATCTGTCGTGTTATTTAAAAATGGAACGATCCTCCGAAACATGGCAACCACGGAGGTAACTTATCAAAGGTTTTATTTAAATTTCGAACTGGCTTGCAAATAGAACGCTGTTTATTGAAAAAAAAATAACACTTTAACGCTGGAACAATTATTGTTGTTCGTCATTGATTTTGACAAAATGAGTTCTAGGTACTACTTAAAGTACTATACAAGCCTTGGCCACAACTAGGCATTGATGGACTTACGTATGTGTGCTTCGGCTTCGCCTCGGCCCACATATACCCGTTCGTACCTGCCTCTTTTGCTGCCCGCTGCAATAATGTCCTATTTATTATCTATAAAAATAGCTAAATACCTATTATTTGATTCTCCAGCTATTCCAATGATGCCAAAACAGTTTTCCTTAGCGTTCAAAACTGCTCACACACTGACTTATTGTCCTATAAGACACCTTATGACTTCAAAAACTTATCATTATAATACACTACGTCAAATACACCGTGATATAACAGGTATTATCAATAAGGAACGCCTAAACAAATGTTTAAGGTTAAATTCTCGATGGCACAGAATGTTTGCTTTCGGTGTCTTTAACTTGAACACCCGAGCACTTCCTGTTTGAACTATACAAGAAGCACGTGTTATCTTTTATATTAGGTCAAGTGAATGAACTGGATATTCATAAGGATGATGTACGGTCAGGGAAAATTATTGTTTATCATCATAAGGTTGTATGTCACTTCATCATCACTACATATTATAAAACTAGTTGTCCCACGCGGCCTCGCTGCCGTCAATTGGCTACCTACCTACCCATCCACCCTACCTACCCTACCCTACATGATTGTTGTTAACGCAGCGCACGCAACGGAAGCTCTCAAAAAGGATTTTTTTTGCCCGTTTTTGCAACATTTTTCATTTATGTTCCGCTCCTATTGGTCGTAGCGTGATGTTATAAAGCCTCGATAAATGGACTATCCAACACAAAAATATTATTTCTATTCCAACCAGTAGTTCCTGAGATTAGCGCGTTCAAACAAACAAACATATAATATTATATATAGTATGGATAAAGTACCCCGCCACGTTTTTACGCGATAAATTCAAAAACTAATGAACGTATTTTCATGCAGTTTTCACAATAGAAAGAGTGTGCATAGTTTGTGTGTGTATAGTTTGTCACGGGCGAAGCCGGTGTGGGTCGCTAGTTTACGATGTAAAATGACAAGAGGCCCTAGACAAAGTAATATTCTATCAAAGCTTACGATTCTCAAAAAGTACGAAATATTATAGAGTTTCTAGAAAAAATTACATAATATCAACGAAGGCAATGACTGAAGTGCTAAAATGCAAGGGATTTGGTATGTGACATTTTAATCGTCCTAGACAATCGCTATAAGAGGAGCCGCAGGAGCCGCACGCGTCGCAGTCATTCCATTTCATAAATCTTTATATGAAATCGTATGCAAGCACGCACCTAACCGCGCCGCACGACCCGCATTTATTTTTTAGGTATATGGATTCCACCAGCGCGATCCATCCATCCGATTCTTGCGGTGAGTGCGATGCGAGCGGCACGGAGACGTCATCTGATCCGTATAGAAAATATTGTTCAAGATGTACAGAAGTGGGTACGATGCGTGCGGCGCGTTCAGCGCGGATTGCGCGGGTCCTTGAGAAAATGCGAAGACTGCGGCGCGTGTCGCTCCTACGGCGCGGATAGGCGCGCGTTCACCTTTATAAGACACTGTTCCCGACCGGCAAAATAATATTCATTGAAATATGAGCTTCAGGGCGTTCTCTGTAGACATACTTTACATTGACAACACAAATTAGCAGAAGGCGAGCTTACCGTCATCGTACCATTCGACACCTGACGTCTCGCTTACCGCATGCTTACCACGTGCTTCAAGCGGGTGCGCGGTGTACGCACGCAGTCTGTACCTACGCTTGAAGCACGTTGCTATCTTGTCAAAACGGTAGGGCTTAAGTGGTCGGCGCGTGGATACCTAGTTGACTGCTAGCTGTAAGCGCATGGTCAGCTAGTTGCCTGATAGCACTCTTTGCTGCTAGCTGTCGGCGCGTGGACAGCGAAAAGTCATCTCCGTTTAAGGCGGTGTTGTGCGGGAGCGGTGTTGTCAAGCGCTATCGAATAGTCACGTGATGAATCCCTTGCATTTTTCCTCTCTCAAAGAAAGGAGGCCTGTGTCACTTCACTTGTCACTTGGTTAACCTTGCATTGTCATACAAAGTAAACGTATATGCAAAATTTAATCTTAATCGGTGGAGGATAACTGCTTTAAAATTCATTTGCAAGATTTGGCGCAAACACACTAACAAACATAAATAGATACATACATTGCAAGTTAAATAATAGCTTGAAAAATAAACATACCACTGCATCGAAGCAATAGATATGGTCAAAGCAATTACCTCATACAGAGTAGAAATTATGATTTGTGTTTTAATATCCAATTCGAAGCATACTTTCAAACACCCATGGTGTGAGCAGTATGCCTTCTTAGCTAATGTACACAAGCATTTAACCTTATCATATAAAGTAATTCGATATTGAACATGCTTGTTCGAGGATTATTGCTACACCCGCAGCTTTATGTCAATTTTATACAGTGATAAATATTTAAATTATCAGATTTTTTGAGTTGGTAATTGGGCAATTTAAAAAGTTGTATGTATCTTGGTGTAAGTGTACCCTGTTATATGAAACTAAAAATATAATTGGGGCAATATGAAACATATGCTTATGTATTGTAAACTGCAATTACTCGGAGGCTGCCTACTAAATAATAGGCGTTATTGCGACATATATAAGTAAGATTTGTTCCTAATCATATATTTTACATTAATTATCAAATCACTCGCGCCTCGGCGACCTTTTTTATTTAGCTGTGAAAAATGCTCATGCATACTGCGCTACCACGGGGAGATAGTGCAGTTATGTGGGACTCTAACCCACTAAAACTCCACGATGACCTCCTGTGCCGCTTATGGCGGTAACACGGGTGACTTCAGCACTCACCGCGAACCCGTCGCGGCTATCCGTCTCCTCTGGGGAGTACCCCCATCACCGGCGCATCAGAACACACTATGCGCCGTGACCACCCCAGGGACCAAACCAGCACGTGGGTGCCAGACGACCCCGTGTATGGCACCCTTGGTCCCCTTGTTACGGGTCAAGGTCAATGGCCCTGCCACCTACCATTTTTCGGCCGCAGGAGATAGGGAGAGCGGCCATCGCTATACCGACACTCCTCCTCCCCTGCGGCCCCACCGCGTCCGCCATCAGACGGTGGTGACCCCGTCCAGACCGCGGAAGGTAGGGAGAGCGGCGCATCGTAATACCGGCACTCCTCTCCGGCCACGGCCTCCAACCCTCAGCCGCGATATCGTATGGGTTTGGGAGACCCCATACGACATCGCGGCCTCAGTTGCGATGTCGCTCAGGCAGCACCGCAACCTCCCCCCCGGTGGGTTCCCGCTTTGTCGATGCGGGGGGGCTCAGTAACCGTGGCTTGGTCACCCACGGTGAAGCGAAGAGGAACCCGAGGAGGGGCCGCTCGTCAGGGTTTTTGCCGATAAGGCGACAACGTAGCGGCCAAAATGTAGGTTGCGGTGCTGCCTAGGCGACATCGCAACTGAGGCGGGCCGCGATGTCGTATGGAGTCTCCCATACCCATACGATATCGCGGCTGAGGGTTGGAGGCCGCGGCAGGAGAGGAGCCGCTCTCTCTACCTTCCGCGGCCTAGACGGGGTCGCCACCGTGAGGAGTGCCGGTATAGCGTTGGCCGCTCTCCCTATCCCCTGCGGCCGAAAAATGGTAGGTGGCGGGGCCATTGACCCTGACCCGTCACAAGGGGACCAAGGGTGCCATACACGGGGTCGTCTGGCACCCATGTGCTAGTTTGGTCCCTGGGGTGGTCACGGCGCACAGTGTGTTCTGGTGCGCCGTTGATGGGGGGTACTCCCCAGAGGAGGGTCCGTTGACGGACAGCCGCGGCGGGTTCGCGGTGAGTGCTAACGCGTACCCGTGTTCCCGCCATAAGCGGCACAGGAGGACACCGTGGAGTTTTAGTGGGTTAGAGTCCCACATAACTGCGCTATCTCCTTTTTATTTTTATTTTTTTAGCGCAGTATGCATGAGCATTTCTCCACGCTAAAAAAAAAAAAAAAAAAAAAAAGCACCGCAACCTACATGTTGGCCGCTACGGCAAAAGCCCTGACGAGCGGCCCTTCCTCGGGTTCCTCTTCGCTTCACCGTGGGTGACCAAGCCACGGTTACTGAGCCCCCCCGCCACAACAATGAGGGAACCCACCGGGGGGGACCCTCGGCGACCTGGCAATCAATTCATCATCATCATCATATCAGCTGAAAGTCGTCCACATTGACCGGTCCCGTGCCTCTCGCAACTAGCGGATCCCCGCAACCTTTATCAGGTCATCGGTCCACCTGGTGGGTGGTCTTTCCACGCAACGTCTTCCGGTTCGCAGTCGCCTCTCTAGAATCTTTCTGTCCCATCGGCCATCCGTTCTGCGAGCAATGTGCCATTATGCCACTTAAGTTTGGCAATTCTTCGGGCTATGTCGGTAACATTGGTTCTCTTACGGATCTCTACATTTCTGATTCGATCACGCAAGGAAACGCCGAGCATAGCCCTCTCCATTGTCCTTTGAGTGACTGTAAGCTTTCTGGTGAGGACCATTGTGAGCGACTACGGCTCAGAGCCATATGTCATCACTGGCAACACACACTGGACTTTTGTCTTGAGACACTGTGGTAAGTTGGACGAGAAGATACGATGGTTGACTTCTTTGATTGAAAGATTGATTACAATCAATCCATTCTCAATACGAATGATTATTTAAGGTATATTCATCCAGCAACATTGAATACGTACAAGGTTTGTAACTTATGCAACCTCAATCGTTAAATTTCCTTAAATTAACTTAAAGAAAGATGATTTAATATAATTTTAAACTGAACATTACACGATTGTTTTTCTAAAAGTTAATTTCAAAGTTTTCTATAGTCGACCCCTGTTATAGTAACTAACAGATGCATAGACACGAAGCATTCAATTATAGACATCCACTTAGCATACAAATCTCAAGATTAAGAAATCTCATCCAATTTTCAATTTTAAAATAAAACCTTCATCTAAAAATTCATCATTTCAATTATATTTTTCAATTTGCTTTAAAAAAAGCACTATCAGTGTTCTGCAAATATTTTAATCAGGGGTTGATTGGATTTGTTCCAAGGTTGGGAGGGTATCTCTGACTAGAACAAATATAATGCCACAGGGCTGTGGATACATAAATGTTATTAGTAAAGGTAGGTTTTGATCCAGTGCAAGATATGTAGGTACTATAATTTTTCTACAATCTAGTTAGCTAAAACCTAATATTGTAATAATGTGTAAAAATAATACTATTTCAGAATCAAACCATAATAATGCTTAGAGCTGTGTGTCTAAAAAAAAGCAAATAAAAGGTTCAAATTGCTGAATAACTATCCAACTCCTTGGAAATTCTAAAATTTCTGAAAATAGTTTGGGTGAAGTAAATGGTATGAGTTGGAAAAGCAATAAAAAAAAATGTTAGTCAAAGCAATTCAGATTCCATATTTTACCTAGGTAATATAAGGTACTTACATAAAAAGTAAAACACCTATGTTTACGTAACTTTAAGTACCTACGTTCGAGGTTTTTGTTTTAAAAAGGCATTGGGCAGGTTATATTACTTACAGAACAGGTGATCGATGGGACCGAGAAGTTCTGGTGTGTCGACCGAGAACCGAAAGACGCAACGTGGGAAGGTCTCCCTCTTGGTGGACCGATGACCTCGTTAAGGCTGCGATAATCCGGTGGATGCAAGACGCAGAGGATCGATCGGGGGAGGCCTATGTCCATCAGTGAACGTCTTTCAGCTGAAACGAGCTCAACTCCTACAACAAGCAAAAAGTTCAATTAAAAACTGTAACCCAACAACGGTTTTTTTTTTAGCCTATGTTACCCTAGTTGTAATAACGATTCGATTGACACCATATTCATCAAAATCGGATCAATAGTTTAGGCGCTACGGATGAACATACGTAAATACAAACATACATACATAGACTACTAAAATCATAACCCTTCCTTTTGGCTTCGCCGTAGTCGGGTAAAAAGGACTATCACTCCACACGCATAAAACAGGAAGAGGAGGTATGCCTTTGCCTTGCAGTTGGACATCTTTTGCCTTTATGGAATCTATCGCTATGACATAATATTATAGCTTGCAATGGATCTCCTCCTTTATAAACCTCAAAGCGTGGGAAAATAAAGGTTAAAAGTGAACACACAACCGTTTTAATTTATAACAACTTAATTTTATGAATCCCTTAGGAATATATCTTGAATTAAAATCAAACGTAAACAAGTCTTCCAGCGAACACAATCTAGGTTTTTCGAAAGGTTTAACTTTTTACGATTATAATTTTCGGTTATTAATGGCAGCTTTGGGAAATTTAAAAATAAATAGTTTAGGGTTTTTCTATAAAAATTATAATTTCAGCACCCACAAGTGGGCGATACTGCCTTTCAATTTATCCCTTTAAATTTGTGTCTGGAAATTAATAGTTGGATAAGCTCATTTATCAACCTAAATCTTCAAAGCAAAAATGCCCGTTTTAGGGTTCCGTACCCAAAGGGTAAAAACGGGACCCTATTACTAAGACCGTAGGTCCGTCTGTCACCCGGCTGTATCTCATGAACCGTGATAGCTAGGCAGTTGAAATTTTCACAGATGATGTATTGCTGTTGATGCTGTGGGGCTCCCATACAACAAACGTAATTTTTTTGCCGTTTTTGCGATAATTGTATGGAACCATTCGCACTTGGCCGGTTTTTTATAATAAAGTTCGTGTCTAAACTATACAATAAGAAATTCCCTTTGTCGCAATAATAAGTCATTACAAATTAAATTTTGGGATAATTTAGTTGCTGCCCGGTATTAGTAAAAACACGCACGCACGCACGAAGGGTTCCGTACCATTATCGCAAAAAACGGCAAAAGTATCACGTAAGTTGTATGAGAGCCCCCCTTAAATAATTATTTTATTCTATTTTTAGTATTTGTTATTATAGCGGCAACAGAAGTACATTATCTGTGAAAATGTCAACTGTCTAGCTATTATGGTTTATGATATACAGCCTGGTGACAGACAGACAGACAGACGGACCGCGGAGTCTTAGTAATAGGGTCCCGTTTTTACCCTTTGGGTACGGAACCCTAAAAATACCATAAGTTCGTGATGCTGCACTATTCACCCAATTAATAAATACACCATGACGGTCAATAGTAACTCAATATTATAGTATGGATAGGCAAAGACGATGCACTCGAAAACCCTGAAGAATGTTTGCACTGTCATCGACCTCAAATATTTGATCATGTGCAGGGCACTCTTAATGTTTGGTAAACTGAGAAAGTATTGGGGGATTATACTTAAGAATTTAAAATATTATTATGAAAATAGTCTAGAAATTAGGCAGATGTATTCTGAGATCCTACTGTATAGACACAGCATTTTGGTTGCGAAAATAAGTACTCTAAGTACGGTAAAATGGGGTGAAAAGGAATGCAGGGGTTAATGGGAACAAAACTTTGAAGTTTTCACGTTATTTCAATATTATTTGCAGCATTTTAGTAGGTACTCCAATATATTAAATAATTATAAAACAAAAACTGGCCACGTGTGACTCGTACTGAAAAGAAGTCGAAGTCGACTGACTCGTGCACGAATGGTTCCGTACCATTATTGCAAAAAACGGCAAAAAAACACGTTTTATGTATGGGAGCACACCTAAAAACTTATTTTATTCTGTTTTTAGTATTTGTTGTTATAGCGGCAACAGAAATACATCATCTGTGAAAATTTCAACTGTCTAGCTATCACGGTTCATGAGATACAGCTTGGTAACAGACCGACAGTGGAGTCTTAGTATAGAGTCCCGTTTTTATCCTTTGTGTACGGAACCCTAAAAACGATTATTTGTTTGAAACCATGAACTGGTATCAAAGTTAAAATCCTAATCAAAGTGTTGTTTCTATTCACGCCCTTTTTTTTTTTTTTTGCCTGGAGAAATGCTCATGCATACTGCACTACCACGGGGAGATAGTGCAGTTATGTGGGACTCTAACCCACTAAAACTCCACGGTGTCCTCCTGTGCCGCTTATGGCGCATGGGCTCGCGTTAGCACTCACCGCGAACCCGCCACGGCTGTCCGTCACCGGATCCACCTCGGGGGAGTACCCCCCATCACTGGCGCACCAGAACACACTGTACGCTGTGACCACCCCAGGGACCAAACCAGCACGTGGGTGCCAGACGACCCCGTGTATGGCACCCTTGGTCCCCCGTGACGGGTCAAGGTCAATTGCCCCGCTACCTACCATTTGTCGGCCACAGGGGATAGGCAGAGCGGCTAACGCAATACCGTCACTTCTCTTCCCCTGCGGCCCCACCGCGTCCGCCATCAGACGGTGGCGACCCCGTCCAGGCCGCGGAAGGTAGGGAGAGCGGCGCACCGCAATACCGGCACTCCTCTCCCGCCGCGGCCTCCAACCCTCAGCCGCGACATCGTATGGGACCTGGGACGCTCCATAAGACATCGCGGCCCGCCTCAGTTGCGATGTCGCCTGTTTCCAAGCGGCACCGCAACCTACTATTTGGCCGCTACGTCGTCGGCTTAATCGGAAAAAGCCCTGACGAGCGGCCCCCTCCTCGGGTTCCTCTTCGCTTCACCGTGGGTGACCAAGCCACGGTTACTAAGCCCCCCCCGCCTCGACAATGCGGGAACCCACCGGGGGGGTTCTATTCACCCCTGCATTCATATTCACCCCGTTTTACCCGGTTCTTATGTACAGTTTATGGAAACCAGAACATATTTATATTTGTAAAGGAAATAGACGATATGTAAGGAAAATTTATTGTCTTACCAATTCTTCTATAATTCTCATTCAATTGAAACTTCAGTAAGGTTGAAAATATCTTACAGTCATCATCATCAAAATATCAGCCGAAAGACGTCCACTGCTGGACATAGGCCTCCCCCGATCGTCGCCACATTGACCGGTCCCGTGCATCTCGCAGCCAGCGGATCCCCGCAACCGTCACGAGGTCATCGGTCCACCTGGTGGGAGGCCTTCCAACGCATCGTCTTCCGGTTCGCGGTCGCCACTCCAGAACCTTTCTGCCCCATCGGCCATCCCTTCTGCGAGCAATGTGCCCTGCCCACTGCCACTTAAGTTTGGTAATTCTTCGAGCTATGTCGGTAACATTGGATCTCTTACGGATCGCTACATTTCTGATTCGATCACGCATGGAAATGCCGAGCATAGCCCTCTCCATTGCCCTTTTGTATGACTTACAGTCATAAGTAAATTAAAATACATAGACCAATAACCCAGCTTGTCGTTCTATGACCATTTTATTAAATTCAATAAATTTTCAAGATTTAGGCAACTTAAACATTGTAGCATTAGGTTTATTTTCCAACTAACTTTAACCCGCGCCAAAAGTGTTTTAATCCCAAGGGACACTAAGCTTGGGATAAAAAAGTAGTATATGTATCTACTATTCCAGATTAGAATCTATATCTGTGTAAAATTTCATCCAGATACATGCCTTTCTGGCGAGATTGATTAACACCAACCATCCATACAAACTTTCGAATTTATAAAATTAGTTTTTTGAAGTAATTTTGAGATTAAACTTTAATCACAAGAAAGTAAAGTAAATGAACAAAATATGTACATACTTAAACAGTAAGCAAAACTATACTAACTTAACATTAGTAAGATTAAACACTGAATAGTGGTTGAACTTAAACCTTGAGGTCAACATTCCAAGGTCAATATTGATACCAATATAACAAAAATGTAACTACCCTTTTTTTCTTCGAAATTTGTCTACGTAGCAGTAAGTAAAACTTTTCAGTAAAGGCTTCGAAACAAAAAACTATTGGAAAAATATCAGCTGATACTTTGTTTTGGGAATACGTACAAAGGGACTTTGGTTCAACTTCGACTCAAAGTCGTTCGATGATCAATATCTATAGAGTTATGGAGTAGGTACGAAAAATGCTGACTAATTGTTTTCAAGAAAGAATATTTATGTAATGATTTTATGTTTACGTTTTTGAAATCTATCTACTTATGTATTCTTGAGCCGCTGAATATTACATAAAGATCAAAAAGAAATAGTCCAGGGCCAACGGCAAAAGGACATGAATATTTTTTCAGGTTTCAAACATATGTAGTTTCTAATTTAGCAATGTGCCAGACAAAAGGCTCACGTAATAAAAAAATAAATTAAAACAAGCTTTTTTCGTATTCTTCTCAGCAAACCCTTTTATTTAAAAGTTTGGCGAGTTTAGAATTAAGTAACACCTCTGTATTAAAATATCATTGAATAAACAAATAAAATAAAAAATTTGATACACATATCATGGCAGAGCACAAAAATTAACTAGTCCGCCATCTTGAGCCATCCGCCATATTGGATTTGGAATGACGTCACTTAGCTAATTGATGTCATCCAAACTAAACGTGTATGCAAAATTCCATTCTAATCGGTGGAGGATAACTGCTTTAAAATTCAGTTGCAAGATTTGACCCGAACACACCTACATACATTGCAAGTTAAATAAAAGCTTGTGAAAACCATGAAAGCTTTTTCATGAAATTACCTGAGCATCTCGTAAATCCGGAACAAAAATTGTAATCCCAAAAAATGTTACAACCGACCCATGTTATTTCATAACTCGACTAATTTCACCAGACCCACGTAAAAAGTTAAACGCTGATCAATTCCAAGACTTTTAATAGGTTTTTTTTTCAACTACCCACTCTCTCCACATATAGCTTAAGTTACCTCACTTTATAATGATAGTCGCTACTTTTTCTGTACCGCAAAAGTTTGAATAAGAAATATGAAATAAGTTTTTGCATAAAATATAACTTTCGCGAAGCTGTCGGCCGTCAAAAAGAATAGGTATTTAGATACGTGTATAATGTTGTTTTTTTTTTCTGTCTGTTGTTGTATAACATAAGGCACCTAATGAGATTGGTTCTTCAGGGTAAGGGCTTGTCCCCATTACCACGTCACGACGTCGACATCGTGGAACGTTGCTGTAACGCGGCGCGGTACGTTAAAATTACGTGCTAATTTGTGGTATAATTTTCTTGCCATTGTAACGCTACGGCCGTTATGGGCCGGCTTCGCACGACGTGGATTGTTTGAGTTGGGCAGCTAACCCGGCTGCAGGACGGGCAGGAAGACGTGGTATGCGCGAGGTAGGCAGGTGAGCAGACACCACGGGTAGATGGTCAATGCAGGCAATCGGGCAGGTAGGCAGTAGAATCGGTAGCTGGACGGATAGACAGGCAAACGGGTAAGTACGTAGGCACTAAGGGGTGTGGAGGCCGGCTATGACTCAATACGCCAAACAGCGAGGCCTTTGATGCCAAGAGATGACCGTTGAGGGTAAGGTTCCAGGATATAATGCTCTCTTTAGGGAACCACACACAATATATTTAAATTAAGCACTTCAGAAAGTAATACTTTTACACAAGCTGGAATTTCACATTTTTGAGAGTTTTCAGAATATAAAATAAACTTGGTATTGTATAGTACTCAGTAGTTCACCGACTTTTAGCATTTCGTCCAGATTCAAAACTCCTTTTTCCTCGTTCTCATCCCTTCTAAATTTTAAATTCAAATCTCAATTAAGAAATCAAGACCAGAACGAATAAAAAACGGTTCACAGAGGGGGCCAGTCTGCCGCTGCCCTTATAATAATGTACAACTAGCTTAAGGAAGGTCTAGATAGTCCATGGTACCTATGTTATGTCTATGGCTTAAGAAAATAAAATAGACAGACAGACGTCATATCAGATGAAAATGTCACAGTATAAAATGTTCCAAGATTTTACACATTAGCAATATAAATTAAGTTGAAGATATTAAATGAATCAGATATCAGAAAACTAAAAATATGCTTTTCAGGTGATAACAATATCAAAGAATACATTAAAATTAGTTACACGAGTTGATACAATATCAAAAGATATGAATATATGGTTAGTAAAACGTAAGTAGACTAAAGAGAGAGAGCAGTGGTGGCCCAGTGGTATCGGCCGCGACTTACAAGTTGTAGGTCGTGGGTTCGAGCCCAAGCAGGCGCTTTACTTTATGTAAATTATTTCTTCACCACTGCTCTCAAAAACGGTGAAGGAAAACATCGTAAGGAAACCGGCATGTCCTAGAACCAAAAATTCGAAGATATGTGACATCCACCAACCCGCACTGGGCCCGCGTGGTGGATTATGGCCCATTCCCTCTCACAGAGAGGAGGCCTGTGTCCCAGCAGTGGGAACATTAATAGGCTGATGATGTGATGTGATGTGAAGTAGACTAAAAGATGTGGAATGAATACCACACCATATCCATCACATCAAAGCAATTTCTCTACTTTGGTTTTATACTTAATCATCACCATTACTTCGTTCGTAAAACTTCCACTGCTTGACATAGATCTCTCCTACAAGCGCCATCACATCGACTCGTCTTGTGGTTCTCTTATTCAGCGAATTTCTGCAACCCTTACCATGTGATATCACTTTGTACGCGCCTTCTAACTCTGCCTCTTCCAGTACGAGATCGTCCGAACTCTTGAAATTTTTAGCCCCATCGGTTCGGTTCTAAACAATTGTACTTATTAAAAATGTCAAACGTCGAAACCAAAATGAATTCCGGACTGAAAAAACTCAGAGAGTTTGTATACCTAGAGAGAACATGTTTAAGACGCATTTGCAACATCGGTATTCACTTTCGCACTAACAGATAACGTCATAAGCAAAAAGAGATAGATATACTTTTGTCTGTGCCATCTTATGTGCCAGTGTGACCGAGGATGCTATAGATACTTATCTATAGACATACATCAGTACTAGATCTGTGCCACTGTTATATCGATATTATCGAGGTTAGTTTTGGAGCGATCTACAAATTTGGTCAAATGTCTTTAAGAATCGTCCCTGACTGCGGCTATTTTTTTCTACGTTTGTTTAGGGATTTATAATTATTTAAAAAGTGAATGTGAACTCGTACAAAGAGTGCACTTATACATTGTAAGAGTACAATTCCATTCTTTCGTATTTTTTCTGCGCATTATATGCGTTGTATAATAACTGGCTGTATTGTTATTATTAAAGTAGAAAAAAAGATTTATCATGGGAAGTAAATTCTTCTAACAACTACCTACCTAGGCATAATATTATATTAAGTAATAAATAATTATTAAGTAAGTATTTTTATTCTATTAGGAGGGAGGAAATTAACTCATAATGAACTACATATTTGTAATTATTCAATTTTATTATTATTCGGTATATTTGTATTTTTTTACAGCACACAGAAGAAAAGAACACTTTACGCTACTAAATCCTTACCTTAAGTAAATCTGAAGGTACATGTGTGAATATTGTAGGTACTGCATCACTGTGTAGGAGCTTTAATTGTAAGCCTTCCCGATAGCAAGATTCTTCAAAATGCAGCGAAAATAAGCGAGAATATGGTGAAGGTGTCCAATTAGCTCGTTTTATATTTCTTATCCACTTATTTCTTATATGAGTAGTCTTAGGAAACCTGTGCACAATCAATATTAGATTAATAAATAATAACAAATAGCAAATAAACTTTATGAAATAAATTAAAGTAAAATAAAAATACAGTATCGATAAATCTTTATTGTGACTGTTGTCACATCTCTAACATCAGAATGTAAGTACGTAAACTGTCAAAGCTCTATCAGCGAACGCATAAAAGTTTATTATTTCACTAAATTGAATGGTTTAAATGATACTACACGTCCTTGACGTATTTAGAACTAAGATTCCCTTATTCGGAACAGCCTATGAAATGTATTCCCTGCACAATAATTTCAGTATGCTAGTCGATAACTCACCTGTGGAAAGATATCCTTTGATTATTTTCTTTTAATACGCTTATTCTACTCTTGCAACCGATAGCCCCACACGACATGGTTCATACAGAAAATGAAACAATAGATTTCTGCCTGATCTACACGAAACAAAGGCGCGAAAACAGCGAAAAACTTTATTAACAGCTGGTCACCGATGGGTTACAACAGTGAATAAAAACTTATCTCATTGACGTTCAGGATGGTAGCGTTTGTCTATGTTTGTCTCTTTTTTTTTCATAGAGTTTTCCATAAGCAAGAACGAAAGAATTGACAGTTTCTGTTTCGTCGTAAATACGTTCTCTCTAGGTATACAAACTCTCTGAAAAAACTGAACTCACGGAAAGCATTGTAAGATAATTGCGCACTTTTTCCTATCACCGATCAGAAGCGATTACTTCGTTAAAGATCGTAAAAGGTCGGAACGTGTCGGAACCTTATTACCGGCGGAACGTCGAATGGGACCGTTCGGAATGACTTCGGAACTCGACTTCTGGCGTTGCAATTTAAAACAAAGTTTCGAAAATGGAACGCTACGAGGCTCTTAATTGAAATAGTTGAATTTTTCGTACAAAGATTTCTGGGACTCTTGTGTTTTTTTCTCGAACTTCGGAAGTAACTGTTCTAAATTCCAATGTAGATTTGTTTTTTATGGAGCAGATTCAGAAACTTTAGTTTTGTATTTAAAAGATTAATGTCTTTTGTGCTGGCTTTGATCGAACTGACGTGGATTTGTTCTTTAACAGACGTCTTTTTGAACAAATTGGATCTGCTAATTCATTTACTCGAATAGTAATTAAAGTCAAATTGACGTCAAACACAGCACTTCATCATAACACAAGAAGTAATTAAACGAAAATATGGACGAAACTCCTCAAACAGCGAAAATAAGCAGCTATTTCCGCATTTTACGAGCGGCTCCAACTTTTTAACAACTCGGTAACTCGCAGGAAATTTTCCTGTAACCTTTAAAAGGAGTGCGGCTTTAAGTTAGCCTTCCCTAATCCTGGACGACACACGGAATTGTTTAAAAGGGTAGAAAAAAAGAAAAATATCGAAGGATGTTTTCCACGCTGGCCTCTAGTAAATAATTCTTGAAGTGGGCCTGTCTTCATACATCTTTTATGCGGTGTTATTTATGTGTTTCTGCGGTGTACATCTGGCCTTATTCTTTCGAATGCGCAAAGAAAAATGAAACAAGTTTCGGAATAAATAAAAGTTTTACTGCGGACCGTGATGACGTGGTAACATTTTCGCGCATTGCTCTGATGAGTTGAGTTCTTTTTTTTGAAAATTCTGGAACTTTTAGACGATGAAGATTTTTTTGCAGTTATGAGAATCTTAAAGGCTTAGACATGATTGCTTAGCAATATGTAAAGTATACCAACCGATTTTTTTAATTTTGGCATCGCAAAAGCGGTCATTGCCCTTTCCCTAGTAAATCGTCTTAGATTCGTGGGAAACCAACCAAAAAAAAATGTCGTTTTTCATTTTTGAAAATTTTTTGAGGATAACCCAATGATATTCAAATAAACAGATATGTTATAAGCGCGCGCATTGTGAAGACTCGAATAGTAGACAATTGTATCATTTAGTCTTTAGTTTATGTCACGCATGGCGAAGAGCGATACGCTTTGTTGAAAAAAAAACAAAATTAAAAAAATGCCATCGTGTGTATTTAGAAAGTGTACCAATTATAATACCAAATTACATAAAACAGAAGAGATCTCATACCATATGTAAATACGCAATACACCTCAATTTACTCATTTATTTCAATTTTTTTTCCTAATTTTCTGATATTTGGAGGTTACAAAAAGAAAAAACATTGGTTGTCAGAATAATGTTTGTTTACATTGACACGCAAGTGACAAACACTAGCTGTCTCTTTTTTTCTTGTTTGTTTTATCAAGCCATCCCTTTCGACATTGTAGTGAAATGTCAGAGGAATGAAAAGTGTGTATGTGTGCTGCCGCTGCTGCGCGGAACACTTTTTTCAATTGTTTTGTGAGTGTATAACGTACCAGGCCCCTCAGAAAGTATTGCGAAAAAAAGTTTTTATATATGGGAGACTGGCCAGTTATAATGTTTTTCGAAAATATGATTATTTATAAGTAAAAATAAGTAAGTTCCAATTTCAAAATTTCCCTCCACATTTTTTGCGAGTTAATTCAAAGTATTGTGTCTCACTGAAATATGGATCTGCGCCGGGAACATTTTAGAGCTATGATTTTATACGATTTCAAGTGTCGCCTGAAACCGGATGAATCGTACGATAGACTTCAAATGGCATTCATGGATGAAGGCCCTTCCAAGGCAACCGTGTATCGTTGGTATAACGAATTCAAGCGCGGTCGACCAACTTTGGGGGATGACGAAAGAAGCGGTCGCCCTTTGACGGCTGTTACCGAAGAAAACGTGCTAGCAGTGAAAAATTTAATCCAAGACAATAGGCGAATTACATATCAGGAGATTCAACACATATTGAAGATTGGATCGGGAAGCGTTCACGAGATTCTACACAGCCATCTTCGCGTGAGGAGGATAGTATCACGCTGGGTGCCGCACAACCTCACCGATGCTCAGAAGCAGGCCCGGGTGGAATGGTGCCGTGATATGCTTAACAAATTTGAAGCAGGCTCGTCTCGGCGTGTTTACGACATCGTTACAGGTGATGAGTCCTGGATTTATCAATACGACCCAGAAACCAAGCGCCAGTCGACTGTTTGGGTGTTTCAAAATGAGCCAACGCCTACCAAAGTGAAGCGATCTAGAAGCGGGGGTAAGATTTTGATCGCTAGCTTTTTTAATTTGACTGGCCACTTGGTATCAATTCCCTTACG
The DNA here is from genome assembly GCA_949775005.1 of Orthosia gothica. Lineage (NCBI taxonomy): Eukaryota > Metazoa > Arthropoda > Insecta > Lepidoptera > Noctuidae > Orthosia > Orthosia gothica. Next base: position 3,667,324 of record OX459058.1, on the reverse strand, counting down.
GGATCAAAGAAGCATTAATGCCGAATGGTATACTACCAAATGTTTGCCAGAAGTTTTCTCTGTTATAAGCAACAAGCGACCAAACACAGGGCTCCGCGGGCTACTGCTCCACCACGACAATGCACCTGCGCACACCGCACTCAAAACGAGGGACTTCCTGGACAGCACGCCAGTCAAACTCCTGGGTCACCCTCCTTACAGCCCTGATCTAGCACCGTGTGACTTCTTTTTATTCCCAAAAATAAAAAATCAGCTCAAAGGGATACAATTTTCGTCGCCGGAAGATGCGCTGGCTGCGTTCGAGCAGGCTGTAAACGAGGTGTCTGCGGCGGACTGGAAAAAGTGTTTTGAAAACTGGTTTAGGCGCATGAATCTTTGTATAGAGGCTGGTGGAAAGTACTTTGAAAAGATTTAATAAAAATATATGTACGTATAGAACAATTTTTTTTAGTTTCGCAAAACTTTCTGAGTGTCCCACGTATCTGTTTATTTGAATATCATTGGGATAACCGCTATAGATGTCAATTCAAGACGACTTTATCTAAAGTTCCGTTTTTGAAAATGCAGAATGCAGATAAAAATAAATAAAGGTCAATTACTGCTATTGCCATGTTAAAACCCAGCAACTATAGTACTGGCCAAATGCGAGTCGGACTCGCGCACTGAGGGTGCCGTACAAACAGCATACAGTCAGTCTGCCTAGCCTTTTTCCCGATTATGTTGGGGTCGGCTTCCAGACTTACCGGATTCAGCTGAGTACCAGTGTTTTACATGGAGCGATTGCCTATCTGACCTCCACAACCCAGTGGGTAACATGATACCCCTTGGCAAGGCTGGTGTCAGATCTCAGGCTTCTGACTACCCGTAGCGACTGTCAAAGACCTTCAAATGACAGCCCGGACCAACAGCTTTACGTGCTTTCCGAGGCACGGAGGAAACTCGCTATGTTGAAATGGTCACCCATCCACGGACCGACCTCGTCAAGCGTTGCTTAACATTGAAGATTGACCCGTGCGGCTGTTATTATTTAGCCACGAGCTCCTCCCGTACAAACAGCTACATTCACCAATATAATGAAACAACATTACTCATCATCTGCCTAGCCTTTTCCCAACTATGTTGGGGTCGGCTTCCAGTCTAACCGGATTCAGCTGAGTACCAGGATTTTACATGGAGCGACTGCCTATCTGACCTCCACAACCCAGTAACTGGGTAACACGGTACCCCGTGGCTAGACTGGTGTCAGATCTCAAGCTTCTGACTACTCGTAACGGCTGTCAAAGATCTTCATATGACAGCCCGGACCAACGGCTTAACGTGCTTTCCGAGGCACGGAGGAAACTCGGTATGTTGAAATGGTCACCCATCCACGGACCGACCTCGTCAAGCATTGCTTAACCTTGAAGATCGACCCATGCGGCTGTTATTATATAGCCACGAGCTCAATTAAACAACATTACTGAAGTTCATAAACTATGAGGGCACCGAACATTGCTCTGATGATAAGGTAAACAGAATTGAGGGACAAAATTAACTTTGCCGTTGGAAAACTGTAGTCCCCATACATCGACATAAGTTGCGGTCAGTTTACCAACTGCAAATAAGTTGATAATCTTTTTTTTAAAGTAGGTACAAATTTATGCTTTTCCGATTTTGTCCTTTACTTGTGCTATAAGATATTGCTTCTTGCCAAATTTCATGGTTCAAGGTCAACGGGAAGTAACCTGTAGATTTTGATCCCCTTGCGAGTGTAAAATATGCGTAATTAACGGCTGTATCTCTTGATTGTGTTGATCTAGAAGTTTGATATTTTCACAGCTGCAAGTGGTTGCAAACTTGAGTATACGATATCAATTTCAACTCGATACCTCCACAAGTTCCTGAGATAAAGGGTCTGGACAGATCGACATACGAACAACAAAGTGATCCTATATGGGTTCCGTTTTTTTTCCTTTTGAGGTACGGAAACTTTTTTTTTTTTTTTTTGTGATTCGAAATCATCCAATGACGTCTCCCGCTGTGGGTGAAGCGGGAGGGCGTGTCAGACTTTTACTGACTAAAACCCACCCGTGTTCCTTCAGTTGCTTATGCCAGGGCCGCGGTAACTGTCTTTCAAATTTATCCGCGACCCAGACAGGCGTCGGCCCTAGCGGACCCCGTCAATTTGCTGACATCTCTTTGAGGCGCGCGTGGAACACTACGCGCCGTCGACTCGGGCCTGGTCCTTATCGGACGACGAGCTACCCATTACTCGCCGTCCGCAAGCCCGCGTCTACGGTGGCCGGGAATCGGCTTGCGACTCCCGACGCCCGGGGCGTCTCCTGCGGTGGCTAGGGGCGTGAGGTTGTCTCCGTTGTATCTCCCTCACGCGTTCCGCCTCCTCCTTCGCGAGCATTACTGTTTCACTGAAGGAGGTGACAGCTTCCCATGCCCTCTCGCTCCGTAACATGACCTGAACCAGGGCCGGACGCGAGAGGTCGCCACCGCTGATCGCGAAGTACGGAACCCTAAAACACAAAATCTAAATGATACAATAGGATTGCTAGAATTCGTCAACTACCTATTCAAAAATTGAGGACATCCAACGGTCATTATCATGTAGGTACTACATACAAAAAAAACTCGAAAAAAGAAAATGTTTATTATCTGCATAACCCTTTAACCACGTCTAACCTTCCATAATCCTTCGGCCATCCTCGCTGACCTTCGGGCCACTTCGTATCCCTATGTCACCGGCACAAAATGGCGGGAGAGACGATAAAAACTTTGTCCTCTGCATTATGAATACGACCGCAACTTAGGCGCGGACATGTAACAATTTGTTCCTATATCTAGGTACCTATCTACTTGTATGGCCTCATTTGGTGAGGTGTAGTAAAAGAAAGGATATTACTGAATCAAGACGAGGCTGTATTTTAGGACGCGGGTAAGATTGAATCTTGATTTTGGTTCCGATGAATTTAACTTTATGCTTGCTAGACTGTTGTTTCAGAATACTGGTTTTAGTGTATAGGACAATCCTGGAGACTTAAATCCTGTTGTGAAAGTGTTGTGAGAAAGGGGGCGGGCTGTAAATCAGCGTTGACCAGGGTAATAGCCATGCTTTACACTGCTCAGCATATGCTAAGCCCACTCCTTTTGCCATACTGAAATTATATTGTGCCTCAGAACTAATTTGTGTTTGTTCTTGTTCTGTTACAGTTGGCAATAAATGTTTTCTTTCTTTCTTTAAATTTCCATCTTTTTCCATAGATACTTTTTATCCGGCTGCGTAATGGTAATGTTTTTTTAATAATTGGTAGGTTCGCGTTTGACCACTATCTCGCCTGATAGTAAGCGATGGTATGGTCTCAAGTATGAAAGCTCACGCTTGCCTAGAAGTAACCTATTCACTATTGACCTAAAGACCTCAAGGTTGTTGCTATTAGGGAACAAAGACTCCGGCAGGGAATTTCACTCTTTAGCTATGCGCACAATGAAAGTATTAGCAAAACACTTTGTGCGTATTCGTGGGATGTCAATCATGTACCGATGGCGCATGTTCGTACGTCTTGAAGTCCTGCATGTTGTAAGATCCCGTTTAGCAGACAACATTTACATTACCAAGGTGCTTTACGACTTTGAAAGTCCATCTGCTCTCCTTTTGAATGTCATGTACAAAGAAAATGGTGAATTACATACATACATAAACTGACGCCTTTTTTCCCATGGGGAAGGCAGAAACTACAGAACGCCAGCTTCTACGATCCCTTCATACTTATTTTGCTTCACTCACATTCATACATCTAGTCATACACACACGCCGGTTATGAGTACTGCGCACCTGGCCTTTCTGAAGAACATCACCAATAAGGTCTGTGTATGTCTTTCTGCGGCGTCCTCTCCCGGCGTTTCCATTCACGTCTGCCTTGTAAACACCTTTCATTAGTCGCCTTTCATTCATCCTCTCAACGTTTCCAAACCATCTTAACATCTTCTTTTCAATTTAAGTCACTACATCTTCTCTTAAACCACAACGTTGTCTTATTACATCATGGCGAAAATGGAATCAAAATGGCGAATTCTGCAAAATAATTTAGTTTGATGCAGATACAGACTACAATATTCTGAATCTCATATATAATTTATGTACTTTACTGAGGATCTTAAGTCTAAAAGGATCAGGTTACTTCTAGACAAGTGCTGCATCTTCGACCACATCATCGCTTACCATCAGGTAAGATGATTTTGAAACGGGCGCATGTCAATAATGCTCGCAGGGCAGATCTTAGAATGACCTGTACCAGATCAGACGTCCACAAGAATTCAATTACAAACTTTGCCAAAGAAAAAGGTAATTTCTTAAAGTAACTAGTTAATATTTAACAGTGCTTTCATAATATTTCAAACATTATCACTTAATTACTTTAAATTGAAATAACTTGCCCTTATTAAAAGCCAGTGGAGAATTATGAATTAAAATGAAGTAATAAAAGCGGTATAACTGTATTACAGGATTAGAACTTTAATGATAAAATATGTTTCAGCGTTTCATTGTGTCGTTTTGGAACATAATTATTTTTGGAACTTATATTAATTTTTGAAATGTTAACTTAGGACTTAGGGCTTTTGTTTTAATTTGAAAGTGTAATGTTTTGATAGTATTTAAACGTTTTATAGTAATTACCTACCTAACTAAATTAATATAGAAGGGTTTTTTTTTATTCAAAGATATTAAGACGGTACCCTGACCAAAAAATCGGCATGAGATATGAGCATTCCTATTGGCCTAGCGGCACTGGTGGCGCATGAATTACAGTAGTGAATACGCCCAGATTTTAGAATAAAATCTTTATAAAATCGAATTTTGATCTTTTGAGAAAAAAAAACCTATTATTTCGTTATTCTATTATTCGTTATTAAATTGTCTATCCATTAGTGTTAGTACAAAAAATAATTAATGAACACTTTACGAGGAGATGCATAATATCAATAATTATTTCTCATTTTTATGTTTTTTTGGAAGGAGATTAGTGAAATATATACAACATTTAAAAAAAAAACTAAATCTACCATTTTAGAATCAATATTATGTAGAAATTTAATGTATTTTTATTAATTGATATTTCTTTTTAAATAACGAGTAGATAGCTCCTAAAAACAGCACAAAAAACGGCTTGCGCGGCGTTTTGCTCGGGGTACCGCCTTAACAACACACTGCCACATTTACTATTTAACTAAATCACTTAAACACGTATACTGTGATTTTTAATTTCGTAATCTAAACTGACAGCTGCCAATGAGTTTATTTTTTTTAAATGTTGCAAGCGCGGAGCATAGTGTTTTAAGTAAGGCTCAATCATAAGTGATTCACCGAAGCACCGATGTGACATGACCTCTCAAGGTGCGTACGGATTGCGCGTACCCTGGTACGCGTACTCAGTTTACGCGTATCCGGAACGCCTAGTCCATACCTGCAGCTACGCGTTCACTCTTGGGGTACGCGTACCGCGCGAGCCACCGTCAGTCGGTTTTTGGTCGCGCGTCAAAGAGGACGCACGCGGCCGGCTACGCTATATTTGGACGGCAAAATGAATAAACACGCGTGTTCTTCGAGTATCAATAATGAAAATGTCGGAGTCATGGCGAATGACTGGGGCTCGCGGAGCGCTCTGGATCGATTGACCTCGCGTACAGGTTCGCGGCGGTCCGTACAAGAGCTGTACGCGTATCCAATGTACGCGTGGACAGTGTTTCCCAACTACGCGTAACACAGGAACGCGCTGTCCGTACGCAGCTTCATCAACTTAAGGTTCCCTTAGGCAACGGCACGAACTATTTTGTGCGCGGGGTTAAAATGCATGCTGTCTCATCCGACAACACGTGCGAAAGAGATTTTTACTGTGATGAGCAGTAAGAAGCTAGTTCTCGTACGAATTAGCACTTTCGCGAATTTGTAGCGAAATGGATGATGATCTAGGACGAAGACGAGCGCGCGAAATTTTATGAACAGACCTATGGAAGTCTAGATATCATGAAAAAACTATTGCATGTATATTTTTTAAATAAAATTATTTGCATTGTTGAATTACTAATCTACCCCTGTGTGGAGGCCCCGTTTTGAAATTTTCTTTCTTCTTATGGTATTTATTTCGGCCCAAAGATGCGTTAAAATTAGTGTTGAAATAAGGAACTTTCGACGCTCATAACTTTACACATACACAACATATTGTATTTTTTTACTTTTGTGTTTCCATACAGGGCTAGATAATGATGAGACAAATTGATATCATTTTTTTTATTTTGAACGTACATCGTCAAACAGTGGCCACTGTTTGCCAGACTACGTTTGTATGGAAGATTTTTCGATTAGTGTAACCTTAATTTTACAAATTGGTGTTAATAATGTTTTATGAATTTAAACGTAATATATTTAAATAATAACAGTATTCATACAAATAGTACATAGACTTTTATTGTAACAAATAAGAAATCGACAGTAAAATAAATGCGATCGATGGAATGAAGTCTGATAAAAATGAGTTAGAATTAAATAAGGGCCGTTAGTTTCCTAACAAATGATATTTTTTGCCGTGATATAGTTCCATTTTTGATATACTTCGATTTTCGATCAACTTTCGATCACTCAGGATAAGAAACTGTTTTTATGTATCGATAAAGTGACAACCCCCCAAATGTCAAATTTAGTCTACGTAATTAAAAATCAGAGTTTAGTATGCTTTATACTTCATACAAAATAGCTTGATCTCTGCGACAGCAGTCAGTATCAATACAGTAAAAATAGCGCTTGACAGGCTAACAATAACGTATACGTCAGTTTGACATATGTCGCAGAGATCAAGCTATCTTATAAGAAGTACATTTAAGATTCCTCTTCTATGCAAAAGTATTTGACAGCCAAACATGTCGTGTACGAACACTATACAATAGAAAGTATAGGTTAGTAACTTAGTAGATACTGCAAAGGACCTTGCATTATGAAAGCTACCTTTTGAGCCGTTTTATTGCGATATCTATAATAATAAAGACAAGATGCTGTCTGTCATCTTGATCACTCATACCCAAAGATGTGACTATAATCAGAAAAGCTTCCCTTAAATACCTGCTATCCCATTCAATACATAAAGCTTGTTGTATTTTATAGGATGAGCAGGCTTCAATAACCTTCAGACGAAGCCTGTAAAACATTTAATACCTTTAAAATGGCCGCATAACCCATCATATAATTTTACGCGACTGTAGAAGACAATAACATTGCAGTTTTATAACGCATGTAGGACCCTAGAATTTTATGTTTATTCTGTCGGGACATAACAGTAAAATATTTGAAATAATATCTCGTAATGTGTCTTTTTTGGTGCGTAAATTTTGATATGCTTTTTCGTATGTTTTTCGTAGTAATAACGTCTGCATCGGGTGAGTGGTGTGATATGTGGATACCTAATCATTATCATCATCATTTCAACCGAAGGACGTCCACTGCTGGACATAGGCCTCACCCAAACGTCGCCACACTGATCGATCCTGTGCGTTTCACGTCCATCAAATTCCCGCAGCTTTATCCAGGTTATCGGTATACCTAGAAGGGAGGCCTTCCAATGTGGCAACGCTGTGTCTTCCAGTTCACGGTCTTCACTCCAGAACTTTTCACCCCAACGACCCACAATACTCATTGTAGACTGTAGAGCTTCAGAGCATACAGCTTTAGTAGTGTTTAGTGATTATTTGAATAAAATAAAGTTTTACGCTATGATGAAGATTTTTTTTCAGGAAAAGATAGAGTGACAGTACCTATATGCGTCCAAAATCTGTATAATGTAGCCAGAATGACCATAAAAACAGGTTTAATGTGGAAATCCTGGAAAGTAGATCGATGACGTAAGCAGATCTACAGCAGAACTCTAGCAAGTAAATATTCGTCATAATTATATCATTACCGTTTGTCCGTACCGTACCCAAAGGGTACAATGGGACCCTATTACTGAGACTCCACTGTCCGTCTTTCGGTCTTCTGTCACCAGGCTGTATCTCATGGACCGTGATAGCTAGACAGTTGAAATTTTCACAGATGATGTATTTCTGTTGCCGCTTATTTAAGTGGGGCTCCCATACAACAAACGTGATTTTTTGCCGTTTTTTGCAATAATTGTACGGAACCATTCGTGCGTGAGTCCGACTCGCACTTGGCTGGTTTTTTATATAATTGATTTGACCATTATCACTCTTGATGATAAGCAACGATGTGGTCAACGACGGAGTACGCCTGTAACTTTACGTAACTTTGAATAAAGGCGGATTTTTCAATAGACTGATAACTTTTAACTGAGTAATAAAAATGGCCGTTTGACGTATTTTGTACACAAAAGCTGTCAAACCGCCATTTTTATTGCTCAGGTAAAAGTTATCAGACAAATGAAAAATCGGGCCTAAGTAAGTCACTTTTAGACTTCAAAGCAATGAATGAGTATCTTCTTGTAGTATATGCTTAGCGAAGTTTTTCTCAACCAATGTTCTCTCAATATCTACGAAATACGAAGCACTCTGTAAACCATAAACCTAACAAAACACAATTAAATAGCTTTACTTAAATAAGAGTATAGTACTACAATAATAAAAACAGCTGAACTTTCCCGAGCGTTCCCGAGCTCCCCCGAAACTTTACGCATACCATTCGGAGCTTTCGCAATTAAAGTGACGAAACAGTTTTACGGGATCTTTATTAACTCAGTCGAGGAGTTGATTCGTTTACTCTTGCTTTGGATACAGAAATGTAGGGTACTTGAGTTGCTGCATGTGAGAAAGAAGGCTTAGTTTGGTCAAAGATGGAATTTTTTGCCTGAATTTAGACAAGAATAGGGCAATTTACGTCTTTCAACATCAGTACAGTCTTGAACACTAAAATTCTTTCGTCATTTCTCAAGGCGGGGACCATTGAGCCTGATGATGCAGGGTAGAGTGGATGGTAGCAGACCACGCGGTAACTTACAGATAAGGTGCACCGATCAGATTAAATCTGTGGTTGGTGGTTCTGATAATGAATATCAATAAAATTGTTTTAGATTGTGATAGAAAGCGTGTTGTGAAGTAGCTGAAATGTACTCTCCGAGAACGGTCTACCTGTATTTCCATGTGGAGTTAATAATTCTATCTGTCTTATTTTTACGTTATCACGCCGAAACCGCTAAACCTATTTTGATGAATGTTGGTATAAAGACAGAGGTGGCCCAGTGGTATCGGCCGCGACTTAAAAGTTGTTGGTCGTGGGCTCGAGCCCAGGCAGACGCTGTACTTTGTGTAAATTATTTCTTCACCACTGCTCTAAAAAACCGGCCAAGTGCGAGTCGGACTCGCGCACGAAGGGTTCCGTACTCGGTAAATTGCGGTTTACGATTTATGGCGTATTAAAAAAAAACTACTTACTAGATCTTGTTCAAACCAATTTTCGGTGGTAGTTTACATGGTAATAATGTACATCATATATTTTTTTTAGTTTTATCATTCTCTTATTTTAGAAGTTACAGGGGGGGGGGGACACATTTTACCACTTTGGAAGTGTCTCTCGCTCAAACTATTCAGTTTAGAAAAAAATAATAGTTCAAACCTCCATATCATTTTTAAAAACCTATCCATAGATACCCCACACGTTTGGGTTTGATGGAAAAAAAAATTATTAGTTTCAGTTTCAAGTATGGGGACCCCCAACTTTTTTTTTTTTTTTCAATTTTTGAGTGAAAATCTTAATGCGGTTCACAGAATACATCTACTTACCAAGTTTCAACAGCATAGTTCTTATAGTTTCGGAAAAAAGTGGCTGTGACATACGGACGGACAGACAGACAGACAGACAGACATGACGAATCTATAAGGGTTCCGTTTTTTGCCAATTGGCTACGGAACCCTAAAAACGGAAAAGGAAAACATTGTGAGGAAAACGGCATGTCCTAGAACCAAAAATTCGAAGGCATGTGACATCCACCAACCCGCACTGTGTCCGCGTGGTGGATTACTGCCCATTTTCTCTCACAGCGAGGAGGCCTGTGTCCCAGCAGTGGGAATATTAATAGACTGATGATGTGATGTGTGATATGGACCTTGGAAAAGGACATATTTTTATACCGGGTGTAAGTCAAAGTCAAAGTCAAATAGTGTAGTAACTCTATATTATCATATTCTTGCACTAGTTGCATTATAGACGCACGTCTCCAAGGCAAACTGCAACATTTCTGCAATTAAACTACGGAAGTGTGACGGATGGTACTAACTTCTCAAATTACTTCAGCGAGACAGGATATTATTAAATTAGTATGTTATAGATTGGTAAGTAGAATAATAGGTACTGCTGTAGATATGTAGATAGCTAATTTTGGTAGCTATGCACAAATAATCAGTTTGGTGAAGTAAGCTTGAAGTGTGTAATACTTTGTTTTTACCCGGCTGCAAGGAAAGGGTTATGTGTTTCGCGCGTATCAGTATGTTTGTATGTATGTAATATTCTTTATTACCTCGTATCTTTCAAACCACTTGACAGATTTTTATAAATTAGACATCGTTAGATAGGTCTTGGCCGCCCAAGAGTTCTTAGATAAGTGCGTTAAAAAAAAGAAACATGGCGGATTTTGGGCGCCATATTGTAGAGGTTGCAATTATTTTTTCTTCGCAACCCATCGAGTGGGGTATCAAAATGAAGGGTTTTTAGAGATTATTACAAAAATATATACTATGTATAAAAGTATTTAAAAACACTAAAAAATTGTAAATAAAAAAAGCTAATTTAAAAATCAAAAACCGGGCTTAAAAACGGAAAAAGCTGTAAACAAGAAAAATCATGCTGTGCAGTCGGAGGATCAGGCAGTTCGCGAATATATATCCTCCGAATGCACAGCATGATTTTTCTTGTTTACAGTAACTTTTTTAGTTCGGTTCTTAAGCAGTCGGGTTTTTGATTTTTAATTTCTCTTGTGTCTCCGGTGGGGGTCACAAATAAATATTTCTTCTTCCTTTCTTTCTTTCTTCATTATTTCTTCTTTCTTTCTGCTTTATTTATATTTTCTTTCTTTCTTTCTTTCTTCTTCCTTTATTTCTTCTTTCTTTCTTTCTTTCTTCTTTCTTTCTTCTTAACTGTCTTTCCATCTTATGCTAGAGATTGACAACTCTTTCAAGTACACTTCATCTAAGTTTTCGCGATGAGTTTTTTACAGAATAGACCGGCTATCCCTAACAAGTGAAAGAAAGGGGTGTGAAGGATCTGGATCCGACAGGCATAGTTGTGAAACTGGGATTCCAAAGACGCGTGAGGAATCCCCATGAATGCCATCCGGTGTTCTAACTCTTCCCGGAGCTTTGGACGCGGCAAAAGTACATCTTGTTGTTGTTGCACTCCGGTGCCGCCACTTGCACGTGGAGTGTTGCCATCAAACTGAAATTAAACAAAGGCACGGACTTTTATTTCTGTGGTTCTATCTGTGAGGCAGGATGGGTTTTAGTCGGTTGGAGTCCGACCGAATTTCCCTCCTAAAGTAACCAAAAAAAAACATGTGACAAGAAAGAACACGATCTTTTGCTTATTGCAATCAACCATCTTCAGGTCTGGTGATTATGGTACTGCTAACATTGCTGCTAAAAACGCACAGTATGAAAAGACTCTTGTCAACCACTCTTCTATATTTTTATATGGCAAGCCAAGTCGATGTCGACGTTTTGAATAAATAGGCAGCAAATTAAGCAACAAATGTAAAATCATGACCTAATACCATAAACAGTTTTAAACACTTCAAATAAAGAAGTTATCACGCGATCAAAACGCGATAGCTCGAAATGGAAGCAGGTGCTGCGTGGCAAAGTGCCAATATTACGTTAAATAGACTTTAAATAGTTAATGCCAAGTATGGTGTTAATTCTGTTTATCTTGACAGCTAAGAATAAGACATTACATTTGCTCAAACGAATTGAAATAATACACGCATCATCATCATCATCAGCTTTTTAATGTTCCCTGAACTGCTGGGACACAGGTCTTCTCTCTGTGAGAGAGGGAATGGGCCTTTAATCCAACACGCGGGCCCAGTGCGGATGAGTGGATGTCACATTTTTCATTTTTGGTTTTAAGACAGCCGGTTTCCTCACGATGTTTTCCTTCACTGTTTTACATGCTTAAATAAGAGTGGCCCACGACATGTCCGCTATTTCTCACGGCGTGGAAATATTTTGCGCACAATTATTATTATTGTATCAATGATTTAAAAAAATTACAATTATACATTAAATTTCAGTACTTAACAGTTAAATAAAATTCATTATATTAAATCATTTACATTATAAATTGATTATTTTCCTTGTCCAATATTACATATTACAATGAAGATTGAGAAGCTTAAAATGAAGAACTGGGCGCCTTTTAGCTGGAGAGATAATTTAGGTAAAAGTATTTTTGTCGAGATGTTTGTCAACAGTTTTACTAACTGTTCAACTGCTAGACAATAATATTACAATAAAAATAAGGTGTGGTGCACCTTAATTTATATGCAGTTTCCTACTTGCCAGCTCTCAATATGGCACTGATAGCTTTAGTTTAAGATGCATCTGTCCAAGATGGACGGACATAATAAAGAGGTCTGTTGGAGGCAGTACATGCCCACATTGCAAAGGATCGCATGATTTGGACGAACGTCGTATGAAGAAGGTTGAAGGTCCTCAGCAGTGGAGAAAAGAGAAAGAGAAACTTAAGTGTGGAACAAGTAAATGATAAATGATTTTATTTGTTGGTTTGTACAAACACTTTTACATGCCGATCATTTTTTTTTTAAACTAGATGAGGTCGGCGTTTCCTATCTGAGTACTCTGAAAAGAAAGGCCGAAACCAACTCTTTTAAAGTCCAGACATAATATTGGTTAGATCATGTGAAGACCATATATATTGGTGTCTGAAATGGTCTTTTGAGGAAAGAAACAGCCAGTTTGAGTGGACCTGTCGAGTCAGTGCACGCATTTGTCAGTAACCGTGCAGTTCAACCCAGAATTTAAGGAGCTCAACGATTTGACGAAAAATACCAAAGAAAGGACATTCGGATAGGCCGCATAAATTACTCAAACTGCCAGACCATTATTAAAACTATCTGAAAAATTAAAATAAATAACAAAAAAAGAATGAACCACATAGTCTTCACATTCACAATAATGAACATAATATCATACTTTACAAACTAAATGTTCATGTCATTGATCATTGTTTCAAATTGAGGCTGCAAAAGAAAAATTAATTAATTGGAGCAGCTCAATCCCAAGCCTTTTTGTCATCAACTTAATCTTTAACGGTATAAAACGTTTTCTGGCACAACTTACGTTTAATGAAATATTTGAATTTATTAAAGCTTAGATCTTGTACGTGGCTTGGAAGCTTATTATAAAAGTGTATACATTGACATCTGAACAAGCCACCTATTTTCTTGAGCCTTGTTGTAGGTATTACAAATTTTCATAAATATACTGAGAAAGCACAGTCATTACATTATAGTCCTTAGATTTATTTCTGAGAGAATGTCATAAATTTATAGAACAGCTCTTTTCTGCAAAACAAAGATTGTCTGAGAGTCGGTGGCATTTCCCCACTACAGAATACAGTACGACATTACACTATTAAAATAGCTAAAGTATACTAAACAGGTCGTCTTTATGTCAGTTAAATTACGATTTTTTTTAACAGTTTATGCTGGAGCTTATCTTTTTTGACAATTTATCTATATGCGTGCTCCATTGAAGCTTAGCATCCAAAGTTAAGCCTAAGAATAGTGTGCTATCTTCAGGATTCAATTCTTCGCCCTTTATCAACACTTCAGTTTTCATCTGCCTAACGTTAGGTAGGGTAAACTTAATGCATTTGTTTTTTTTTCATCAAACATCATCAATAGTATAAAGGCGAATGTTTGTGGATGTGTTTGTATGTTTGTTACCACTCAAACGGCTTGATGGATCTGGATGAAATTTGGCACAGATAGATTCTAGCCAGGAATAGCAAATAGGATTTTCGGGAAGGAGAAAATTCCCTCGTGATAATTTCCTACCTTCACGCGGGTCAAATTTCATCCAGATCTATCCAGAGCGTGAAGAAGTAACAAAAACACACTCATAAACTTTCATCTTTATAATATTAGTGTGATTGTTAATATTTAACCAGTGAATTACTTTTGAGATTTATTTACATTGTCAGTAACCATTCTGCTGACGTTTAAGTTTAAACAAAAGTGAAGTATCATCCGCAAACAACACTATACTATGGTTATCCTTTATGAGGTAAGGCTAGTCATTAATATAAATAACAATTAAGACTTTAGAGAGTATTAAAGACTAAACTGCAGCGGTAAGCTGAATGATCAAAGTAATGACCAATAATTTTTATCATTCAAACCCAATCAAGCTGTCAGAACAGTTTTTTTTTTCGATAAACTGACTCAAGACATATTCAGCTGTCTTGACCATTATCAAAAGTCAATACTTTACCATTCCTTCCATTACCATATAATCATCAGTCACATCATAATGCAGATGGGTCATAAAGACCTCAAATAAGGGTGTTTGCACACGATCAAGCTGCAGGCTTGCAGGTGGCGGGACGGCGGGATTGTGGCAAATTGCCAATAACATGCAACCGCGGACAAGCTTTATCACATTACCCGCCGCTCACAATCGTTCGTGTATTGATGTCATTTTAAAATTGTTAGCTAAGATGCTTCAGTTTTGTTTGATAGTGTTATTATGGTGTTATCTTGGCCTCGTGTTATTATGACCTTGTCTTGGGCTTTTTCGATTTTTAGTTTGTGAGATCTTTGAGAAGTTATCTAGATAAAGAGCATTGGTTAGCAGTAATATGAAGAAGCACTTTAAATAAATTCATGCTTTTTATGTTGGTGTTCAGCATAAATATAATGAGCACTCTTACATACATGCTGATGGTCATTCGCTAAACTGCAGTGTTAATAAATTAAGTAAGTATGTATTCATAACCACGTAACCACGTAAGGATGTACATCATGGATAGGTCATGGATCATGTTCTTTTCACTATAATTAGTCATCTCGTTTCTCTGTGATATATTTTTTAATTATTAGTATATTATGTATGTATGTGTTTTATGTTATTATGTCTAAGTATTATTATTTAAGATATATTGTACACTGACAAACCTAAATTCATCTCCTCCGTTCAGTCCATCCAAAGGTTATATAATAATAATAATAATAAATTTATTTGTTAGAATATTGTTGTTACATAGGTGTTACACAAAATACAATGTCCATAATATTCTGCTGTTTCCAGCGTACAAATATTTCAAAGAATTAAAATTAATATTTGACATTAAGAGCCTGTGCAATACAATTGCCCATTGTATACTTGCTTTTATGATTGTTTGTTCTGTACATATATTTTTGTGGTGTACAATAAAGAATATAATAAAAAAAAAAAAAAGGAGACCAAAATTGATGGTTGACAGTGAAAAAGGTTGAGGGAATGATAGCGTGGCGGTTATAATAGTTATTTATGATACAAGTGCGGAAGTTATGTGATTTCCGATGAGTGGCATTTTTATTCACGAGCGAGCGAAGCGAGTGAGTGGATAAATCGACACGAGTCGGAAATCATCTTACGTACGTGTATCATACAACATTTTACTATGCATTGTGCGAGGAAATAAATAAATTAATATAAAGAAATTAATGGCGGGCTTATTCAAGCGCGTTCAGCATATCCACAGATTAACTAATAGTTCCTCGGGCATATCTACTGCGAATAGCTGTCACATCGTAACGCAATAAGGCACGAGCAAAATATACGTTCTGCCAAACATATTTAATGAATATTTAAAATTAATTTATTGATCAAAATCTAAATCTAGAGTAATTAAAACGCCTAAAATGAAGTTTTAGTTTTATTTTACCTTATATATGAATGATAATCTGTACATAACAATGTTTTAAAACTTTTCTCAAATAATAAAAACTCTATGCGTCGGGCTGACGTTGGAGTTAAAAATTAAAAAAATACAGGAAAGTAAAAAGCACTAGTGAAAAAAAGTGACACTTTCCGCACAGTTTGGCTGCTTGGAAAACCGCTCTTTTCGAGGACATGCATTGTAAAAATCTTTATCACCGAGATATTGGAAAATGTAGGATTAAAAGAGTGGGTTTCAAGTAAGTATACTTACATACTTGCCTCTAGGTATCCCAAAGCACTGCCATATTTCAGCTACCTATAAGTAGCTGAAGTATGGCATACACTTCGGTCAAAAATAACCAAAAAGATAACAGGTCACGTTCAAAATCAATGCTAAATTCTGTCCGCGTGGATATATACTTATTACCGAAAAAGTGAGCTGTTATTTACCAATACCTATTTCTTGCGACATCTAGTTGGTATTGTTGATCGAAGCATATCCTCCACATACAAGTAATACTAAACTTAATAACATCCTACCCAACTTAGCAGCATTCTGACCAAACACACTGTTAATATTTACCCGTCATTTTTCGTACGGACGCGAGTTAGCGATGATACGAGCTCGCCACGACTTGAGCGATGATAAATGATGCTAGATAGTGGGTTATTTGGCTAGGATAAGGATTTAGGAAGGTTTTAATATGTTGGATGACGTAGACGGTAGTTATAAGGTGTTGACTATTAAATTGTAAGACATATATCATATTATGCTATACTTCACTTTTATTACTTCGTTATTTCGTCTATTGTTACTTCGTCTTTCGTAGATACCAATTATTTGCGATATGGACACCGACTTCCAAAAATAAAGTTATTTTTCACTTTGTAGTTTTTTATTAGGAAGTCGGTAGTATTTTTTTGCAAAAAAGTTTTTTATTTTTCCCTTTTTAGTTTTACCTACCTAATAGGCAAGTTGTTTAGTAAGTACCTATTACGCCAGAACAGATTACCCGAAAAACATGAAACTTGAACATAACCGGTTAAACAAGAGTTCTGCGTACCCCTTTCAGTATACTGGCGTGATGTTATGTTATGAAATGGTATAAACAATAAACAGACTTGCTATTGAAGCAATCCCGAATGATTTTCCGTTATTTACTGAAGAGTTCTGTTGTATATCTCCGAAGTTCTTTATCAGATCTTTAACAAATTAAAATGGGACCAATTTCGGAACATTTTCTTTCAAACAAAAAAAGAATTTTCAAAATCGGTCCACAATTGGAGGAGATATCGGTGAACATAAATAAAAAATAAAACATACAAGAAGTCGAACATAGAACCTCCTCATTTTTGGTAAGTCGGTTAAAAAGATAGCTTGATCTCTGCGATCTAGCTGTCAGTATCAATACAGTAACAATAGCGCTTGACAGGCTAACAATAACGTTTGACATAGAGTTTTGGCGGGAACGTGATGGCGTCTATGTTGCTTCTCTGTTTTATTTTTCTTAAATTTGTGTTAAATTGAATATTAATAGTGTAAAAGTGGTGGTTTTCTTATTCTAATAATATTAGTGAATGTGCACGAGTGTGGGCAAGTAAAACACAGCGGTAGAACATGAGTTTGTACATGTGGTCGACAAAAAACCGTAGAAGCTGCCAATAAAACTACCTCCATTTTATTGGGGCCTTACAAAGACATTGGAAAAAAAAAACATTTGGTGTTATTGTACTCTAAATCTGTCTTCACTATTCGACACTGGCAGGAATTGTCTTCGACAAATTGCCATTAATAAAAAAAAAAAAAAAAAAGTTTGACATATGTCGCAGAGATCAAGCTATCTTTTATGAAGTATATACCACTGTTCTTTCTGGGATATCATTATACCTAACCTTACTTCTAATCGATATGAGCAATTTAAAATTAAATATCTTTGCTTGTTCTTCATAATACAAGTAAAATTTTAAATACTCCCGACACATTTTTATTTCATGCTACATAATTTATCTAGTAATAGACACGCTTCGATCGACAATTTATTGAACATGTAATTATGACACGATATATTGCGAAAACACTCCGATTCAAACAGTAAAACGCCCATACTTTAGAACGGCTGAACCAAACTCTCAATAAAGTCAGTTTTAAAACAAAAAAAAACTAAGTCAAAATCGGTACATCCGATGAGCTACGATGCCACAGACAGATACACAAACACACGCAGGTACACACAAACTTATAACGCCTATTTTTCCATCGGGGGTTAAAAATTAAAACTGGTATCTGGAAGGTAGTGATATGCGGAAACTATTCAACGGTACAACACTTATTAGTGTATCCTTTTTCTGTTTTTGTCCAACGTATGCAGTGAACACTGATTCAAACCCTCCCAAAAAAAAAATTACATAAAATACATACATACATACATAAACTCACGCCTTTTTTCCATGGGGGTAGGCAGAAACTACAGAACGCCACCTACTACGATCCTTACATACTTCTTTTGCTTCACACACATTTATTTACATAAAATGTCTTCAAAAAACGTCCAAACAAATTAAAATTTAAACCTCGTTAGCAACACGGTGACACAGTACGAGTAGAGTGGCGAATAAATAACGAAGGCGTCACTTCCGGTTGCGTTGGAACAACTTCAGCTTAACTGAATTAAAAGCCTGCGAGAGTTGCGTCTTACTAACGAACGTACGTTACTTGGAGGCTGTTAGGTATAGATAGAGAACGAGATGAATTCTGGGATGTTAAGAAGGGAATTTGTGTTTGTAAGATAGATGGAAACTGTTGTGTCAGAGTTTATCCATGCACACTGTTCCGTTGTTGTTGAATTAGGTAAATTACCTATGTTTGCAATATTTGTAAGTATGTGAGAACCATGTTCCTATTTATCAAATGAATGAATTTTCCTGGTAGTGCTTGTAATACTTGATGTCTATACATAGCATTCGTTTGGGTGCGTCGTCTTCACGTATATGAATTAATGTATGTATGTATGTAAATGTTGTAAAACACTTTTTTTAAGTATGGAGTTTGTTGTCCGTTCTACTCCGTAACAAACTACTTTTCTGAATGGACGGTAGAATCACTTATTATTAGTAATAAACCATTTTTTTTGACGTCCAAAGGGCCGCTTAATGGCCTAATTGATATAAAGAAGTTTTATTTGTTTGTTTTTTTCTTTGCACATGATTGGTAACATATAAAAATTTTATGCCTGTTTTGGTTCCACGCACAACGGTCCGAATAAGTGTGGAAGATAGAGTCTCAAACAAATAACAAATACAAAATACTTAGGGCCGGTTTCTGATTTAAGTAAAGCAGCAATAATCAGTTGAGTATTGTCAAATAATTTAGGAAGCGTTTGAGTATTTTACGTTTCACAATTGAGAATCTACCTAGATCATTTAAGTAACTACATAAGTACCTACTTATCTATGGATTTGTCAAAGTTCCATTCACTTTCTCTGTCACCCTTACGTTCCATTTTACAAAATAAATCCGAGACATCACAAGATTGGAATAAATTTACTAATATAAATTTTATACAGCTGTAAAAAGTACGTTAGTTATATATTTCTTCATTCAAGATTTAAAAAATCAAGTTATTAAAGATGTTATAATCTTTAAAAACTTGATTTTTCATATTTAAGCAATTTAAAAGATACCTATCTGAAATGTAACCAACCTTATTATGAATCTATGAAATGGATCGTAGGTACTAGTCTTCACTTCAATATATTTTTTTTCTATGTTCAATATTGTCATGGCAACCGTATTTATTTTGTCAAAGATGTCTTATCGGAATAAAATAATATCATCTAATGTAATTTGTTATTGCCAAAATCAAGAATTTAAGCTTATAATTACTAGAAGTAAATGTGTTCAGAGCGAGCAGTTGCTGGTTCTTGTGATACCTCATAGAACTACAGAATATTTTACTCAGAATTTCACAAGATCTCTCAAGAGGGCACTTGTACATCTGCAGTGCGTAGTACATTATTACCTTAATGCATCTGCATTGGAATCTGATTGCAATTGTGATTTACCAACAAATGTGGACTATTGTGATGCAATTTTTAATGAGTGACCTGTGTTTTCAAGACCGAAGGCTTTGCTAGCCATCGAACAGCCTCTGAAGATAAACAATATTAACCAGGGTCGGTGCCATTGGATATGTGTCGGATATTATGAAGGAGTACTGTGTTCTACCTATTTAATTTGCAAAATAATAAATAAATGAGACTTGTCATGTTGTTTTTATCAACTTTTATTGTTCTGATACCAAAATCGTATCATAAAAAAGCCAAATTCTATACACAATTTCATCGTTGTAACCTCTTCTTGTCTTGTGGATCCTACTAAGTATTAATAATAGGTTCAGGTTTTATAAGTGGAACTTTACCACTAAATATCACATGTCGTGCTACAATTACCTTCCTCTTTGTTACATCCCAAAGTCGAAATCCATTATGGGGTGCCCAAATGGATTTCGACTTTATAGCGTACCCAATCATCATATACTCTTGCGTTCTAGAATCCAACTTTTTCAAAGTTGTCAGGTTTTTTGCATAAGCTATCGTTCCAAATTCTCTTACATTGGATAAGTTTGGTTTCTGTTTATTCCACAGTTCATAGGGGGTAATATAATTGATGGATTCGCTTGATAAACGGTTTATCAAATAGACTCCACAATAGAGGGCTTCTCCCCACATTTATTTTAAAGGTAGGCTATTCTATATTGGTATGAAAGTCTGTATGTTGGGATATTTGTTAATCACACCTCAATGGTTGAACATATTTGGAAGGAAATACTTTGAAAAACACACAATGACCAGAATTAGAACTTAGGATATAATAACAAAAAATAAATATATTAAATAATAGATATAATAATAAATAAACGGAATCACAAAGCCTTTTATTCTGAAATCAGAGATATAAAACTGAAGTCTATACAATACATGTTTATAGTTTATAAAATTTCCCTAATCTCAGTGTGCTTGGCATAGGCCTCCACTAACAGTTTCCACTAGGGTCTGTCCTGAGCTACTCGCCAACACCACAGCGCACCATCGCTTACACTTTTTGCCTACATCTTGGACCAGAGGTCTTTCCCATATCCCATTTCCATCTATGACACTGTCTTCCACGGCTTCTTTCCCCATCTCTTGTGTACCATTTTGTCACTTTTCTCCATGTCCCTTGGCTATCGCGCATCATATGACCGGTCCATCTAAACTTTATACATAATTCCTGTTGGATAACTGTCGGTTTTCGCGCAGGAAAAGGTACTGGCGACCACAAACACAAAAACTGGCACTTTTTGAATATTTTTCTTGAAGATCTCACTCATCATCGTCATCATTTCTGCCGAAAGACTGCTGGATACAGGACTTCCCCAGCGTCATCAAATCAACCGGTCCTATGCGTCTTTCATACATCGGAATTCCGTGACCTTAACCAGGTCATCGGTCTACAGAGGGAGGCTTTAAAGCGCTGCGTATTCCGCCACGCAGTCGCCACTCCAGAACTTAACCCATTGACCATCCGTTCTTCGAGCATCTGAGATCTATCAGGCGTAAAATATTTGCATCCAATCTGATGTTTTCGATAATTCAGGGCAAACGCTAAACTGCAGTGTTAATAAATTAAGTAAGTATGTATTCATAACCACGTAAGGATGTACATCATGGATAGATCATGGATCATGTTCCTTTCACTATAATTAGTCATCTCGTTTCTCTGTGATATATTTTTTAATTATTAGTATATTACGTTTGTATGTATTTTATTTTGTTATGTCTAAGTATTATTATTTAAGATATATTGTACACTGACAACCCTAAATTCATCTCCTCTCGTTCATTCCATCCAAAGGTTGTCATTAAGAGCCTGTGCTATACAATTGCCCATTGTACACTTGCTTTTATGATTGTTTGTCCGGTACATATATTTTTGTGGTGTACAATAAAGAATATAATAAAAATAATAAAAAAGGAGACAAAAATTGATGGTTGACAGTGAAAAAGGTTGAGGGAATGATAGCGAGGCGGTTGTAAAAAAATCTTTATCACCGAGATATTGGAAAATATAGGATTAAAAGAGTGGGTTTCATGTAGGTTGACTTACATATTTAGCCTCTAGGTATCCCAAAGCACTGCCATATTTCAGCTACTTATAAGTAGCTGAAATATGATGGAAATATAACCAAAAAGATAACGGGTCACGTACAAAATCAATGCTAAATTCTGTCCGCGTGAATATATACTTATTACCCTACATTTACAATACTTACTATAAAAATACCGCCTTTGTACCCGTATAATTGAGTTTTTCTTATAAAATAGATGTGTAACTTTTATGGTGTACAATAAAGTATATTCTATTGTATTCTATGACAAACTGAACCAAACAAGAGCTCAAGTCTCAAGTGAGCTGTTATTTACCAATACCTATTTCTTGCGACATCTAGTTGGTATTGTTGATCGAAGCATATCCTCCACATACAATTAATACTAAACTTAATAACATCCTACCCAACTTAGCAGCATTCTGACCAAACCTACTGTTAATATTTACCCGTCATTTTTCATACGGACGCGAGTTAGCGATGATACGAGCTCGCCACGACTTGAGCGATGATAAATGATGCTAGATAGTGGGTTATTTGGCTAGGATAAGGATTTAGGAAGGTTTTAATATGTTGGATGACGTAGACGGTAGTTATAAGGTGTTGACTGTTGACTATTAAATTGTAAGACATATATCATATTATGCTATACTTCATATAAAAATCTTTTTTGCAAAAAAATACTACCGACTTCCAAATAAAAAACTAAAAAGTGAAAAATAAAAAACTTTTTTGCAAAAAAATACTACCGACTTCCAAATAAAAAACTACAAAGTGAAAAATAACTTTATTTTTGGAAGTCGGTGTCTTTCGTAGATACCAATTATTTGCGATATGGACACCGACTTCCAAAAATAAAGTTATTTTTCACTTTGTAGTTTTTTATTTGGAAGTCGGTAGTATTTTTTTGCAAAAAAGTTTTTTATTTTTCCCTTTTTAGTTTTACCTACCTAATAGGCAAGTTGTTTAGTAAGTACCTATTACGCCAGAACAGATTACCCGAAAAACATAAAACTTGAACATAACCGGTTAAACAAGAGTTCTGCGTACCCCTTTCAGTATACTGGCGTGATGTTATGTTATGAAATGGTATAAACAATAAACAGACTTGCTATTGAAGCAATCCCGAATGATTTTCCGTTATTTACTGAAGAGTTCTGTTGTATATCTCCGAAGTTCTTTATCAGATCTTTAACAAATTAAAATGGGACCAATTTCGGAACATTTTCTTTCAAACAAAAAAAGAATTTTCAAAATCGGTCCACAATTGGAGGAGACATCGGTGAACATAAATAAAAAATAAAACATACAAGAAGTCGAACATAGAACCTCCTCATTTTTGGTAAGTCGGTTAAAAAGATAGCTTGATCTCTGCGATCTTGCTCTCAGTATCAATACAGTAACAATAGCGCTTGACAGGCTAACAATAACGTTTGACATTGAGTTTTGGCGGGAACGTGATGGCGTCTATGTTGCTTCTCTGTTTTATTTTTCTTAAATTTGTGTTAAATTGAATATTAATAGTGTAAAAATGGTGGTTTTCTTATTCTAATAATATTAGTGAATGTGCACGAGTGTGGGCAAGTAAAACACAGCGGTAGAACATGAGTTTGTACATGTGGTCAACAAAACTCCGTAGAAGCTGCCAATAAAACTACCTCCATTTTATTGGGGCCTTACAAAGACATTGGAAAAAAACTTTTGGTGTTATTGTAATCTAAATCAGTCTTCACTATTCGACACTGGCAGGAATTGTCTTCGACAAATTGCCATTAATCACCGTCAGGCGAGGTAGTGGTCAAACGCGAGCCTATCGAAAAAAAAAAATATAATAATAAAAAAGGACATATGTCGCAGAGATCAAGCTATCTTTTTATGAAGTATATACCACTGTTCTTTTTGGGATATCATTTTACCACGATAAAAAGAACTACTAATTGATATGACAAATTTAAAATTAAATATCTTTGCTTGTTCTTCACAATACAAGTAAAATTTTAAATACTCCCGACACATTTTTATTTCATGCTATATAATTTATCTAGTAATAGACACGCTTCGATTGAAAATTTATTGAACATGTAATTATGACACGATATCTTGCGAAAACACTCCGATTCAAACAGTAAAACGCCCATACTTTAGAACGGCTGAACCAAACTCTCAATAATGTCAGTTTTAAAACAAAAAAAAACTAAGTCAAAATCGGTACATCCGATTAGGAGCTACGATGCCACAGACAGATACACAAATACACAAACACACGCAGGTACACACAAACTTATAACACGCCTATTTTTCCATCAGGGGTTAAAAATTAAAACTGGTATCTGGAAGGTAGTGATATTCGGAAACTATTCAACGGTACACCACTTATTAGTGTATCCTTTTTCTGTTTTTGTCCAACGTTTGCAGTGAACACTGATTCAAATCCTACCAAAAAAATATACATAAAATGTCTTCAAAAAACGTCCAAACAAATTAAAATTTAAACCTCGTTAGCAACACGGTGACACAGTACGAGTAGAGTGGCGAATAAATAACGAAGGCGTCACTTCCGGTTGCGTTGGAACAACTTCAGCTTAACTGAATTAAAAGCCTGCGAGAGTTGCGTCTTACTAACGAACGTTCGTTACTTGGAGGCTGTTAGGTGTAGATATAGATCGAGATGAGTTCTGGGATGTTAAGAAGGGAATTTGTGTTTGTAAGATAGATGGAAACTGTTGTGTCAGAGTTTATCCATGCACACTGTTCCGTTGTTGTTGAATTAGGTAAATTACCTATGTTTGCAATATTTGTAAGTATGTGAGAACCATGTTCCTAATTATCAAATGAATAAATTTTCCTGGTAGTGCTTGTAATACTTGATGTCTACACGTAGTATAGTAGCATTAGTTTGGGTGCGTCGTCCTCACGTATATGAATCAATGTATGTATGTATGTAAATGTTGTAAAACACCTTTTTAAGTATGGAGTTTCGTGTCCGTTCTTCTCCGTAACAAACTACTTTTCTGAATGGACGGTAGAATCACTTATTATTAGTAATAAAACAATTTTTTTGATGTCCAAAGGGCCGCTTAATGGCCTAATTGATATAAAGAAGTTTTGTTTGTTTGTTTCTTTGCACATGATTGGTACATATAAAACTTTTATGCCTATTTTGGTTCCATGCACAAAGTCCAAATAAGTGTGGAAGATAGAGTCTCAAACAAATAACAAATACAAAATACTTAGTACTTATTTTGGTTGTACTAGTACAGAATCCAAATTCAAGACAAAAAAAACTGTAACAGTTAAATAGGTGACGATGAAGTACGAGAAACGAGAAAGAGGTCAACCGTCAAATCCGACTCGGCTGGCAGCGTTCGGCAAGTTGCGCGGTATCTTCTCGTCCAACTTACCACAATGTCTCAAGACGAAAGTCTATGACCAGTGTGTGTTACCAGTGATGATGGCTCTGAGACGTGGTCGCTTACAATGGGCCTCATTAGAAAGCTTACAGTTACTCAAAGGGCAGAGGGCTATGCTCGGCGTTGCCTTGCGTGATCGAATCAGAAATGTAGAGATCCGCAAAAGAACCAGGGTTAACGACATAGCCCGAAGAATTGCCAAACTTAAGTGGCAGTGGGCAGGGCACATTGCTCGCAGAACGGATGGCTGATGGGGCAGACAGGTTCTGGAGTGACGACGTACGTGAACCGATGACCTGGTAAAGGTGGCGGAGATCCGCTGCTTGCGAGACGCACGGGACCGGTAAAAGTGGCGACGCTTGGGGGAGGCCTATGTCCAACAGTGGACGTCTTTCGGCTGATATGATGATGATGATGATAAAGTACGAGAAACTTATGATTTATGATCTATGTATACATAAGCATCAGGCATCGATTCCTTTCTAAGATGCCAACATCTTCGACTTTAACTCGATTTTTGCGCTTTTTCCAGCATAAACACTACATAAATGACTAGGTACTACAAAACTATATAGTCAAAAAAGTCACGAATGATTCAGAAAAACAACGTGAACGATTCGTGATTTTTGACTCAAACCACAAAATTCCACCCTTCCTTCATAACCCTTTTTCAACCAAGGATTCATTCAATTACTAGCTGCCGCCCGCGACTCCATCTGCGTAGTTAAGTTAAGTTAGTACTTCCCGCAATATCTTTATAATGTATATATAGCCTATGTGTTATTCTGATATCTATGCAGTCACAGTGAAGTTTCACCAAACATTTTTCACAATTTTTTCGTCAAATAATAACAAACATCCATCCATCCGTCCTCACAAACTTTGGCGTTTACAATAGTAGCAGAATCTGGACTTAGATGGAAACTGTCCAAACCACAAGTAATTCCACACTAACTGAGACAAGCCTATCGAGAAAGTTGCACTACATTCAGTTCATTCCTCTTAAACTCCGCTTTAAGTTCCGATACAAACATTAGACATGTAAAAGCTTTCATGTCAAAGAAAATGTTACAGAAGAGCTAGTCGAAACAACATTATGAGAAGGTGCAAAGGAACAATTTAGCCATTGTAGTTAAAGTTTTTACAGCAATTGCTTCAGCGATATCAATAAAGACTAATGTCTCTAAAGAGAAATAGTAAGAGACGGTTATATTTTTACAAAAAGTGGAAGAACCGACGAATAAAATAAATTTTAATTGATTCTTAAAAGTGCGTATTTTAGTAACCACTTAAGGCGGTACCCTGATAAAATAATCAGCATGAGATATGAGCATTCCTATTAAATCTTTATAAAATCAAATTCTAGACTTTTGAAAAAAAATAAAACTACAAAAATGTTCGCTATTAAATTGTCTATCTATTAGTGTTAGTACAAAAAATAATTAATGAGCACTTTACTTTACTTTACTTTACATGCATTCTATAAATGTAGGAACGGAACGTTAGTAGATGAGTGAAATGAAACGTTAAGACGAATGACAGGTGTGAAGCATGAGGGAGTGAAAGAGATGACAGTATGAAGTAGACTAGGTGTGAAAGGGACAGTGGATAAATGTAAAGGATGTAGGAAGAGGAGCGAGAGGGCGGGGACGGAACACAGCAGTTAGAAGGATAAGTAAGACGAGACGTTGTAAAAAAGTTTAAAAATATATTTCCAAGATTATTGAGACAATCAGTTGTTTTTATTGGCCCCGCTGTGAGTAAATCCCACATAAATAATTATTTCTTATTTTTATGGATTAGTGAAACATATACCTTTTTAAAAAAACAAGTATACGACCATTTTAGAATCAATAATATGTAGAAATTTAATGAATTTTTATTAGTTGATATTTCTTTTTAAATAACGAGTAGATAGCTCCTAAAAACAGCACGAAAAACGGCTAGCGCGGCGTTTTGCTCGGGGGCCTTAAAGTGGCACACATTTATGAGATCACATATTATAGCATTTAAAAAAATAAAATGGTTTTAGGTACCTTTTACAGCCCATTTTTTCGCACATTATATTTTCTTGGACTTTTCACACAACATTGCCAAGAGCAGTGGTGGCCCAGTGTTGCGTCCCCAATTTACGTGTCGTAGGTCGTGGGTTCGAACCCAGGCAGGCGCTCACTTTGTTTAAATTATTTAATCACCACTGTTGTAATAATGGTGAAGGAAAACATCGTGAGGAAACCGTGTGCTAGTACCAAAAAATCGAAGGTATGTGACATCCACAAATCCGCACTGTACGCGCGTGGTAAATTAAGGCCCATTCCCCCTTTCACAGAGAGGAGGCCTGTATCCCAGCAGTGGGCACAACATTGCGACTATTTTAATACACGGCAACAGAATTATTTCCGGCGAAAAACCTGCAGTGGGATATAATTTCACAGATTGGGTTTAAATAATATGTACTATTCGCTTATTACTTATTCGCCAGAGCTTTTATGAACCTTCTGGACTTATATGGTTTGTGGCTTCAAAACATCTCCACCACGTTGCAGAGACGTCTCTATTTTCAATTATACCAACTAGGAATTTGATTACGAATCCTTTTTGGAGTTTGCGAGTTGGTTCTTTGTTTCCCCTTTCGTTCAAATTGAGTTTCAAGGTGGCTGAAATGGATGCGTCTTTGCGTTTGTTAGCTTATGTAGTAGTGTGCTGCGAATTTCAGGGTGAGGTTGCATAGCGTGATATAAAAAATTCTGTTAGTTGTTGTGTTTTCTTATGGTAATGACGATATTAGGAGGAAGGGCGGCTTTCAAAATGTGGAAGGAGAGGAGGAAGGCTTTTGCCAAGAATTGGGACGAAACAGACTTTAACAAAAAAGTCCTAGAACAAAATCACCAATTCAAAATTTGTTTTACTAATTACAACCGACACGAACCCACCAAAATCACCAAACTCGCGCGAATAAAAACCGCAGTGCCTGTCAAGCCTTAGGTACTCATAATTCGGGCTCTTTTTTACCTCGGTGTTTTATAGTAGGCTATTTAAGGGCAGTTTAAAAAAAAACAAAAATTAAAGGTATTTTGAATTTGGTCACTTAAAGACTATTAGTATGTTAAAAAAAAATAACTGAAAGTACAATACAATATCAATACTTTTCGCATATTTAGTTTTATTATGATGTCCGTTTGTGGTCATGGTTGCGAGGCAAAAGCCGTTTCTTATCGAATGTCAGGTCAGAGGTGTCAAGAGGAACAATTTTGAAACGTTTAAAAAATTGATGACAGCAACATAGAAGATTTGTTGCAAACACTAACTTTAGAAGTTGTACTAAAGGTACCTTTAGTAATTCAGTACCGCGTTAAGTTGCATCAGAAAATAAAACTACTATGTTGTCTAAAGCACTGGGTACTGCTACAGATGTGGCAGTATTTACTCTCAACTTTGTTGTTGTATTAATGTTGCTTAACCACCTTTTACCAAGTTTCACGCTTAAATTCTGGCAAATGGTAATAACGCAACGTTTTGTTTCTTATCTGCATTGTATTTATGGACTTTATGGACTTGGCAATAAAAAGGTCCTGAAGCTTTACCCACATAACATCACCTCTGTTTGCCCCTAAGGCCTATATATGCCCAATGTTAACGCGGTAGAGAATATTAATGTTGGAAACCCTTTTGGACATTTTTGTTTTCAAAATATTTTTTGGTTTCATATCATAAGTAGTAAAATATTTTTTAACATCGACATTTTTTTTTTCATTTTGGAGAAGGTTGCAAAATAAGCGACAAAATATCGTATTGTTAATTACTTTTTTAAAGTAAAGTAGTCGAACGATATTACCATGATTCACAAATAATGTACATGAATCACTGTCACTACATATACATATATATACATATATATATACATAATATTATTATAAAACAAGTCGTAAGTCATTTATTACGTAACAAAATACATTGTGTTGAAATTTGAGGTAAGTAAAAACACCACTAACACATTACAATAGATTACAATTGAATTTAAAAAAAAAACCTTTAAATAACAATAACTTCACATCATCGCTTACCATCAGGTGAGATAGTGGTCAAGCGCAAGCCTATTGACGATAAAAAAAAAGGAATTTCAATAAAAGTAACAAATTATATAATTTATGAATAATTTACGACACTAAAGCGGAGTAAGGGCCTTAATTTTAAGGCAGAGCACACCCATAATTCGCCAAATTCCCCTATTCTACATGTAATAGGGGTTCTTATTGCTATTGATTGGACAAACATCTAGACTTTGGATTGCAACGGAGATATTCCTGATGGAAAA
This sequence comes from Orthosia gothica, assembly GCA_949775005.1. NCBI lineage: Eukaryota > Metazoa > Arthropoda > Insecta > Lepidoptera > Noctuidae > Orthosia > Orthosia gothica. The sequence continues at coordinate 3,637,529 of OX459058.1, read as the reverse complement.
ACCCAATAGTACGTTGTTCTACTCAGGACTTCATACTCATGTAGCGCTTTGACCAAATAGTAGTAATTTAACCAATACTAAGTAGACCATCTTCTTCATATTTCTAGTTCTTTCTGGGAAAAAGTGGGATCGGCTCTCCTAATTTTCTGGCGCCAGGACAATCTGACCCGGGTTTAGGGTCAGGCAGTTTTTCCTCCAACAGGAGTTCCATCATGCGCCATCACGTAGCCAGAGGTCGTCCTCCCTCTCTTGTGTTCAGTTTGTTGCAATGGTTACGTATTAGACCATGCACCTGCGATAACTTTACAGATGACCATATTTAAGTACCAAGTGATCTTAAATTCGCCTTTAATAATGTGGAAGCACTCAATAACATTAAAATTAAGCATATGAACACGAAAATAATAGCCCCCCAGACTGGCCATCGGCGCAGGCGATGTTATAGTGCACAAGTTTGTGCACATGCACAGGTGCACACTCTGTTCGCTCACTATCATGGACTGACAAGACCGGATGAGAGATCATGCGTAGGACCAACGGCTTAAGACGATGACAGTCACCATGATATGTATTGGGAGGTACGGAAATAAGAACTCGCGCTTGACCACTATCTCACCTGATGGTAAGCGATGATGTGGTCGACGGCGAAACACGCTTGCCTAGAAATAACCTATTCACTCTTGACTTAAAGACTCCAGATTGTAGCTTATGGTTAGTTAAATACTGAAGGTTTGACAGATAGGGCACTCACACATTTACAATATATAGACTACCTATGTGTGAGCGGCAAGCACACACATAACGCCATCAACCTTGAGGGAACAAAACGCGCATTCGTTTCTCACCCGCGCGACCCAAAATTCAGTAGTTTTTTGTACTTTCCTTATTATTCTATGACTTAAAAAAAAGCCTCAGACCAAAATGTAGATACTCAAATTGTCTTTGAGATGGTGCCAATTGCATTAAAATACGCTCGGCGGTTTTGGTGCGGTTATCGTTTTTTTGGTCTGTGTAAACATAACTTTAAAAATTAATTACACTGTGTTTTTTTTTTTAATGGTCTAATATAACATTTACTTTTTTCAAAAAATTAAGACTACCTGTTTAAACGTGATTCTGATTTTAAAATCAGCTACTGAGGCGTATCTGCGCCTTAACGTGTTTTCCAAGGCACGGCCCACGGGGGCTTTATACCGCCAAAAACCTACTCTGGGCTGCCACTGAGGAATTTCTAACGGAAAAATCAAAAAACTGTTCGCCCGACTTGGGAATTGAAGTCGCACTTACAACTGCGAAACCAACGAGGCAGTCGCAGCACCCAATAGCATTAAAATAAAGTACAGAAACACGAAAATAGCCAAGTCAACAGTAACAATAATAGTCGCCTGCTTGCACCAACATTAACCTATTTCTCGTCTGTTGATTTTTATAACTGGCCCCGAGTTGCAGCTGACACATTTCACTAATTGAGACCAACAGCGGAAAATGTGCTGTATTTAGAACGAATGTGTCTTGAAATGGTCTGTATATACCGTAACGTTTTGTGGTAGTTAAGATCACGCAAAATATGTATTAAGATTTATTTTAAAGGTCTACTATAACTGCATAAGGTAAAAAAAATCTTAAGGTATTATTTCTGTGTACTGTGCGTTTTTAGGGTTTCGTACCCGAAGGGTCCAAACGGAGCCCTATTCCTGTCACTCACATGTCCGTCTGTCTGTCATCTGTCACATAAGTTTTACAGCCAAACGGTTGGACATAAAGACCTCAAATTTTCACAGTAAAAATGAAAATTTGAAAATAAAATGAAATGAAAAAAAATAAATTGAACAGATTTTTAAGGGATGGCTTTAGCTGTATGGGAGCCCTCCCATACAGATAAAGGGGAGCCCAAAAAAAATTGAGATCGTTGAGTAGATAAATGCTGTATTTTTGTTTTAAAAATATTGGAAAACATAGAAATGAGAGGTCACCAAAATTAACTTTTTTACAAAAAAAATATTTCGAAGATTTTTTTTATCATCAAACTTGAAGTTAATAGGTAGAAACTATATTTATTTAGCTACAATTTTGTAGGTTTGGTGCGAAACTCTAAATGTGCGAAGTCCGCACGCACTTGGCCGGTTTTTCTGTTATAATTATGCTGTTGGGTGGTGTGGGTGCAGTTATTTTTTTTTCTTTTTCTTATATTTCCAATAAAAAGATAATCTTGAAGACTTAATATAATTACTTATTGATGATATATTTTTAAGAGCCAAACTTCACTTTACTTGCGGTTAGTTTGTGTCATAACGATTATTTAATTTCGACACACTTGCTCGTAAAGTCAGCCTCATTACACCGTTTTAGGGCCATAAAACATGATATAACACACACGTGCGTAATAACATTACACACTAGTGCGTAATAATAGGTTTTGTGGCGCTGAAAATCCATATACATTTTTCGAATAAATATATGTGTACATCCTTAATTAAGTCAAACAAACATTAGTAATTATCAAATTATTCATAATTTACAATAATTTGTTACAAAATATAAAAATATTTGCATTTTATCACTTAAAATTATAATTTTGAAGTAGGCTGTATGTCCACTCACCTTGCATTTGGCACGTGAAAAAAAAGGTTGCGCGCCATTTCCCGTAATTTTCATATTTTGTTTTTATCGTATTTGTTGCTGTGGTAAATAATTTTAGAAAAGTTAAGTTTTCGTGCAGGAGATGAATATTATTGATAGAGTTAACCCCGCCGGAAATACTAAATGAGCTGCCTGCAATTGTTTCCTATAATGGAAGAGCAAGGAAAATGTGTTTTTGGCGTATTTCTCTGAACTTGCCAATACATATAAGCCCAGCTCCCTGTGGTGCATCTATTCCTGGTGGTGCTCAAACAAGGTGTTGATAGGAAAACGTACAGTAACCTGATGGCATTTATAAAGAGACGGCTCGGACGGATATATTGTTCGGAAATCTAATGTTTTGTCACCAGCCGACGTTGAAAAGTTTTTTTAAAGAGGCCCCGGACAGTCAGTGCCTAGCAACAAAGGTACGTTAAATATTAGTAATCTAAACGTATCTTAATAATTGCGTAACCTGAGCATAACTTCTTAAAAACTAATTAATTGATTTTATTTCAGGTTGCCTTAATATTCGGTTTTATTGGTGCGTGTAGACAACAAGAGCGTCATAATATTACAACAAAGGATGTAGAAACCCGAAATGCCTTTGTCGCCGACATTTACATAATAAAAAAACAAAAGTATCTACTAAAGAAGTGGCAAGCACTAATGTAACACAAACTATAAAATTGCCATCCTAATCAATCCAATATCGCTTTGAAAATTGTATGTTCACCAATTGTTTTAATAATTAAACGATTTAAGCAATACATTTATTTATTTATGTACACACAAAACACTTAACAGAGAAAAGAAGGAAAACAGATAGAAGATCACAAAGGTACTGCTTATTTCAGTAGAAATTTCTTCCAGCAGACCCGCGACAGGAAAGTTGGATGATAGACGAAGACACAGTGTGTAGAAAGAAACAAGGAAACTTAAAATAGACTATTATAACTTAACTAATTATGTATAAATTACACATATACCTTAACTACATAATATACATGTTTGTTTTTTCCTCGCAAATTTGTTGAAAAACGTCGTATGAAACTTGTGAGCTGTGCTCATTACACGCTCGGCTGAATTATGCCCTCGCCTATGGCTCGGGCTGCAACCCACAGCCTCGTGTGTAATGAGTAACTTACCTCCCTTGTATCATAATATACTATTTTAGAATACGGATGATACTACAGAAACTAGGATTGTTTTTACCAAACATGAAATATTAAAAATATTTTTTATAATAAATATTACTCTGCCCGCACATTAAGAACGAAATAACACATAATGATTACCTTTTTAGTTAAAAAACCGGCCAAATGCGAGTCGGACTCGCGCACCGGGGGGGTTCCGTACAAACAAGCTACATTCACCAACACAATTAGGTCAAAATACTGAAGTTCATAAACAATGAAAGCACCGAACATTGCTCTAAAGAAACGTACATTATAAGTTGGTCGACTATTACTCGAAAACTTGTAAAGCCTACTTAGCTGTGATAGTTTTCCTTTTAATTTCGTTATATATGTTACTAGCTGTTCCCCGCGGCTTCGCTCACGTGGACCACCCCACAGGTCCCGTTTTCGGGATTAAAAAATAGGCTATGTCACTCAGGAATAATGTAGCTTTCTATTAGTGAAATATTTTTTTAATCGGTCTAAACTACAAAAATGAACAAACAAAAAAATCTTTCCTCTTTATAATATTGGTATAGATGGACCAAGTGACGGACGAATATGGTGAAACTTTAAGGGCTCCTTGTTGACTACGCTACGGAACCATCAAAAAAAAAGGAAAATCTAGGTACGAAGTCCTTAGTCCTTTCATTCTATTCTAGGAATTAATTACAAAGACTTTTGCAATCAACTGCAAAGGAATAACAACCATGTAAACACGCCTTTATTAAAAGCAACAACGTCTTTTACAACACAACGTTCTTACGTTTCTTTTCTAATCTTTTCCCGTTTTCCTGGGGCATGTTCTGTCTTGTGTCATATTATTTAATTATGGAAGAACACAGCCTCAGGCGTTCGTTAGATAAAACGAATCATGGCGTCTGCGGGGACGGCTCGTTGTTTTCATAAAATATATATCGTTGTGTAAGATAGGTGTTTTCTGTTGGGAAAATAGAGGAATAGTGTTTTTCTTTTTGAAAATGTAAGGAAAAGGATTGAACTACAATTCATCATGTCTTTTGTATACGTCATCAATGTTCTAGTAAACAGATACGTTATACAGTCACAAAAAACCCGAAAAAATGTGTTGCGCTCAGCAGCGACAGCACACATACACACTTTTCATTCATCTACCATTTCACTACCAGTCGAAATGGATGGCTTGATAAAACCAATAAGAAAAAAAGAGACAGCTAGTGTTTGTCACTTGCGTGTGAATGTAAACAAACATTATTCTGACCACCAATGCTTTTTTCTTTTTCTAACCTCCAAATATCAGAATATTACAAATAAATTTAAAAATTTGTAAATTGAGGTGTATTGCGTACTTACATATGGTATGCTCCCTTCTGTTTTATGTACTTTGGCATCATAATTGGTACACTTTCTAAATACACACGATGGCATTTTTAAAATTTTGTTTTTGTTTCTACAAAGCGTATTGCTCTTCGCCATGCGTGACATAGACTAAAGACTATACGTCCCAGTTAGGACGTATTCGAGTCTTCACAATGCGCGCGCTCATAACATCTGTTTACTAGAATATCATTGTACGCCATGTTCGATTTTTATAAAATATTCACTAGACTGGTTGGTGGGTAGCCCAAGCCGCCAGCCATCCTAATATTATAACTATAGCAAACCAAATAGGTGATAGAAGCCAGGAACTTATGCACAAGTGTGTATTGGAAAAAGAATTGCACTGCGCGTGCAATACACTGCATTGTGAGCCTACAAGTGCTGCAATTTTTTGAGCCAATCTAGAAATGTCTCGATAAAAAAATAATGGACCTTGAAAATATTCATAGGCATTTCGTTAGTTTTAATTAAAGCCACCAGACTTCATAGTAAATAAAAGAAAAAATTGATAAATACATATAAAAGTTTTAATGACAAAGACAAATCCAAAGACAGAGACAGAGACAGAGGAAGAGACAGAGACAGAGACAGAGACAGACAGAGACATAGACAGACACAGAGACAGAGATATAGACAGAGACAGAGAAAGATACAGAGACATAGACAGACACAACAGAGACAGAGACATAGACAGAGACAGAGACAGAGAGAGAGACAGAGACAGAGACAGAGACTTATTTACAAGGAATAAAAATTGATTCTACAGTGCATTCAAAAAAGAGCTTGTTATGGAGAAGAACGCACAAGTAACGCCAAACTTACTCTTTTTAAAAAAAAAAATTTTTACAATATTTAGGTACATAAGTACATACATAAATAAATTCATACATGTGAGGAAAATGCACCCAGAATCACTACACACTGTATAGTGTGTAGTGATTCTGGGTACGTACAGATATAAAGTATTATATTTATTTATTAGATAACATTCAATTTGTATTCTTCTCAACGAAAGTAAGTAAATTGCAATCAAAAAGATTGCAACTGATACATCTTGCAACTTTGTATACCTAGACACTTTAAACCCTGTATTTGCTGCTAATAAAAGCGAAGCAAAGCAAATAGAAGCAAACGTGACATAGAAGCATAAAAGAGGAAATTATGACACACGGAGCCAGGAAGCATGGTCAGGGCTCAGCAACATTTTGCAGCTTGAGCAAAAATTTTGTTATTTTCATCTAGAATATTTTCTAAAGAGAAAATTAGAATTGAGGAAATTCACTGCAGTTTAAAAATAGTCTGGTCTAGGAAATATGTGCAGTGGTGATACAACTATAATTTCAACTACATAACAAAGAAAAATAGATAGGTCAAAATATGCATGTGAATGAGACTAAAATAAAATTAGTCGGTGTCTTTGGTAGGTACCATTTCTTTGCGATATGGACACCGACTTACAAAAGTTAAGTTATTTTTCACTTTGTAGTTTTTTATTTTTAAGTCGGTAGTATTTTTTTGCAAAAAAGTTTTTTTTATTTTTCCCTTTTTAGTTTTACCTACCTAATAGCAAGTTGTTTATTAAGGTCCCTATAACTCCAGAATAGATTAACCGAATAACATGAAACTTGAACATAACCGGTGAAATGAGAGATCTGCGTACCCCTTTAGAGCGTACTAGCGTGATGTTGTGTTATGAAATGGTATAAACAACAAACAGACATGCGATTGCAGCAATCCCGAGAGTTTTGCCGTTACTTATTGAAGAGTTCTGTTGTGTATCTCCGAAGTTCATCATCAGACCTTCACCAAATTAAAATGGGACCAATTTCGAAACATACTCTTTCAAACAAAAAAGAATTTTCAAAATCGGTCCACAATTGACGGAGATATCGGTGAACATACACAAAAAAAAAATAACAGAAACAAACATGAAGTCGAACATAGAACCTCCTCCTTTTTGGTAAGTCGGTTAAAAAAAACTCAAATAAACTATGAAAGTGTTGTGTTTTAGTGGCCGGAATTCTGTGCATTGTATAAAGATCTACATATTTTCTGAAAATCAATTATTGTTTTCTATATTTTTGTACACCTAAAATATATCGAAATATATTTATAGTATACCCTACATGGATGGATTGCGTCGCCTATAAATATTAGCCACTGTTTAGATTTTTTATTTTATTTTAATCAAGCGAGACTGATTTTCAACTGACTTACTAACTGTTATTGAATACTATTTTTAACCCCCGCCGGAAAAAGAGGGGTGTACAGATACACGTACAGGTACACACACAGATACACAGCAACACACGTGATAAGTTTCATGTGTGTTGCTGTGTATGTTTCTATCTGTGTGTCTGTCTGTGGCATTATAGCGCCTAAACGAATGAACCGATTCTGATTTAGTTTTTTTTGTTTAAAAGGTAGTTTTGTCGAGAGTGTCCTTAGCTATGTTTGAATAAAATCGATTCAGCCGTTCAAAAGTTATGGGTGTTTTACTGTATGATTCGGGGTGTTTTCGCAAGATTGTATTGTCGGGGGTTTTTTAAATTTTGATTTTTTTATGGATATAAAAACGTTGAAAAAAAATTACTCATTGTTGATTTGTTTAGAAATTATATATTGTTGATTTGTTTCAAAAGATTTTGATTGCGAATAAACGTTTAAACCTGTTTGAATTGTGTTTTATTATATTTTGACTAATCAATTTTGAGCTCAACTGTATCCACGGGTAGCGATAATTTATTTTATTTTTTATTTAACCAATAAAATACAGAAAATAAATTATGTGGTCAAGTGGACTCGCGGGTCCAGTAACGAACGGTTGCAGCTGATCAAAGACTCGCGAAAGACTGGATCTAGAAGGGTCAAGAAAAGAAAACCTGAAAAGATTTGAGGAGACCTTGCCCAGCAGTGTGGGACAGTGTAGCTCAGTGTGTAAAAAAAAAAATCAAGACAAACAAACGACATATCGTCTAGTTTTCACTATCATCCATACCAATCCTTTATTCCCGTTTTCACCCCTTAAACGCAAACAACCGTTCAAATAATCTTCACACCTCTGCTTCCAAACAATCATAATCCCCCATTCGAAATTCAAATTTAAATCGTGGAACGCTCGCGACGTCTGCACCAATCACAGAGCATGGAATACGGAAGACGCCATTGCTTATAACGGTCAAGGCACACACTGGCAAGGTGTTAATCTAAACATGTACAATAATGTGCATATCTCCTTAATGCACCCTTCCAAGATTGACCCTTCAACTCTAAGAGAGTTAAGAAAACAAATATATGTTTCAGTAATTAGGATAAATAAATATTTGTGGCCGATTGCGCTGAGCTGGCTGGCTACCATAGTCTAGAGCTACTATGCCGTTAACTCTACCTGATACAAAAATATCACGATCCGTAATTTGTATAAGTCAACGCCCAACGGTGACAGTCACTAATTATGAATATAGTCAATGAGTACTGTCTCTTTACACATCTATATATATAAAACAAAGTCGTGTTAGTTACACCGCTTATAACTCAAGAACGGCTGGACAATTTTTTACGATTTTTGTGTTTATGGATTTATCTTCGTCCGGAATACGATAATAAGTAATAAAACATCGAAAAGAAAACGGGACAAAAAAAATTTGCTTAAGGCGCCGAATCCCTTGAGTAGCTGATATTAAAATAAGAATCACGTCTAAACGGTTAGTCGTAATTTATTGGAAAAAATATATGTTACATAAGACCATTTTCTCAATAATTTCATCTGAACAAATTTTCAGTTTTATTCGTATAACATAGTGTAATTAATTTGTAAAGTTATGTCTAAAACGGACAAAAACACGACAATCACAACAAAACCGCTGGGCGTATTTTAATGAAATTGACACAATATCAAAGACAATTTAATTATCTACATTTTGATCTGAAGCTTTTTTTTTTAAAGTCATAGAATAATAAGAAAAGTACAAAAAACTACTAAATTTCGGGTCGTGCGGGTGAGAAACGAGGGCGCGTTTTGTTCCCTCAAGGTCGTTGGCGTTAGTCGTTGTCTTAAGCTAGTTCTCACGTACAGTTAATTATGTGATCTCATATAAATCAATAGTATTCAACACGTTTCACAAACTCTCGCTAACAACAACCATTGTGTTACCTGTATAAAACCATTCCATAAAATACTCAGTGCGTGCAATTTTTTTGGGAATCTTTAAAATAATTTATATGGCAAAAAAACGTATGGTCAGCTAGTTCTATCTAAATCTATCTGCTGAACTCATCTGCTCCTGCAAGCCTGTGACGTGACACTATCAGAACGCTAGAAAATAATCGCATGGTTTTATCTCTCTCATAATTTTCTGCCCATTTCACTTCGTACCTGAATTTGATTATAGGGAACACTCAGTTCATTTTCTATATTTGTCACTGACTGTCTTTTTACTCGACTGTTCTGTCTGTTTACCAGTCTATGTATGTATGTATGTTTGTTCCTATGTGGCGTTCTATAGACCAAACGCGTTGGCCGATTTTGATGAATCTTACGTCAATCGATTCGTCTTAACCCTGCGAGTCCCTGTCACTGGCTACAGTAAAATTGGAAAATAAATAAATGGCGGATTCGGGCCCCATATTGTGGGGCACCAATTTTTTTTTATTCCAAACCCATCGTGTGGGTATCGAAATAAAGGGTTTTATGAGCTGATTTCAAAAATATATACACTTATATGTAAAAATGTACCTAATTCTAAAAAACAAATAACTTAAAATTTATAAATAAAAAAAGTTAATTATAAAAACAAAAAACCCGAACTGCTGTGCAGTCGGAGGATATATCTGGTTTTGTTCAGACAGCTCGCGAACATGTATATTCGACTGCAGAGCATGATTTTCTTCTTGTTTACGTCTTTTTAGTTCGCTTTTTAAGCAGTCGGCTTTTTTGTTTTTTTTTTAATTAACTTTTTTTTCGTATGGTATATATTCTTAAATAAATATTTATTTAGGTTCTGAAAATGACATATATAGCAATGGCCGTAGAGTCGTCTCGATACTCTGTGGCACCAATCGAAAATTAATAACGCCCATGCCCTTTGTTTATTGGACGCACTAATCGGATCGTCGGCTTTCGGCCGTCGGCATTCGGCTTTCGGCGAATAAGCGATGTCCCGCACTGTTTTTGTTTTAATTGACATCGCGCTTACAATTGCGATTTTAATTCGATACAGAGGATTATGAGGATTTTAATTGTTTCATTATATTTTTGTTTATTGTAGATAGTAAATCTAATAGGGAATTGTATCGCATTCTCATTTATTTTGGTTGAAATAATGAAACCTTCTAGAAAAATTGTGAACGGTGAACGAAAAAATTAATACAGGCATGGGGTCTCATTGCTAAGAAAGAACGTTTGGTTCAAATAAATCTAACTAGATGGCGCGACATGTACACTCTTTTTAAAAGAATTGTGTGTAAAATTAACATTTTCTGGTATTGAACATAAAAATTGTATGTTCTTGTTTAATCAACTCTCCGAAGTAAAAAAATATGGAATATTGGGCTCTTAATTCACATTTCAAAGATTATTTGAACGGATCATTTAAAATTGATGCCAATAGATGGCGCATTTTTAAATTTCTGAGGCATTCCACTCGATTGTTAAAATTTGCTTTGTAACACATTTTGGTGCAAAAAAACTGTAAAAACGTGCAAAAAAATACAATAAAACGAACCTTCACTGTATTTAAAGAAAAAAATATTCACAAACCTAGTAAACCCTTTTACTTGCAAGTCACTGCTAACACCATCTATTGCCTTGAAACGGGATCGAACGCGATTGACGTACTTACAAAAATAACAAGATTAATCAGATGAAAAAGCTAGTTACGTCGGCACGGTTTCTTTGTATGGGATGAGGCATCTGTATGCTAGTATTATATTATCTGTGATACAGGTAATAGTTAGGCCCCTGATTTTAAGGGTAGACATTTCAGAGAAAAGTCTTTATTAACACACGGACAGACAGACAAAAGTGATCCTATAAGGGTTACTTTTTTCTTTTTGAGGAATGGAACCTTAAAAAACCGGGTAAGTGCGAGTCGGACTCGCGCACGAAGGGTTCCAAGGCACTTGGTAAATTGCGATTTACGATTTATGACGTATTAAAAAAAAACTACTTACTAGATCTTGTTCAAACCAAATTTCGGTGGAAGTTTACATGGTAATGTACATCATATATTTTTTTTAGTTTTATCATTCTGTTATTTTAGAAGTTACAGGGGGGGCGACACACATTTTACCACTTTGGAAGTGTCTCTCGCGCAAACTATTCAGTTTAGAAAAATATTATAATAGAAAACTCAATATCATTTTTGAAGACCTAGACCTATCAAGTATGGGAACCCTCAAAATGTATTGTTTTTTTTTTCTATTTTTGTGTGAAAATCTTAATGCTGTTCACAGAATAAATCTACTTACCAAGTTTCAACAGCATAGTTCCTATAGTTTCGGAAAAAAAAGTGGCTGTGACATACCGACGGACAGACAGACATGTCGAATCTAATCGGGTTCCATTTTTTGCCATTTGGCTACGGAACCCTAAAAAAGACAAAAACGCCTTAAAGACATTTAAAAACTAGCTTCGCTAACTTTTGTCTCTTAAATCCCTTCCCCGCTCTTTAACCCTCAAAAATCAGCACACACGTTACCAATGACAGCTCAATCACGTTAACCGGCCGGGGCCTGGCTGTACCCGAACTTACCCGATTGTACCCGATCGTACGGACTTCATTAACCTTCTCTCACTACATTTGAGTTCGGTTAATCGTTCGGAACAGTGAGTTATAGACGGTGTGAGGACGATTGGACCCGTCGAAGGTGTAGGTGGCAGCGGATTCGGTGAAAACTTTTTGGAAGATTTATTAGCGTGTTTTAAGTATCCTTATCCCGGATGCTCTTAAATTGAACATCAAGCCATGGAACCAACTATACATCATAAAAGATAGCTTGATCGACAGCTGTCAGTATCAATACAGTAACAATAGCGCTTCACAGGCTAACAATACCGTAACAATAACGTATCTTTTATGAAGTATATAGTAGATTATTAACCAAGGGGATAAAGCAGTGTCTTCTGTCGCGGGTGACGATTTAAATCGCGAGCGTAACGAAGGACTCGAGGTTTATTCCCGAGCGTAGCGAGGGTGTTAAAAACTTAAATCACGAGCGAAGCGAGGGATTTAAGACGAGTCCTGAGTGTAGCGAGGGATTTAAGTTCACCCAAGACTAAGACAGCTTTATCACCGAGGAAAATACTCTACTTTTCGTACCATTTGCGAAAAAAATAACACAATATAAACTTAACGTTTATTTATTTGAAGAAAACAAAAACGCGGCAAATTCCTAGACTAATATTTTTTGTCGGAAAAACAAGGGAATCAAGCTCATACGGCCTCGTCGGTTTTCGTAATTTTATTTAATAATCATAACTGCATAATAAATGCGTATTCCTTTTTCAAAAAGATGTATAATGCTTTATATACAAACTCAATGGTGTAAATACAGATGTAGTTCAGTATAAATTTCGGTAAGTATTCCAAATTTAAATCACATTCTCCCCCTAGAGGATGAATGAAATTCAGTACAATTTTCTTTCCCTGTTTATAACTGATTAAAAATGACTATTGTTATGTTCGCTTTTTGTGGCATAGAATGTCACTTTTTTGAGCAAGTGGTACGAAAAGTAACTTTTTATTTCTGCCACAGATAAATAATAGAATACACTAATACCATACTTTCGACTTTTCAGACTAACAGATGGGTCACCTGCTGGTACTAGCTGTTGAAGCCAAAAGGTGACCAAGAGGTTACGGCTTTTTATGTAATTTATGGAAACGATATCTGCAAGACAAAAGGTCGTAGGTGCATTAATTATGGTAAAAATAGGTAAGTATGTCATTGTATGACCGCAGCGCAGTAACGTCTCGGCTAAAAGCTCATTCTCAAAATATGCGATCTCTGGTTTAAAGAGATAAAATAATTTACAAGAAAACTTAATATTTATAGGAGTGCCAATAGGCCAGTAGCACAGCATTTGTCAATTTGTGATATGTAACCTTTTTCAGCCTAGATATCTTTGTTCTTTACTATCTTATTGGCTATGATATCTTTTTAATTTTTCCAAAACACAGTACGTATCTACAGCTAAGTAGTGGAATTCCTTGCCAAAGTCCGTGTTTTTTTATTGTTATGGCCGGTTTTTGAAATCAAGAGTTAATAGGTTACTTTTAGAAAAGCGTGTGAAACTCATCATCATGTACAATCAGCTGGGCGAGCACGGCCCCTGTGATAGGCTTGAGTCAAGCAATTTTAGACAGTATACCGTGCTCACCCCGCAGGTAAGGTAGTGGTCATACAATAAAAAAATCTGCCAAGTGCATGTCGGACGGATCCGTACCAAACCGCAAAAATAATTTGGTTGAAATAGGAACAATGAGAAAATTTCAATGAGAAAATAAACATTATCACCAAATTTGAAGTTCATACGTCAATGGCAAATTTAAAAAAATCTTTGCAACAAAATTTTCTGAAAAAGCTGACTTTGGTGGAGAAGCCACCATTCCTTAGTTTTCCAATATTTTTTAAGACAAAAATACAGTATTACCTACTCATCGAGCTCTAAATAACAATAGCCCATTCGATGGGGTAGGTCTAAAATCTTATTCAGGCCCCCCCCTTTAGCTGTATGGGAGCCCCATTTAGCCCCCTTTTTTAACTTTTATAAATATTTTTTTACAATTTGTTTGGCTTTGGTCAACAAGATGCTTATATTGTCAAAATTTTAAGACAAGCTCCTACCGTTTGGCTATGATATATGCTATAAAACCTATGTGACAGACGACAGACAGACATACGGACAGTCAGACGGAGTCGTGAGTGACAGCAATAGGGCTCCGAAGGGTCCAAAACCCTTCGGGTACGAAACCCTAAAAACAAAAATTAAACTGAAGTATATTTTCTTGGTTTCGCTACTCACCTTTCACTTGTACCAACATTGAACTAAAATTAGGAATAACCAATGACATGGCAAAAATTTTATGGTTTTGCCATAGCCCAGTGTATGTGACATACGACTCGTTGAATTAGGGTTTCCTATGACGGCAGAACCCTAATGGGAGTAATGTTCAATTGCTGTAAAGGGAATTCTCTGTAAACAAGTTATAATCATAATTTTTCAGATTTTCTTTGGTAGAATAGGCATTTTCTTGTTTATTGGCATTGTTGATGGTTTACTAAATAATTTTGGGTTAACAAAACATATGTTAGTGGATTGTATTAAGTTAGAAACTGGATGTTCTGTCATTAAAAGTTAGTTGTATTATCGTTTGTTGGTAACTCTTGGTAAGGCTTCTGAAGAAAAGAAGCTTCCGATTTAAAAAACCCACCGGACAAATGGCTAGAGGCCGATTTTTGAATTAAGAATTTGAAACTGAGTACGTTTTAGGTCCTTATTCTATTTGAGAAAAAATCTATAAAAATAATATTGAGATATTTTAGGCAAAAAGCAGTTGGAAAATGATAGGTTTAGTTCCTAAAATAACAACACAATTTTTTAAATTGGATTCAAAAATTTCAGTTTTTATCTGTTTTTTATTAATATTAATATGAAATAGTAGCCGCCATGATATTACGACATACGGCTGTGTAAACTAAAAACCGTCACCGTCGTCGTTTCGGAGCATTTTTTGCATAGCCAACTGACGTCATGACCACAGAGCAATATGTCCAGCGTTTTCGTCAAAATACGCGTGAAATTTGAAAATGTTAAATTGAAATACATTTTAGGGCGGGCACTCATCGATTGAATAAAAATATTGTGTTTTTTTAGTGGAATATTAGCACCGTAGAATTTAATTGAAACACTTTGAAAGAAAAGACATTGTTAAATTGTCGGTTGAACACACCATTGAATTGTCTTGTGTTGAGCTTGATAAGCATATTGTAGTGTGCGTCTACAGACCTCCAAGTTACCAGAATCTATCTGTGTTTGACTCTGTAATGGAAGATGTGTTAAAAAAAGTTAGTAGTAGTAGCAAATCAATTGTCGTGTGTGGCGATTTTAACATTAATTTATTAGAGAATAACACTAACAGTATCAGGTTGTTGGGTCTTTTTAAATCATTTAATCTGGAAAATGTTTTTATGGAACCAACCAGAGTGACAGGTTCTTCTGCGACTTGTATAGATAACGTTTTTTGTAATTGTGATTACTTTGATAAAGAAATTGTAAATAAGTTAGCATCTGATCACAGTGGACAAACAATAACGTTTAGTACCTACATACCTTTAAAAAAAATACAAATAAAATTTAGACAAATTACTTGTAAAAATTTAGAAAAATTTAATAATACCGTTAATAGTAAGTTATGTGTTCAAAATTTTAATAATATATTGGACCCAAATGAGTTCTATGCCGAATTTTCTAAAGTACTAAACACGCAATTTAATAAGATTTTTCCACTGAAAGCGAAAAGTATCTACACCAAGTTCGTATTTAGCGATTGGGCGACTCCAGGCATTCGTAAAAGCAGGGAAAAGCTATATGAACTTTATGGCCTAAAGCAACATATGTATAATGCAAGCTTTGATAAATATGTTGCGAATTATTCAAAAACTTTTAAAACTGCATGCAAAATAGCTAAAGCGCTGTATATAAGCAATAAAATAAAATCAGCAGACGATAAAATAAAAACTACCTGGAAAATAATAAATAATGAAACAGGTAGAAAAAAACAGCGTAATACTGAAATTAATTTAGCGACTGCACATGGTCCCATACATTCAGATGTAGAGGTTGCTCAGGAATTTGAAAACTTTTTTGTTAATATTCCTTTTAAAACTACAGCAGCTTTAAACTCCTCACCCGTGCTCTCTGCTGACTTACTTAGAAAGAATGTAAATGCGTGCCCTTCGGAGTTTAAGTTTCAACATACAAACCCCCAGGCTATTTTAAAAGCTTTTAAAGATCTAAAAATTAAATCAACAGAAGATCTTTGGGGATTATCTGTAAAAGTATGTAAATCAATCATTGAAACTATTGCACCCTATTTAGCTTTCATTTTTAACACGAGTGTCGATCAAGGAATTTTTCCGGACCTCATGAAACACAGTAAAGTAGTTCCATTGTTTAAATCCGGGGATAGCAAGGAAGCCAATAATTATAGGCCAGTTTCAATTCTGCCGGTTCTCAGTAAAGTCTTCGAAAAGTTAATGCTCAACCAATTGTTGCGTCATTTTAACAAACATTCCATCTTTCATGATCAACAATACGGTTTCACCAAAGGGCGTTGCACAACTGACGCTGGCGTCACCCTAATAAAGAACATCTTTAACGCCTGGGAAGAAGCACAAGACGCCATTGGAATCTTTTGCGACCTCTCGAAAGCGTTCGATTGCGTTAACCATGAGACACTATTGTTAAAACTCGAGCACTATGGGATTAGGCATACGGCCCTTGAATTACTTAGATCATATTTGAAAGCCAGACAACTTAAAGTTCAGGTAAACGGCGTAAACTCACTAGGGTCTGAAATGACAATGGGCGTTCCTCAAGGCTCTATATTGGGTCCATTCCTCTTTTTAGTTTACATTAACGATTTGCCCCAATTATTACAAAATCAACCGAAGATCGTGTTATTTGCTGATGACACATCTTTGATATTTAAAATAGATCGACGATCACAAAATCTTGATGATGTGAATAAGTCTATTCATCAGGTCCAAACTTGGTTCACAGCAAACAATTTGGTACTAAATGAAAAAAAAACCAAATGTATTAGATTCACATTGCCGAATGTTAGAAGTAGCGAATGTGACATCATATTGAATGGAGAAAAGCTGGACTATGTAAATCAAACAGTTTTCCTAGGAATCACTCTAGATGACAAATTACAATGGGGGCCTCACATAACATCTCTGGCAGGACGGCTGAGCTCAGCCGCTTATGCTGTTAGAAAGATAAGACAGTTAACGGACGTAGAAACCGCGCGTTTGGTCTATTTTAGTTACTTTCACAGCATTATGTCATACGGTATTTTACTGTGGGGTCGGGCGGCTGACATTGAATCAATATTTATATTGCAAAAGAGAGCTGTCAGAGCCATATATAAGTTAAGTCACCGAGAATCTCTTAGGGAGCTATTTAAAAAGATTAATATTATGACAGTTTCTTGCCAATTCATTTATGAAAATATTATGTATGTAAGGAAAAATTTAAATCTCTTTAGTAAAGTTAGTGATAGACACAATTGTAATACCAGAAATAAAGATAAGTTAGATCAACCATCATATAGATTAGCTAAAGTACACACATCTTTCATGGGGTACTGTGTTAAATTCTATAACAAAATACCTTGTGAGATATTAAAGTTAAATGAAAGAAAATTTAAAACAATAGTTAAAAGCACACTTTGTAAACAAGCATATTACAAATTAGATGATTATATTCAAGATAAGAATGCTTGGAAACATGCTGGTCCTGCTCCATAGGCCTATCTTTGGTGTGGACAAAATCAAAATGGTTAATTTGTATTATATTCATAATTATAGTAACGCTTTATTTTTATTTTTTCTTCTTTTTTGTTTAAAAAAATTGACTCGCACACTGTTCTGTTGTTGTTTAATTAGGTAATGTACCTATGTTTGCACTATTTGTAAGTACGTGAGGACCATGTTCCTATTTATCAAGTAAAGGAATTTACCTGTTAATGCTTGTAATTCTCTCATACCTATATGTAGTATAGTAGTGCTGGGTACATCGTCCTCACGTATACGAATTTATTAATGTATGTACCTATATAAATATTGTATAAAACTTTTTTTTTAAAGAGTAAGTATGGAGTTTCTTGTGCGTTCTTCTCCATAACAACCTACATTTCCGAATGCACGGTAGAATCATTTTTTTTTTAAATGTAAATTTTAACGTTCAAAAGTGCCACATAATGGCCTACTTGAAATAAACACATTTGACTTTGACTTTGACTTGACTTTGACTTTTCAAAAATGGGTGTAATATACCCTTTGTAAGATCCATCTCAATAGTACCTATAAAATTAGCTTTCATGAAACTAGCAGCGACCGTCAAGCTACCCAAGCGACTTTGCCATAAAAATGCCATTTTACTACAAAAAGAAAAAAAGCCGCTTGAGGACGCTGCAGCGCTTTAATTAATCAATTATCTTGATGGCTTCGAGCGACGAAAGTTAACACTTTTACCACTTTACATAGACCTTCTCCCCTTCCCTCGCCTCTACTAAATTCAGAGGAGGGAGGGGAAATGGGGGAGAGAACAGAGGTCTAGGTGATTGGATGATTTAATGACACGCCTTCTGATTGTTTTAACTATCAAGTTTTTTTATAACGTCGTTGGAATAGTGAATGGGTTTTGTAATAAGTTTTGTGACGAGTCCTAGTTTCTGCATAGTTAAGGTTGGGTAATTAAGGTGAAAGGCAGCAGGACAAAGGGTAATAAAAGAATGTGCAAGTTAAAATAGGTTCATGAATTACATTATGCATTCAAATTTATAATGAGGAGCTCGTGGCTAAACAATAACAGCCGCACGGGTCGATCTTCAAGGTTAAGCAACGCTTGACGAGGTCGGTCCGTGGATGTGTGACCATTTCAACATACCGAGTTTCCTCCGTGCCTCGGAAAGCACGTTAAGCCGTTGGTCCTGGCTGTCATTTGAAGATCTTTGACAGTCGTTACGGGTAGTCAGAAGCCTGAGATCTGACACCAGTCTTGCCAAAGGGTACCGTGTTACCCAAGTACTGGGTTGTGGAGGTCAGATAGGCTGTCGCTCCATGTAAAACGCTGGTACTCAGCTGAATCCGGTAATACTGGAAGCCGACCCTAAAAATAATTGGGAAAAAGGCTAGGCAGATGATGATTCAATTTTATCTGATCACCTCAGTATGGCCGATGACATGGTGAGGGTCACAGAAATGAGGGCTACCGCGTTTGAATTTGCCGCTAGGGGCGCTGTTGTAGAGTGAGGTTCAAATGACAAATAAAAAGTTTTTTGGCTTTTAACGTGAGTTTATTTGCAACTTTTTCTTGTTGTGATTATTTCCCAAATATGGTTGATAAAGATGATGTTCGCGATGCTTTCCGAAGTCTAAATTGTCCAATTTGTTAATCCTTCATATCCTTATTTTTGCAAATTCTTATTTTAACATATTCTAAATTTATCATAGTCATTTATTTACACTTTCTCATTACTACATGTTCCATTTTATGCCACATTCTGTATTTGTACAATCACAATAAAAAACTATGTAGCATATTTTTTCCACACATAATTCAACTTTTGGATGACCGAAATCTGCTTTGATTTGTGGAGTTGTTCCAGTGAACACCATAAGATAACCAACGCTTTAGAGCGTTGCACTTCCGTTTAAATAAAAAAGTAGGAAGAAGCAATTTATTCGTTTCCATACATTTTCTAAAAAAGAGAGGCATCATATTTTTTTTATCCTGTACCTACTGCCCCACTGCTGGAATAAAAAAAAAAAAAAAATTCAACAATGCCAACTACATAAGGAGCAAAAAAAAAGTAATCCAAATGTATATTAAAGGATGCCAAAATCGCAAAAACCATTGATGATTTATTAAAAAGCGCAATATCACCTAAATAATATTTAAATAAATTATAATATGTTGGTTCAAGTAACAGTATTGATACGAAAACACAACAATTATTTAAAAAAAAACAAGTTCCTTTTTAGGGTTCCGTAGCCAAATGGCAAAAAACGGAACCCTTATAGATTCGTCATGTCTGTCTGTCTGTCTGTCTGTCTGTCTGTCTGTCTGTCCGTCCGTATGTCACAGCCACTTTTTCCGAAACTATAAGAACTATGCTGTTGAAACTTGGTGAGTAGATGTATTCTGTGAACCGCATTAAGATTTTCACACAAAAATTAAAAAAAAACAATAAATTTTGGGGGTCCCCATACTTGAAACTGAAACTATTTTTTTTATTTCCATCAAACCCATACGTGTGGGGTATCTATGGATAGGTCTTCAAAAATGATATTGAGGTTTCTAATATCATTTTTTTCTAAACTGAATAGTTTGCGCGAGAGACACTTCCAAAGTGGTAAAATTTGTGTCCCCCCCCCCTGTAACTTCTAAAATAAGAGAAAGATAAAACTAAAAAAAATATATGATGTACATTACATTGTAAACTACCAGCGAAAATTGGTTTGAACGAGATCTAGTAAGTAGTTTTTTTTTAATACGTCATAAATCGTAAACCGCAAATTACCAAGTACGGAACCCTGCGTGCGCGAGTCCGACTCGCACTTGTTTTCAGAATATGTTTGAAAGGGAACGAATTGTTTTCACCCAATTGTTTTTATAAGTAGTATAAAGTTTATAATTATTTTGCTGTATACCTCTTTCTTAGATTTATTTGCTGAAATAAATGGTTTTGATTTTATGTTTAAGTTTGATTATCTGATGAAAAAAATTATGACAATCCGTTTTATTTTAATCAATCCGTTTATTTTCCTTTTTGTATCGAACTGTACTCATTCGGAAAATTTTGGTGTTAGGACAATCAACAATTAAGAAACCTAAGAATTCGGCAATATAAGAATTTGAAAAAATAATGTTGCGTATTTTAAAGAATTCGTAAAATAAATAATATGAAAAATCGCGAATTTGGATTTTGGCGCTGACACCATTTTTCGAAAAAAAAAGACTGCGCGTAACTGCAGCATACTCGATATTATATTTAATCGCACTTCTACGGCATTAGAAAGGATTTTAATTCAAAGTTTGCTTCCGTGCGCGTAATAACAACGTTTTACAGCTATATCTATTTAATGACCTTAATTGCCAGTGGTGCCAACTGGTGAGCACAAAACCGGAAACCCTCATTCGTTGGTAGCAAGAAGCATAGAGCCAGTCGATATGGTGCCGCTTTGGAGAAGTCTCCAGGAACGGGTAAACTTAGAGCTCCGTTGACCAACTTTTCAGCAGCTATGCAATCATAATAATCACATATGCAGAACATTCCATTCCATTCATTTTCATAAAAATTTCAATAAAATCTGAAATATTGAAATTGAAATAACTATTTAGTTGCACAGAAATTACTTGACAAATCATTGTCATTGTGAAAAGTAAATATTTTACGCACAATCATTCGTAATTGGTTTGGTTCGGCAATGAAATTTCCAAATCAACTGAAAACTAAAAAGCGTAAAAACTCTTTGAAAAAGTAAAGCAAATCAAAGCCTTTAAAATCTAATAGCTGTATTGGCAACTACGTAGCCTTTTCCATTCATATTAAATCTCAACGAGACACAACAAAAGTCTAATCTCTTTAAAGCGGCTGCAAAAAATTAAGTCGAAGTCGGAAATTAAAGCCGCCGACTTCCGCCGGGAGACAGGCTCGATTTGTTTCAGAAAACGAAGATGGCTGCCGTCTGAGGCCCGAGATCGGAGCATTGTGATTTTAAATGAAATCTTAATAGATGCAAATGAGGATTAGTTTTTCATTTTCTACGACAGAGGGCGCCGTTTTCTTCGGATGACTACACTTGAAATGGAAAACTAGTTGAATCTTTTGTCTTTTTAAATTGGAGTGTAATAAGGGCTTCAGGACCATCTTGAGCTGTGAAAAGGCTTTGTGGGACCGATTGGCAAACTGGCCGACGACCCTTCTTTATCGCATTTACCTAATACGATTTGATTTCGTTTAGTTTCATTAATTTATATCATTTAGGGCTCCGTACCTCATCATCATCTTCCTGCCCTTATCCCATGTTACTTGGGGTCGGCGCAACACGTTTTCTTCTTCCATACCGTCCTGTTCCCCGTCACTCCATCACTGACGCCCTTATCTTTCATATCACTCCTCACACAGTCCATCCATCTTTTCTTTGGCCGTCCCCTCCCTCTCCATCCATTCACATCTATATTTATAACTCTTTTAGTAACATGCGTTTCATCCCTCCTCATCACATGACCATACCAGGACAAACGGATTCCTTTTAACTTTTCTGTTACTGGCGCCACTTTCAAACTACCTCTAATATACTCATTTCTCACTTTATCCATTCTCGTCACTCCGCACATCCATCTCAACATTCTCATTTCTGCTACATGCAATCTCTTTTCATCCATCTTTTTCACAGCCCAACATTCTGATCCATGATCACATGATGATTAGTTCTGCTCAATTTCAAGCCAACACTCTCCAGTCTGTGCCACCACACCTCCAATCTGCTCTGAACCTCTAGGCCACTCTCGGCGACCAGCACAATGTCATCGGCAAACAGCATACACCAGGGTGCCTCTTCCTGTATGTCTGACGTCAGTGCGTCCATTATCATCAGGAAGAGGTAAGGACTGAGAGCCGACCCTTGGTGCAAGCCGACTGCCACACTGAAGCTGCCAGTAGTGCCCACTGTAGAGGCTCCGTACCTCAAAAGGTAAAAAAAGGAATGCTTATAAGATGACTCTCTTGTTCGTCTGTCCGTGTGACACCAGCAACTTTCTCAAGAAGTGGTGGACCTAGCAAGTTGAAATTTATACCAGATACTGAATTCTATAGTCACTATTAGGTGTATAAAAATCAAGGTCCTAAATTAGCACGATAAAATGATAGGGGTGAATTTAGATTTTTGCGAAAACTTGTAAGTACCAAAATTTGCCTTAATATTTTTTACCTTAACTTTTTTTTCCCGCATTTACCCTTTACTTGTTTGAGCTGGAAGACCTTGCTTTTAACCAAAATTGACAATTCTGGTTCAACCGGAAGTACCCTATAGTTTTTGGGTGCACCATTCTGTGGAAAATAGGACCAAATTTATTTAGGGCCGGTTTTCTGAACTAAGTACCTATTTGGAGGCTAAAAGAGAGTATGACAAATACTAAACTTCAAATTCCTAATTCGGAAAGGGTATTAGGCAAGGCGATATAATCAGTAGGGTTGGTTAAAACGAGTTCAAAAAGGGGTTTCCGATTCAAAACTTCAGCAAACTCACCAGATTAATGGATGCATTTATCATTTAGTCACCCTCCGGTTATGTCAGGTACTCACGATCGATCAAAGTTATAAGCTATCAGTAATTCCCTACCGGGAAACGTAAACGGTAACCAAAATACCGCTTCTATCGGCCGTCAAACGTGATTAAATACCGAAACTCGGAACAACTCAGTTGTAAACAACGCCATCTATTAGCGGCGATGAAAAACTAGAGTTGACAGTTGAGATAACGTTGCGGTGCGCGGTGTGAGGAAGTTGAGGATTTTGCAGAAGGATTACTTTACTGGCACTACACGCTATTACTGATCATCATTGCTAAGCTTTTTCCCCAAATAGTTGAGACTGCCAGTAGTGGTAGTAGGAGTCACCTTCTGTCAAGACTGACCTGGCTGGATAACATAGAACCCCTTGGTGATATCGTTTTCTTTAGCACCATGTTGTCCACATAAACACACCATTTGTGAAATCAGTTGAAAAAGCACCCACTACATTTGAGACTAAGGTCTCCATTCAAGAATTTGCTCATGCAAATCTCAAAAACTGGCCCAGTGCGAGTGGGACTCGTACACTGAGGGTTCCGTATAAACAGCTAGAATCACCAAAATAATTAAATAACATTACTGAAGTTCATAAACTATGAGGGTACCGAACATTGATCTAACGATCAGCTAAACAGTATTAGGGACAAAATTAACTTTGCCGTTGGAAAACTGTAGTCCCCATACATCGACAAAGTGGTGGTCATTTTACCATCTGCAAATACGTTAACAATTATTTTTTTTATGTCGGTACAAATTTACGGTTTTCGGCTTTTTCCCTTTACTTGTGCTATAAGACATTGCTTCTTGCCAAATTTTATGATTCTAGATCAACGGGAAGTACCCTGTAAATTTTGTTGCCCTTGCGAATGTAAAATATGTGCCATTAACGGCTGCATCTCTTGATTGCTTTGATATAGAAGCTAGATTTTTTTTGCGCAGCTACATGGAATTGCAAACTTGAGTATACGATATTAATTGCAACTCGATACCTCCACGCTTTCCAGAAATAAAGGGGAAACAGATAGTTAGACGAACAGACGGAAAACAAAGCGATCCTATCCATTTTTTCCTTTTGAGGTACGGAACCCTAAAATTCATTGTACCTCTGCAAATCGTACGTCGTGTTAAATACACCTTCTGCCTCTATTATTCAACATTTTAACCCCCCGAACCACCGCGGGTCATTTAGACCGATAGCGCAGATTTATACGAAGTGATTTTTAACCCGGTATAATGTGAAAGCTAACGGGTTGGGTGGTTGGGTCGTATGACTGATGGCATTTGGACCGAATTTCCTAAATTCGTGTGTTTCGTCAGTTTTTTATCGGTGTTGTGCTGTTTGTTCTTTTTGATTGATTTGCCGGTATTGATAGGTCAATATATTCGTTTATAGCCTGCCATTCTAATATGCATCGTATAATGAGACCATTGAACATATAGAGATATTTACGTGCTCCCGGGATAAGTTTCGGAGACTTCTATGTGAAACTTTGTTAACTATTTAATTTATTGAGATGTTTTTCTATAATATTATGAAAGTTTTTTTTATATATAATTTTATCTACGTCGCACACCCCATGGGAGCTGTTGTTGCTGGGGTGAGTGTGTTTGCGATACTGTGTTTCGTTTAAGATGTCATACAGTACAAACATTTTCTTAATGACCATCAGCAAACTTCGTGTTTCGTCAGTCGTCGGATTTTTGTCAGTTGCCCTTTGCACTTGGTGCAAACCGGACGCTCTCAATGAACTTGTAAGTATATAGAGTTATTAATACTCTTATAACAGAATGTAATTTATTTAAAAAATCTGGAAAGCTGCTATTTCTACAGCTCTATTGTTTCGTCCCAAACGTTCTGTTACTATTTTTGGTATTTTGTTGCAACACCATGTCAGCTAGCTGACAGCGATTTTGACAGCTTTTGATTGAGTTGCGTTGACAGTTGACACTTGTCTAGAAAAAAATGTGTAATGGCGTGCAACGCGATATCGGGTTCTCGTTGGATAATATAGTAATTGTGGAATAATCTACCCATCTTGATTGGAATTTCGTACGCCATTCGCAGTTGAAGAGTTGTTTCGCCCGTGCAGTCGTTGTTGGGTGTATTTCACGCGCAGCGAGGTGCTTTTATACGGGAGCATGTATGTGTCTGCTCGGCGGCCGGGCCCCGGCTCAGAATACGTTTGTTGTCCCATCCCATCACTGTCCTTTATTATATATATCTTGTCCCTAAAACCGGCCAGGCACGGGATTGAGCGAGCACAGAAGATCACCGCGGTAATCAAACGTGAGTATTATTTGTGAGTTGTGCCGTCACGTACTTATCCCACTTCTTACTGGTCAGACAGGAACCAGTATCTACCATAAAGAACAGACCCCTAGCTGACCGCTGCTGCGCAATCGCTTTGTCGCGGGTATAGACCTGGTTGGATCGAAGAGTCGTAGCGTTGCTATGGGCCCCAGCTTTGTCTCTTGGCTGTGATCCGCAGGCCTGTGTTCAACATCTATATATTTCAAAACAACAATAAAGTACTTAGATCTGAATTCAAATTATTATACACGATAAATTTAATAATTGATGGACATGGACATTAGCATTCGTTTGTATTCGGAAATGCGATGATTGCCGAGATACATTAAGAAAATAGTTTTTTTTTCTGTCTTCGGTGGGATACCTTCAAAAGGCGACTGGACTATCCAGTCATTTCGCAATCACACTCTGTCAGAGCGGCTTTTTGGGGAGAGTGTTATATGTAATGCATGTGGGGTTACTTACAAGCGACCTATAGTTTTATTCATTGTTGTTAACCTGTGAACAGTGCTGTGGGCTGCATTATTAAGAAAACACTATTCTATATTTTGAATTTTAAATATCCTATTATGTAGTTGTTAAGTTAATAGGTTAAGGTACCTAAGTAGGATGGGGTCCTGCCGGTGTGTGTTATGCATCGTTAACCCATTGGTTGGATATACTTATACTGTATTGACTCTATGGTCCACACTTTGAATCCCTCTCGGCCCTTTGAGCTAGTGGGTCCTGGCTTACATGGCCAACCTAGCTCTGCCTAGAAGCAAAAAAGAATTCTAGGAACTGACTTCACGTAAGGAACTCACTTTCGAGAGTTCGTGTGCGTTGAGAAGCCACGACCTCGCATTCCAGGCTGACGTGGGCTTTACGAAAAACGGCCCGTGCAAAGTGGGATTAGACTATTATTACTTTTTTATCACATCTATTCAAAAAGAGTTAGTTAATTATTCGTAAACAGGGACTAAAATAACTCATTAATCCCTAGAGACTAAAAGTGATTTGAATTTGGAATGTGGATATTGTTAGTAAATGTTCCAATCAGCAAAGAGATGAATCAGAAACCAGGCGGCATTATTAATCAAAATTAGCCTCTAATTATCTCTATGTCTATCTTATGGTTCCTAATTGTATATTTATATAAATAATCATAACGTTCTGGTTGCACTTACTTGTTAAAGTTGCACATACTTATTTTCTCATAGAGGGTGATAAAAAGTAGAGTGTCCACCTCGGGCACAACACTATTTTAAGCTCGCGTATCGTACTTTGAATCCCTCGCTCCGCTTGGATTAAAAACAACACTCTCGCATTTAAAATAGTTGTTTTCTCCCTAGATAAAAAATCTACTATTATGTTATTGGAACCTGCAATGCCAGACTCGACGCAGTCCGCAGTTGTCTTGCTGCTTCTAGTGAACCAGGCCCACTTCATACTTCTGTTCTAATCGATTTGATTTGTGATCGGTGCAGCGTGTTGTATTCTACCACAGATAATATAATACTAGCATACAGATGCCTCATCCCATACAAAGAAACCTTGCCGACGTAACTAGCGTTTTTCATCTGATTAAGATGATTATTTTTATAAGTACTTCGATCCCGTTCGCTTCCGTTTCAAGGCTCTATCGATGGTGTTAGCAGCGACTTGCAAGTAAAAGGGATTTCTCTGTTCTTGACTATTTTTTGTCTTTAAATACAGTGACGAATTGTTTTATAGAATTTTTTTGCAAGTTTTTTACAGTATCATTGTACCAAAATGTGTTACAAAACAAATTAAAAAATCGAGTGACATGCCTCAGAAATTTAAAACCGTGCCATTTATTGTAACCAATTGTAAATGATCAGTTTCATTAATCTTTGAAATATGAAATAAGATTCCAATATTCCATAATTTTTTACTTAGGAGAGGTGATTAAAGAGAACATACAATTTTATGATCAATTCTATAAAGTGTTAATTTTACACACAATTCAATAACGAACCGATGCAAATCGCGCCATCTAGTTACATTTATTTGAACCAAATTTTCTTTGTTAGCGCTGAGACCCCGTGATTCTACTGAACATCTCTATCAGTAGTTATTTTAATATTCAACCCTATTAGATCTTTCACCCAATCAATCATTGTTTCTTGGGTTTCGTTAAGAAGCCCAAGTATAGGTGCCTTCAAAGTCAAAGTCAAATATATTTATTCAATTAGGCAAACGGCACCTTTGAACGTCACATAAATTAAAATTAAAATTTACAAGTAATAAAAATAAAAAAAATGATTCTACCGTGCATTCGGAAAGTAGATTTTTATGGAGAAGAACGCACAAGAAACTCAATACTAACTCTTTTAAAAAAAAATAGGTGCTTTACAATATTTACATAAGTATATACATTAATATATGTGAGGACGATGCACCCAGAATAGCTCTACATACTATACTACGTACAGGTATAAAGTATTTAAAAGCATTATGCTATTGCATTTGCCTTATTGCTATTTCCTAATTCTAGATTAGGATCTAGCCCTATGAAATAGCAATAAGGTAGTAAGTAAGAGAGATCATCAATGCTTGCTGCCTCTATTAGAGAAGAAACCATGCCATTGCAGAGAGCATCCTTTACATAATATTTATTCTTCCTATTTAAAATTCCCAATGACTCATAGTGTAACTTTACAACCAGTTGTAAAACAGTTGCGTGACGGGCACGGAGTTAGGGCGTCCCTATGCCCGGGGGACCGATAAATGGAACAAGTTTATGGCACACGCTGCTTTTCACTGTGCGTGCAATATGGTATTAGGACGCGTGTCGATTATTTTTTTACTGTTGACGTCATAGTAAATAATAGTCCATAATATAAGTATTTTACTTCTCTTATTATTATTGGCCTTACTCTTTCGAATCGATTGTACATCTTATTGTTATTGGCCCAATCAGAAGTCGGTTAAAAATCAAATAAAACGTCAACCGATTTAGGCTGAGATACAGCATTTTTGAAGAAAAAAATATACATAAAGACAGTTCGCCAAAACGCCTGCCCGTCACCTATTCTTAGTAGTAGTAGTTTTAACCGACTTCAAGAAAAGGTGGAGGTTCTCAATTTGTCGGAATCTTTTTTTTCATGTATGTTCCCCGATTACTTAAAGACGCCTGCACCGATTTGAAAAATTATTCTTTTGTTTGAAAGGATAAACTTTCCAGGTGGTCCTATAGTCATTCGATCAGTATCTGATGATAGGATCCTGGAGAAGTGCTCAAATGTTATAGACATACATATAGCGATTTTGGTATTTTTCATCAACAATGCAATCATTTGCACACAGATAGTATCATTTGGTGAAATGCAAATGGTCGTCACCATACCCAAGACCACTGATGGAACTCCTTAATGCTAAGTATGTCACGGGTATTAGATATATCGAAGAGTTAACCAAGCAAATACTTTTAAATAAATGTAACTGATGAAAATGCTACCATCGAACCGACCTGATGATGAAGCCGGAAGGTAGGCATTGGAACTTCGAAATAAAACAATGTATCTTAGTTGTATTTTTGCTTATTGGAATCGTCATGAGATTTACTTTGGTTATAAATGATTTGCATAGTAATTGGAGGTACCTACTAAAACTAAAAAGAGTTAAATAAAAAACTATTTAACAAAAAAAAACAAACCGACTTCCAAAACAAAACACTACAAAGCGAAAAATAACTTTCTTTTTCCGAAGTCGGTGTCGAAAAACGGAAAACAATAGGTACCAAAGACACTGACTTCGGAAAGAAAGCAGTATTATTTTCGACTATCAAACTCCGTAGCTGCTGGCAAAACCTAACAAATATTAATAAATTAAATTATTATTTCAGACTTTATTTCCATAGATACACTTACAAAACATAGAATGAAATATACAAAAAAAAAACAATACAGCACAAAATGCAACGAAGGAAACAGTTACAACACATAAAATATACAAACAATAAGATACCAGTGATACCAGTGACAACACAGAAGAGGCAACACATTAAATTTGACGCGGAGGAACAGTCCACTGCTCACAAGGCAGCATTAATGCTTAATCAAATAATAAACTTAATAACATAATATTGGATAATTAAATAATTACGCTTAAATAATCCCGTATCGATGATACGGAAGAACAAATATCCATTGCCCGTAATCCTATATCATAATTATGCCATATCCTATGCCATAAAATATTAAATGGGATAAAACAATTGTATAGGTATAGATTGCGTTTCACTAAACTAAAGTAGAGTTAAACTTAAATGGCAGATTTGTTTTATACATGAGATCGTGTTTCGATTACCGCATGGAGCAAGGGGTAATTTGTGTTTTTAAATCTGCAATTTTTCAGCAGTCTGTATGTCATGTAGGCCCGGTTGATATATTTTTTGTAGGATGGGCTTGCTCTTGACTCTAGTCTAGGTCAGAGGTGACAGAGACAAAGTCGACGATGGACTGAGCTTACCCAGAAGAAGTCTGTTCACTCTAACTTTGAAGAGATTCGGGTTGTATGCGTTCGGAAACACAGACGCAGGCAGTGAGTTCGACTTGTTTGCTGTGCGCATTATGAAGGATGTTTGTAAGCGCTTGGTGCGAATTGGTGGAATTGCAACAAGGTGAGGATGGTAACTTGCAGTGCGTCTAGATGTCAAATGGTAGAAGGGGGCCGGTGGGATGAGGGAGATCGTGGAGTTCATGAGCACACTCGCCGAAGTGCAGTCTATAGAAGACGACAAGCAGGCAACCTTATGACGATGAGCCAAGCTGCGAAGCTTGGCATCCACCAGTTTGACGTCGCCAATTAGCCTCTTAGCGCTGCGTTTCACCGAGTCAAGTGCGGCAAGCTGATATTTAGCTGAGCCATACTGAAGGTGACTGCAATACTCCATGCAGGATCGGACTTGTGCCTTGTAAAGAGTTAAAAGCTGTCCAGGCGTAAAGTATCGCTTCACTCTGTTCAGGATGCCCAGTAATGATTGCAATAGACTCGCCAATTACGTTTACCACACCCGGGGGATTGGAAAGAAACCCGAAATGACACTTATAACTTTTAATTAATAAAGTTAATTACAACTGATTAATCTACGGATGTCCACTCCAGGTCGATTTGAGAGCATAGAGTGGTTACAACTACTAACTACAACTAGCTAACCTACAAATGTCCATTCCAAGCCGATATTAGGACATGGAATGGCTACAATAATTAAATAGACTAACTACAACTAACTAGCCTACGAGTATCCATCCTACTCGATGTAGGAATATGGAATGCCTCCTTCTTACAAGCAATGCTCTTAAATATTAGTTCGGCATTGATCGATTCCTTGACGTCATGGCTAGATCGGTTTCAATGTAATTGCACCGTCAGTAACTTCCTGTATGCTCCGTACGTTTCTGTGTCAGCGAATGTCTCCACGTGCGTTGACTTCACAGTAACTGCAATGTCATCAAGGTCTAAGACTACTCAGTGTCCGCAATGCCAGCAGATTCCTAGGCATACGTCACACGCCTCATACAAATGAGACTTAAACATTGTCATACAAGTATGACCGTTCTGAACTATGTAAGGAATACAGGTGATGTCATGTAAGTCTGTTATGTTTTAGTCCATTTTACACAAATAAATTTAAATTTCTGAATAAAACTTGAAGACAGTATCTATCCTCTTGAAAACAGGTCTGGTAAATATTTTTTTCTCAAAAATGGTATGTAATGTTGACATAACATCTCTAAAAAGTATCCAGAAAGTGAACTCTACCGGAGACTATTCACAACTGTCCGGTAAGAAGCGAGATTTTAAATTTGGAATCTCCTACTGTCCAGTAAGTAAGTATGTAATTTACTTACTGGACACTTGGTCATCCTTCATCCCTTTTTTTTTTTATGGCTTCGCACGGTTTAGGTCATCCTCTTTAGATCTGCTTAGAAAAAAAAAACATAGTACCAGACACAGATTAGAGTTTAGCCATTATAACATGGTTAGAGGGAGGCTCCAAATATATATCTATCTCTTTTTGGTATGACATTTTATGAGATACATAATATATTTTGGAGCCTTAAACATCCATTTTATTGTCTGTGACACTTTTTTTTTTTTTTTTTTTATGGGTCTGTGACACATAACGCGACGCAGAAAAAGTATGCACGTTGCGTTTTGTACTTAGTAATGTTGTAGAAGTATAGTGTGGGATTTTATGTTTGTATTTAGTCATTTCAGTTTATAAATCATGTTGGATTAAAGAGTCCGTTAATCAAGATGTACAACAAACAAATATAAATGCCCCCGGTAAATCGATCACAATATCTATCAGTAATTGCCCTAATATGAATGTAACCTTCAATATTAATTAAACGAATTTGTTGTTAAACTTTCTTTCATTTTTGAGAAAAGCATTATACAAACCTCAACCAGTAAGAAAGCCATCCTGGCCTCGTATATAACCGGACCTCACCTGCGGTTCGGTCCGGTTAACTCATACTCGGCCAGGAAGGCTTACTTACTGGATTCTGCTGTAATGTACTATTTCCGTCACTTTCGTATTTCCAAACAAAACAGACGCAGTCTTGTTACTTTCAAAAGACCCTGCAAAGGGGACATCGCATTTTTAATTCTAAAACGACGCACCATCCATTTTCCTAAATCGAACACGTCATCAATTAAATTACTTACCCCTATTGTGACGTAGCGAACATGTAGCCTAGAAACCAACTTGACGAAAACCTAGATCATTGGAAAATCAACTTTAATGTTGAGATATAGAGTCGATAAAGAGTGTTGGTGTAAGTTTGTGAGGGGAGACTAGGGTAAGTTGGTACAGTGAGGAAATTTCTCCCGAATTTTCTCTTAAGGGAAGCTCTTTATATGGTCTCTTGGGAACCATAGTGTATGCAACTTGTTGTCTGCAGCGTCTGTGTTTGTCTATGACAAGGGGAAGTTTTTGTTTGGACCATAAACATGTTGGAACGATATCGATAAGGGAAGTTGATGGTGTGGACACGGTTTCTATGTTTATGGAAGATTTTGCGAAAGTTAAGTTACTATGAGTTTCCAAATCCTACTTATATTAAGATTTTGATTAGATATAGATTTATTAAGAGCAGTGGTGGCCCAGTGGTATCGGCCGCGGCTTACAAGTTGTAGATAGTGGGTTCGAGCCCAGGCAGGCGCTTTACTCTGTATAAATTATTTCTTCACCACTGCTCTCAAAACGGTGAAGGAAAACATCATGGAGGCAACTGGCATGTCCTAGAATCAAAAATTCGAAGACATGTGACATCCACTAAACCGCACTAGGCCCGCGTGGTGGATTTCGGCCCATTCCCTCTCACAGAGAGGATGCCTGTGTCCCAGCAGTGGGAACATTAATAGGCTGATGATGATGATGACTAATATTAAGCTGGATTTTATATGAAGTTGGTATAATTAGTTTCTTTTTTCGGGACAATCCCACCGCACTATACCCAAACCATTGCAACTTCTGAAAGCAAGAATCAACATTGGCGACCCTGGTGGCAATGAAGCTCGACGAAGTCTTGGATCTCGCAACGAAATTAATCAGAAAATAATATAGGAGGAGTAGGAAAAGATAAACATAATTTCCACTTCCCTCCATATCAAGCAGGAGACATAACAAACAAGGCCAATAGTCACAAAGGGTCGTTTACAACCGGGATAAGCTCAGTTGCCTAGCACCACGGATACAAATTAGCTTTTATAATGATAGGTACTAATATTGTGAGCAATATGTGATTCCAATGAGTTGCCAAATAATTGTTGTTGTTGTATGTTTGTTAATCAATCACTCTTTAACTGAACATGGATTGACTCTGACCTGGATTAGGAAACAGGATTTTATTCCAGTACGTCCAGTGCGTTCCGTCGTTGACTATCACGCGAGCGAAGCCGCTGACAAATGCAAGTCGATTGTAATTCAGTTCAAAAAAAGATGGTGACTTTTGTATTTCTCATTGTACAACATAATTACGTGTATGTATTTAAAGTTTATTACGGTCTAATAAAAACATCAATCATCAACATCTAATTCATAAACAAAAAGTGTTATAAACAAAAAGTCAACAACTTCCGTAAACGCTCTACAATTAAATACTTTACAAACACCGACAAAAGTTGAAAACAAAACATTTCCAAACAAACTAACATTATAACTACCCGCCTTTTCTTCAACACAATAAGAAAAAAATACTACCCACACGAAACTTTGTCTTTCAAACAACTATTAATAGCTTGAGGATTTCCGAGTTGATCAACTAACTTCGTGTTCTATTTAATGAAGTGGTCGCAAGGACAACTGTTGTACATAGGGGATTGTCAGTTAGAATCCTAAAAGGTTTTTCAATCAGCAATTTTTTACCATTGTTGCCAATGGATGCATTAAAAACCTTTTTTCTCAAACATGCTTCGAAAGGAGAATGCCCATTTTGTAAGGGAACTAGGGCCCCTTTGAAAAAATGGTTGTATATTGATGAATTTCGTTGTATATTGTAGAAAAAACATATTATATTCATAATTAGAAAACATTATTTATTTATTTTGTTTTTGTCGAACTTTTAATACCTTGCAGTCCGAGTATAACTTCGTAGTTGGGTATCTGAATGGTTTCCGGGTCATAACTTTAAGTATCGCTCTCTGGGCACGTTCAAGTCTCAGAAAGTTGGTCTTTGTAGCACCGCCCCACACGGAAATGCAATAGCCTAGGATTGATGGACACAATGCAAGATAAACCATTTTCAGCGTACCACGGTTTGCAGACTCTCTTAATGACTTAAAAATATGGATAAGTCGCATGGTTCTAGTGACGAGGGCGTCAAGTTGTTTATCCCATCGTAGTCCGTCGTCTATTTTGACACCCAAGTACCTAACGCTGTCGTTTCGAATGAGCGCTGGACATCGACTGGAGGCAGAGGGGTTAGGACAAGTATGAGCTGTTATAAGGAATGCGCAGGGCGGTGAGGTGTTACGCCTAATAGCAAAAGGGACGTAAACTGTTTTTTGAACGTTAAGTGTGAGCAAATTTGCGTTGAGCCAAGCCATAACCTTAGCCAATGCCGATTCATCATTGGACTTTACAATGTCCCAGGTACGTCCACAGACAAGAATAGCGGTATCATCCGCATATGAATAAATTTTACAATTGGGGAGACACATATTGCAGAGGTCATTTAAAGCAGTAAAGGCCCCAGAATACTACCCTGAGGCACGCCATATGACATTGTTCTCTCACTGCTAAGGTACGTATCAATTTTTACCTGCTGCTTTCGATTTCTGAGATAGTCCTTGAAAATCTCGAGTGTCATGCCACGAATACCAAGGTTTTCCAACTTTGAGATAAGTAGGGGAACAGAAACTGTGTCGAACGCCTTTGAGAGAGCTCCAGGAATATCCCTAGACATTTCATTTTCCCGTCAAATTAGTCGCGATGTATTGAGTTAGATCAAGTACAGCATCCTCTGTCGAGAATCCGGTCCGGAAGCCATATTGACTATCCGATAGCCTATAGTTACTGACACAGCTTCTGTTCCCCCCCCCTTGTGGATAGGATGAACTATAGCTTTTTTCAGGACATCCGGAAACACTCCCGTACGAAGGCAGAGATTGAAGAGGTGAATGATTGGAGGAACCAGCACATGGCGACAAGTCTTCAGTAATTCGGGACCTATACCATCCCAACCGATAGCACAGTCGTTGCGCAATTGCATCACCAGAGACTCAACCTCCGCTTGATCAACTTCTAAAACCGCAAGAGTGTTCAGAGGGGGGCGATTTCTGGAGGAAGGCGGAAGAGAGTTTGCTGCGGAGGTATGCAAATTAGCAGCCACGGGTAGTGTAGAATGGGATAATATGTTCGCCGCCAAGTTACTTCCCATTTTGGTAAAATACTCACAAACCTCGTCAACAGATGACCCGGGACTCGCACTTATTTCAAGTAGCTCAGAAGGACTAGAACGTGTTTTACTTGAGTTGGTGATATTTTTAATTGTCCTCCACAAAGCTTTTGGATTATTTTGGGCTTTTTCAAGCTCATTTCTTTCATACGCTACTTTTAGTTTTCTCAACAGAGAATTACAGAAATTCCTATATCGACAGTAGGTGGTTTTGAGAACTAAGTTATCAGGCGCTTTTCTAGATTTGATATGCAGCTTATCACGGTTCCCTATACATTTAAGAAGGCCAGGAGTTATCCATGGCTTAATAGTTCTACGTTTACGTGGTATTGCAATATGCTGTGTATGTTTGGATGCTATTTCGGTTATCATATTAACAAATTTAGTCATTAGGACATTTGCGCCATCTTCTTTGTGTAGAATTGCAATGTCGGTTTTTCCAGTTCTATCTTTATAGCTTCATAATTTATGCGTGTGAAAATGTAACAAAATTTGCGAACGGGGGAAGCATTGGAAAGGGTTAGCAATATTGGTTTGTGGTCTGTTACATATGATTCCAATACGAGAGTGGTAGCAGGCAGAGTGGTCTTAAGAAAAGCGTGGTCCAGACAACCTTCAAGCCGAGTGGGGAACAGATGGGAAGGGAGAAGCCCATGTGATGCGTTTAGTGCGATATAATTAACATTCCGGTCACACCCATATCCCTGGCTAAGATCAACATTAAGGTCACCAACAAGCGCGATATTCTTGCAACGAGACAGTTTATCGTAGACACAATTCAAACTAGACAAAAAGTTTTCAAAATTTTCTTTGGAGTTGTATGAGGGGGATCGGTAAACTGCAACTACAGCTAATTTGCTATCTATTTGAAATGAGTACTAGGTACTACTTAGTTTTAATTTCCACCCATTATTTGAGAAAAGTATTATACAAGTCTTGGCAACAACTTGGCATTGATGGACTTACGTATGCTCGGCTTCGCTTCAGCCCACATTTACACGTTCGTCCATCAATGCCTCTTTTGCTGGTCGCTGCAGTAATGTACTAAAAAGGTTTTACTAACAGGAATTTGTTACCATACCTTCAAATAAAATATTACAAAAACAAATGGTTTTCAGCTGCTTCCGGCTTGACTAAAAATCTAACCTAACATATTTGGGGAAATACTAGGATGGGTGATTTAATTACTTACCCGTACGACCTAATTCACAAAGAAATTTACAACATAAGAATCAATAATAGGTTTCTGATGAACAATGCTTCCTATCAGACTATAAATCAACAATTATTCAATTAAACTTAAATAACATCATCAAAAAGGAATACATAGGGGCACAGTATATATCATTCTTTATCAGTTTTTGGAATATCAGTTAAATTGGTCCAATATTGGAGGAGGAAATAGGGAAGAGCCAAACCTCTAATTATGACTTTTTACTTAGGATATTCTGGCGGATGTATGTGACCGCATTATCTCTCAAAAAGACATGGTTTACAGTCAACTATTTTGATACATGTATCTTACTAGACAACACGAAACAAACACCGGCACCCATCCCCCTCAAACAGAACACAGCATCGCTACGTGGTGGTTGAAAAATATGTAGGTACAAAATATGTTGCCCAAGCATTTCCTAAGATGAGTCCATTACAGATATATTTATTTATGAATACCTACCTGAGGTATTGGAGGAGCTCGTGGCTAAATAATAACAGCCGCACGGGTCGATCGAAGTTAAGCAACGCTTCACGAGGTTGGTCCGTGGATGGGCGACCATTTCAACATTCCGAGTTTCCTCCGTGCCTCGGAAAGCACGTTAAGCCGTTGGTCCCGGCTGTCATTTGAAGATCTTTGACAGTTGTTACGGGTAGTCAGAAGCCTGAGATCTGACACCAGTCTTGCCAAAGGTTACCGTGTTACTCAGTTACTGGTTTGTGGTGGTCAGATAGGCAGTCGCTCCGTGTAAAACACTGGTACTCAGCTGAATCCGGTAAGACTGGAAGCCGACCCCAATGTAGTTGGGAAAAAGGCTAGGCAGATACCTACCTGAGGCATACTCTACCAGTCAATAAAACCTACCCGGATAGCAATCTATTCATTTAATAAGAGTCAATAAACGGTCCATGATGAACAAATAAAACATCAGACTATCACTCAATAAATCAACAATTATTTAATTTAAACAATTGCCTACACATCGCAACGAACAAACGGAGTAAGTAACAGATTGATTCGTCCGAAATTACAGAATTATACTGTTCCATTTCTTTCTGTCAACTCACTCCACTCGAGGGGGGTTCATTGATGGTTTACTCAAAACTGAGCGGTGATAAGTCTCTTATTGAGGAGGGCCGGACTTGAATGGAACGTATTGGTTGAAAATAAGTGTATATTTTAATCTTTGAAAACATTCTTATTAGTTGGTCCTAGATGAGAAAAGATTTTTTAGAGACCAAAAGTTTAAAGTGAAGACAACGTCTAGGATTATATATAATAACTTTTACTGTAATTATCTATACTAATACTAATAATAATACCAATAATATTTTTCTAAATAGGGAAGATTTGTATTTTTGTATTCTGAAAAATCATTACAACATATATTTTTAACCGACGAAAACAAAGAAGGAGGTTCTCAATCTCTCTCAATTCTCAAGGTCTGAAAATTTTAAAATAAAATCCACCTCTAAAGGTAGAAAAACGGATGTAGAGAACTATAAATAGAAGATTTAGAGAACGAAAGAAAGAAAAGAAGAACAGATTTTTTTTTGATTTTCATTTCCTTATACCATTGGTAATTTTTTTTTGATAAAATGGTTTTTTTTTATTGCCACAATTTAGCTAAGTATTCGCCAACGTACAACGAACGTACGTTGAATACACCGGTTCTCGTCGGATCACCGAAGTTAAGCAACATCGGACGCGGTCAGTACTTGGATGGGTGACCACCTGGGAACACCGCGTGATGCTTTGGTTTTTTGTATAATTATGTATTTTCAAATAATTTTGTTATATGCCGTATATTTTTTATTTTATTTTTTTACTATTTAAATCACAGATGTGTTTTGGAATTGCCTGTCATCGCCAAGCAATATAGCATTTTAACAGTAGGGTACCCCAATTTAATGAATATTTTAATTTATGTAAATTCATAATGCATTCTGCTATTGTAATATTTCAACTAATTAAATATGCCTCTAATCTGACATTCAAATTCTGCAGGACCTCAAGCTGTGACTTTTGAATTATAATTAGGTAGGTATTTTGTTTCAAATAAAATAGATTTTTTAGAAACTGCGACAAAGAAAGCAGCACCATGCGTAAATTATACAAGTAAAATTTAAAAAAAAAACGCCGACCCTTTTTTATTTCATGCTACATAATTTATCTAGTAGAACGAGACGACTCATTATGCTTGCGAAAACACCCCGATTCAAACAATAAAATCCCCATAACTTTTGAACGGCTGATCCTATTTTCATCAAACTTTAAATTTACCTAAAAACACTCTCGGTTAAGTCACCTTTCAAACAAAAAAGCAATATCAAAATCGGTTCATTTGTTTAGGAGCTATGCTGCCACAGACAGAACCACAAACACACAGGTTAAACACACACACGGTTACACGTCAAACTTATAACACCCCTCTTTTTCCGTAGGGGGTAAAAAAGAAAGATAAAAATGGAAAAAGTGTGGGCTTGCCAATCAGTAATTTTAAGTGTCGCAGCACACGGGCCACACGCGAGAGCCACAAACGCCACCAAGAGAAGCTAGAAGCGTGTAGCCTGTGGCGGCGACCAGCGTCTACCGTGTGCGGCGACTCCATACAAAATGTATGAAAACTATAGGAAATATGCCAGTGGCGGCGTTTTGTGGTTGTGGCCGGTGGCCCCGTGTGCGGGGACCCTAACTCTTTCCTCAGCTACTATTTAAATCGTATTTATTAAATAGAACTCAGACCACACGAATTACTAAATTTGATGACAAAGTGAACAGTCTCATCAACTTCAACTCTCAGCCTCGGCAAAATTTCTTTGGAGTTCCACAGAGAAGCATCTTGGGCCCTCCATTATTCCTTGTATATATTAATGATCTTTCTTCTATTTCTCAAATAATAGAAGTGTGTTTTATTTGCAGATGACACAACAGTTATCCTAGATGGTAAAAGTCATGAAGCACATGAGACTAATATAAATGCCAGTTTGAATAAAATATTAATAAATGCTTTAAAAGTGAACGTTGATAAAACTAAAATATTAAATTTTAAAACACAGAAGAGTAATAATATCCATCTTAAAATAAAACATAGGGACCAAATAGTAGAACAGATACATACAACAAAAATTCTGGGTATAACACTAGATGAACATTTCACCTGGAGGGAGTATATCAATGAAATATGCATGAAGATTAATAGATTGGTTTTTCTCAAAAAAAATTCAAAGATCATCCAAACCAACTGCCCTAATGGTATACCATGCCTATGTTTGCTCCGTCATCCGTTACGGTATCATTGTCTGGGGAAACTCCTCTGAACTTTGTAGAGTTCTGTTGGCATAAAAAAGATGTATCCGCACCATCTTTAATATGGGCTGGACTGATTCCTGCAGACCAGTATATAAAGCACACAATCTTCTCACCGTTCCTTGTAATAAATATGAAATAGCTAAATTTGTAAAAACTAATTATTCACTTTTTAATACTAAAAATAAAAATAATAAACGAAAAGTTACACAGTATATATTAGAATTGCCTGTACCCAGAATCGAATTATTTAGGCGTAGTTGTGTTTACATGGCCCCTCTTATTTATAATTCTATACTACCTTTTTATCCGATCTCCCTTACAGAAAATTCTGTATAGTTTTAAAAAAGTGGCTCATTTCTCACAGCTTTTATTCTATAAACGAATTTCTAAAAAGATCAGCATGTCAATCTTATCATTACAGGAACGCATTGTAGATTACCTTTTTATTAGTTGTTGTAATTCCTACCTACTGCCTTTTATGATATTGTTTGATTTATATTTTATGTATTGTTAACCATATAATTTCATAGTTTAGTAAACTAAGTGTTTTGAAGAGTTTATTAAACTTAACAGTTTAAATACCTAATAAAAATAATGTGTTATTAGATTATTAGAGATCTGCTTATTGTAAGCACCTTAACACATTATAATATTTGCATGCCAACTTATGGCGGAATGTGTCATTGTGCTAATGTCTTATTTATACCATCTTTTGTACCACATTTAATGCAAATAAATGGCTTTGACTTTGACTTATGCTTTCAACAGCTACCCTCTTTGCAAAAATATATGCTCTATCTTCTAAATAGTCAAATAACTACCTACCCGATTACGTTATGCGCCACTGTGACTTCACGTGTCACTTATTAGTCTAGTATTAGTAGTAGTATTTCCGTCAATTATATTCCAAGGAGAAAATAAAAATCACCCCTAATAATATTACCAGCCTTAAATGAACACCGACAAATGATACAAAAACTATATCCCTGCTAACACACTCGATTCTACGAAACTTTTTGCCACAACGAGTACATCTCTGCTTGCCCCCTGACACTGAGTTATCTGCCGTGAATAGCCCTATAAGTTGCACTGGACACTGAGGGCCCGGCACCAATTGGCAAGCTTACAAATAGATTTTTTATCCATATAATCCAATATGGGGCGAATGCCTGATGTCTGAGGCCTTTTGTGATTGAGTGCGTGCGTTAGCGCTTTTTTTTTTTGGTATCTGTCTGTTTGTTGGTACGTAATTGGTTACGTATGTGAGGGCTTAGATTGTACAGTTAGGTACAATAGGGATGTTGCCTGGGTACAAAAATGATAATTCTATTTAGTCCGTCAGTGAGATTATCAAATAGTATTGGATCCGTGTTTTTTGCTTTATTATTATATTTTTTTTTAACTAATATAGGCTCGTGCTTGACCACTATCTCACCTGATGGGAAGTGATGTGGTCGATGATGGAGTACGCTTGCCTAGAAGTAACCTATTCACTCTTGACTTAAAGACCCCTAGATTGTAGCTATCGGGCAACACAGACTCCGACAGGGAGGGGCTTTATCAAATAAAATAAAATTGACAAAGATAAAGCGCAACAAAGTTAAGGAGTGGGGGCTTGTGACGTCACTTTGTGAGTATAAAGTGTAGCACACCGTGACGTCACACGATATTTCAACGCACTGTATCGTCGTAATTTTTTGATTGCGTGGCAAATAAAAAAATACGTGTCCAATATGTTTAAGTTATAAATTAAAAAGTAAAAGTGTGCTACAAAAATTAAAATAGTACATTTTGTGTCGAGCATAAAAAGTCGAGTTTAACACGAGCCATATAGCCAATTTACTACATGTGCCAATTTACCAATGATAATAATAAATAATTATAAAGAATCTAGCGACATATTGCAAGAAGGCCTATGATTCGATGCCACATACAGAACTCATGAAGGTGCTGGAGGTGCATAAAATTGATGAGACTCTGCGCATCTTCCTGACGTCATGTATGGGGCAGTGAAGGACGAACCTGCTCTATCCAGGATGTCGACAGATTCAGGAAAACAGCGAACCTATAAAATAAAGCCTTTTTATGCGAGACACGAACGATTCTTTTTGCACTACCTGATGAGCTTACTTAATTAAATGCAAATAAGTTCCAACAACAATTTATTAGAAACATTTTAGTTTTTCGGTCAGACTAAAATTGACAAACTATATACACACAATCAATGCGCGTTTTTTCGAGAGGTAACAGGTTCAGTATCATTCTTTCGGATGGGGCGATGGAAAAAGCCGTATCGGCAGAATGCGTCAACCCACTGTAGCCTATTCAGTTACGTACTTTTTTCTTTAAATTGCAAATTGTTTCACTCGTACTTGGCCGCCAAAAAGAAAAATAATTACGTTGTAGTTACATAATGATATCAAATTTCCATACAAAAGTATATGAAAGTAATTGAAATAAAATATTTTTTGCGATTACAGGTTTGATACCATTGAGAAAGTTATTCATATTCATGAGTGATCTCCTTCTGAAAAATTGCTCACGTCGCCCCGTATAACATGGCAGGTGCATATTTTAATAATAAAAATTAACTAAAAAGTTGATAATAAAAATATATTTAAAAATAAAAATAAAACCGACTGCTGCAAAAGCCAACTAAAAAGACGCACACAAGAAGAAAATCATGCTGTGCAGTCGGAGGATACTTATTCGCGAGCTGGATGACCAAAACCAGATACCCAGATAACCAGTACCTAATGTACATTTAAATATATAAGTATCATATATTTTTGTAATCACCTCTTAAAACCTTTCATTTTGATACCCTACCCTATTTGGAAAAAAATATATATAATTATTATATGTTTTTACCGCCATTTTTCTATTTTGCAATTTTAATGTAGCCAGTGACACTCGCAGGGTTAAGGCGAATCGATTAACGTATCAAAATCGGCAAACGCGTTTGGGCTCTAGAACGCCATATTGGAACAAACATACATACATACATAGACTGATAAACACATTACCCTCCTTTGGCAGTCGGGTAAAAAACATAATTGTATATATTTGAAACCAATTTATATACATAATTTACACCACATACAATATAAGACGTAGCACAAATCTGCCCCCGATACTAAGAAATACGTATCTAACAAAAAGTAAATACGAAGAAAAAATATCTTACGTTGAAAAACGGGCAAATGCTGTGATTGAGTTAATACAAAATTCT
This sequence comes from Orthosia gothica, assembly GCA_949775005.1. Lineage (NCBI taxonomy): Eukaryota > Metazoa > Arthropoda > Insecta > Lepidoptera > Noctuidae > Orthosia > Orthosia gothica. Next base: position 3,594,303 of record OX459058.1, on the reverse strand, counting down.
GTGACTGTAGGTACCATTTTTCGGCCCATTTACCCACTTAATTTAGTATTACATAATTTTAGCATTGATAATATATTATTTAATCTTATTCAAAAAAAGTGTTATTATTTAGCAAAAAAAAATCTGGAAAATTATCTAGAACTAAATAGGAAAGCCGTAAAACACCATAATAATATGCTAAAACATGAATTGTATGAATTAATTTTGTATGAAATAATTAATTAATAGATAATGAATTGGTGGAAGGGCTTCCACCAATTCACCAATTACCACAGCTATTTTAATATGATTAAAGAATAGAACGCGTATTTTATTATTTACGACTTTAGCCGTTGCGGCTGTTCAATTAATACCACATAATTATGTCTATTGAAAGAAGTGGTGTAATAAATTTAAAAAATACGGCAGTGGTAAATAGGTCCTTTTCTCCTGGTATTAGCCCTAATTTTCAAATGAATTTAGAGAGTCAGAGAGTCAGTGACGTATTTTCATGCCATACACGGAATGATGCTCTTTTTATCGGAATGCCGAAGGAGGGTTATGTGTTTATCAGTCTATGGATATATGTAAGTTTTTTTTTTTTAAACTTTGCCCCACTCTAGGAATTTCTTTCTGTATCGTGGGTGCGTTTACAAACATATAAACTCACATACACCACCCAGAGCCGGAACAACTATCTGTAGGTCATACAAATATTTGTTCCGTGCGGGAATCGAACCCGCGACACGCTGCAGCGCAGCAGTCAATCACTCAACCACTGCGCCAACCGTATCGTATAGCGTTCTAGAGACCAAACGCGTTGGCCGATTTTGATGGTTCTTACGTCAATCGATTCTTTTTAACCCTGCGAGTGTCACTGGCTACATTAAAATTGGAAAATAGAAAAATGGCGGATTTTGGCCGCCATATTATGGGGGCACCATTTTTTTTACTTCGAACCCATCGTGTGAGTATCAAACAAAAGCGCTTTAAGAGGTGATTTCAAAAATATATAACAGTAATATAATTATATGTACCTAATAAAAAAAAAATAACAAAAAAGTTATAATTAAAAAAAGTTAAATCAAAAAATCAAAAAACTCGACTGATACAAATTCGCGGGCTGGCTGACCAAAATCTGGTGTATCCTCCGCCTGCACAGCATGATTTTCTACTTGTTTACGTCTTTTTAGTTCGCTTTTTAAGCATTCGGGTTTTTTTATTTTACTTTTTTTTACCGTTACTTATTGATTTTCATTGAAAGTTTAGATTCATCTACGCAAAATACGTCTTTTCATTTTACTTCCATCAAAATATGTCCTTTCACCTTAGCAAAATATAATGATAATGGAGCCCTTCTTCACTGTGATAAACTTAATGAGATAATAAAAACAAAAAAAATATCAGCAGTCGTCTTATAACCGACTTTTATAACCGACTCCAAAAAAAGAAGGAGGTTCTCAATTCGTCGGAATGTTTTCTTTTTCCTCATTCCGACAGTATAATTATATTAAAAAAAAAAAAAATTGGTAGGGGCAATAATAACCAAAACTATTAATTTCAACAAAATAATCACTACTCAAGATTGATGATCCTACCCCACATTTTCCTCGCTATCTCAATAACAGTGTACAATTCCCCTTAGCTCGCAAGTGGCAAGACATGGGTACAGGGTACCCCTAAGTTGGTTGAAATTGTTGCCGACCACATAATACGAAGTTCTGGGTGATATGATAAATGGGTAGGGAACGTTTTGATAAGCGGTGTGAGACGAGGTATTTTGAATTAAAATTGTTAATGTTAGCCGACATATTTTGGAGATGTTTGCGTTGTGGGTGTGAATGGGATTGGTATATCTTTTGGTTGAAATGAAATATTTCTAAAGATTGATCAGAAAAGTATGTGTGTGGTTTTAGGAAGGTCATAGATATTACTGTGACTAAAAAACACTAGCTGACCCCCGCGGCTTCGCTCCCGTCAAAATTATAGCCTATGTTACTCGGGAATAATGTAACTTTCCATAGGTGAAAGAATTTTTAAAATCGGTCCAGTAGTTTCGGAGCCTATTCGGTACAAATCAACAAACAAACAAACAAAAAAATCTTTCCTCTTTATAATATTGGTATAGATTTAAGACTGATGGATTTTAGTTTTTTTTTTTGTGGTGTTTCGGTCTTAAGTGATTTTGGTCAATATTCAAAAAAATTCTAAGCATTAAGTAGGAATCATTGTTTGATCCCTAGATACGATTTATGAAAAAAGTTACTCTTATTGAAAAAATAATCACATTACACAGGCCTCTTCTTATACAATATGATCTAATACCAACTTAAAAAAACGGAGGTTATCAATTCAACACGTATGTATGTAATATTGTTGGAAATGCACAATATGCTTATATGTTACTCTATATATTTTTATTATTTAAAAACGTGTGCCAAATTTCATAAGTGTATGTATGTTTGTTTGTATTTAGGTAAGTATGTATGTTTGTCCACGCATTTCTTCGAAACTACCCATCGGATCGTAATATTTTTTTTTTGTTTTGGATTTAGTATCTCTCAACTTAGGGAATATATTTATAAAGTTTCATCAAAATCGGTCCGGCAGTTTTGAAGATATGGTGCATACAACCGAAATCCTTAGCAAAAACCATCACGAATGCGTAAATTGATTTACTTTGGGTATTTTATCAATCATTTAGGTTCCCTACTAAAGAAGAAATTGCTATTTTTTTTATTTTTTGTGATGGTGCACTAAAAATAAAAAGAAGAAATAAAAACTTTTTCACAAAAACCTAAACACTACAAAGTAAAAAATGTCTTTGGTACCTCTTGTTTTTATAATTTTTCGACACCAACTTCCGAAACGAAAGTTATTTTGCACTGTTTAGTGTTTTTCTTTTGTAATTGGTATTTTTTTTTTGTAAAAAAGTGTTTTTTTTTAACACAAAATAGATTGGTAAACAACTTGATTACTCATTATACCAGAAAATGTAAACTAAACCAACTTTAAGTTTTGGAAACTTAACTAAGTACGTAGAACCAATGAACCTAAGAATAAATTGCTTTTAATAAACCGTTTTATCCCTAAATATTTAGATATTTTAGACTGTATACTTATTTATAATACTAGTTATAGGTGCACAATGTTATTTTATTATTATCTCAAGATATTTCTGCCAACGGATTTTAATGAATCGGCTTAAATGCGCTGTTTTAAGCATAAAGGGTTTCTTTTAATTTTAATCAAAGCAAATAAATACGTTTCTAGGCTTAAGGTATTCTTTTGACAACTAAAATTAATGGAATACCAAGGTATTTCTAGATCAAACAGGTCTCTTTCTGAGAAAATCTTTTGATCACACGATTGCACATTTTCTTGTAAGACAAGTTCACCTGTGCAAGCTCTTCACCTGTCATTTAAGGGTTCCGTACCCAAAGGGTAAAAACGGGACAAAAATCACGTTTGTTGTATGGGAGCCCCAAGTAAATGTTTATTTTATTCTGTTTTTAGTATTTGTTGTTATAGCGGCAACAGAAATACATCATCTGTGAAAATTTCAACTGTCTAGCTATCACGGTTCATGAGATACGGCCTGGTGACAGACAGACGGACAGACAGACAGACATACGGACCGCGGAGTCTCAGGAAGCTCTTCACCTGTCTTTTTTCTTTTTTGACACACTCGCAAAATTAGCGGAACAATAAAAAAAATCTTTTTTTTTACCTTACGGGGTGGTTTTAATTTTGTTTTATAATAAAACCAATTAAGACGGTACCCTGACCAAAAAATCGGCATGAGATATGAGCATTCCTATTGGTCTAGCGGCACTGGCGGCGCATGAATTACAGTAGTGAATACGCCCAGATTTTAGAATATTTTTTTTATAAAATCGAAGTTTGGTCTTTTGAAAAAAAAACTACAAAAATTATCGTTGTGGTGACACATTGTTGCACTATCGATGACATAGCACTTTAGGTTTTCAGCACGGTTGCCACGCCGCGCAGGGAGCGCAGTGTTCTCCTGTAGTGTGTAGTGGATAGTCGTATATAGTCTAGAAAAGTACTGTAAAGTGACCGTGAAATAAAGACACAAAGTTTTACCTCCAACTTCACCTTTTATTTACTTCACTCTCCACAATTAGAAAAGGCTACAAAAGTGGTGACCCCTGTGAAAGAACTTTAAAGATACGGAAATAATACGGCCTCAAAATGACGACGCCACCTATTTTACCAGAAACTGCGGCACTCTCACTAACGTCAAGGATCTCCGATTTCTGGACGAACCAGCCTCGAGTGTGGTTTATAAGAACGGAAGCGACGTTGGCCCCACAGAAGCTAGGAGACCACTCAAAATTTGACCTTGTGGTATCAAAGCTCAACAGCGACACCATAAGTCAGTTAACGGATTTTTTAGTAAATCCACCAGAAACAGGCAGATACGAGGCGCTGAAACAGGAACTAATAAAAATATACGAGGACTCTCAAACAAAACAGATAGAAAAATTAATCAATGAAATGGAATTGGGAGACCAGAAACCGTCACAACTTTTAGCAAAAATGAAAGCCCTCGCACGAGACAAAGTAACAGACGGAACATTAAAAGTTTTATGGCAAAATCTTCTGCCACCAACAGTACGCGCAGTACTCACCGTCACGGAAACAAAAGACTTAGAGAAATTGGGAAATATCGCCGATGACGTGAATGAAGTTACTAAAGCAAGTGTAGTGGCAACGGTATCGCAACAGCCCTCAACATCAACGACAAGCGTAACAGAGAGGTCAATATTAAATGAAATAGCAAAGTTAAGTGCTCGTTTTGATGAACTGGAAAACCGAGGAAACAGGGCACGCAGCAGAAATCGTTACCTAACACCTAGCACGCGAAGCAGGAGCAGCTCACGAGCACGGCGTTCAGAAGAGGATCCGGATTGGCAGTGCTTCTACCATTTCCGTTACGCAGACAAAGCGCGGAAATGTGTAAAGCCATGTGCGTGGAAGAAAGCGGAAAACTAACAACGGAACAGCCAAAGGCGGAAATCTGTTCCGTACGTCCAGCGAACCGCCTCAGTGTAAGAGACATAAATACGGGTTTAAACTTTCTAGTAGACACAGGAGCAAACGTGTCCGTCATACCAGTAAACAAAAAGAATCAATTACATCCGGAAAGTGAATATAAATTATACGCAGTGAACGGAACAGAAATCAAAACATACGGTGTAAAAACATTAGTGTTGAACCTGAAATTACGACGAGTTTATAGATGGGACTTTATAATAGCCGACGTGAAACAACCCATACTCGGTGCAGATTTCTTGGGACACCATAACCTGCTAGTGGACGTGAGTTCAAGGAAACTGGTCGACCAGGAAACGGAGCTAAGTACAGTGGCATCCCTAGTAAGTAGCTCTCAACTATCATTGAAAATGTTAAATATGGACCATCCCTACCACGATATCATTTCTAAATACCCGGATATTACTAGGCCTACATCTTTTAAAGATCCTCCTAAGCATTCAGTAGTACATTACATAGAAACGACCGGCCCACCGGTACATTCGCGTGCAAGGCCATTACCACCGGACCGGTATGTCAAAGTTAAAGAAGAATTTAGAATAATGCAGGAGATGGGAATATGTAGGCCCAGTAAAAGCCCGTGGGCGAGCCCTTTACATGTGGTACCGAAATCGAATGGAGACATTAGACCCTGTGGTGACTACAGACAATTAAACGCAATTACCAAACCAGATAGGTATCCAGTCCCAAGGTTACACGAGTTTACGTATGTGCTGGCGAACAAACAGGTATTTACACATTTAGACATTAATAGGGCTTATCATTTCATACCCGTAAACCCAGAAGATGTAGAAAAAACGGCTATTATCACGCCCTTTGGTTTGTTTGAATTCCCCAGAATGAGTTTCGGGTTGAGAAACGCTGCCCAAACATTCCAACGTTTCATGAGTACAACAGTTTTACAGGGATTAGATTTCTTATTCTCATACATCGATGATGTCATCATAGCTAGTCATGACCATGAGCAACATAAGGAACATTTAAAAATAGTTTTTGAAAGATTCAGTCAATTCGGAATAACCATTAATACGTCAAAATGTCAGTTTGGAAAAGATAAAGTAGATTTCCTGGGGTTTGAGGTGTGCAAAAAAGGTATCACACCGCTAAAATCCAGAACACAAGCAATAATGGAATTTCCTAAACCAAAAACAGTGGAGGAATTAAGAAGGTTTCTCGGAATGGTCAATTTTTATAGACCCCACATATCAAAAGCAGTAGAGTCACAAATGAGCCTCAATAAGTTCATACATCAGTCCAAGAAACGCGATAAGACATTGGTACAGTGGGACGATAAAGCCAACCAGGCTTTCGAAGAATGTAAACTTAGCTTACAAAAAGCGGTTACATTGTCACACCCACACAGCGGGGTACCTATGGCTCTGATGTGTGACGCATCGGATACGTGTGTAGGCGCGGTGTTACAACAACAAGTTAAAAACCGTTGGGAACCGTTGGGATATTTTTCAAAAAAACTCACACAGGCCCAAACTAAGTATTGTACCTATGATAGAGAATTGTTAGCAATATATATGGCCATTCAGTATTTCAGGAAGTTATTCGAAGGGCGAGAATTAACCATATATACGGACCATAAACCAATAACATATGCCCTTACAAAACTAAATAGCAGTAACTCAGAAACACCAAGAAGAACACGATATTTATTATTCATTAGTGAATTCACAAACGATATTCGCCATGTAGACGGACTACACAACGTTGTTGCTGACTCGTTATCTCGTGTTGCAGAGTTGTATTGCCCAACGAACATAGGTTTCGCAGAATTAGCGACCGCACAGGAAACGGACGAGTATATAGCACAAGTATTAAATAACAGTAACAAAAAGAGCAGTGTAAACTTAAAGAAAATACACGGACCCACAGACAATAAACCGATTTATTGTGAAACTTCTAAAGACACCGTCCGACCATATTTACCAGAAAAATTCAGACGCATGGTTTTTGACAACGTTCATAACTTAAGTCACCCCGGGGTCAGGGCAACAAAGACGTTAATCACACAAAAGTATTTTTGGCCCGGTATGAATTCACAGATAGGTAAATGGGCCAAATCATGTATAGCATGTCAAAAATCAAAAGTACAAAGACACACAGTATCAGAATTAGGCGTTTACTCGGAATGCGGCAAATTCGAACACATTCACATAGACATAATAGGTCCGTTGCCCGTTACAGCAGAGGGATATAGGTATTGTCTTACTATAATTGATAGGTTCACTAGATGGCCGGAAGCCATACCATTGAAAGAAATTACAGCAGAAAATATAGCCAAGGCACTATATGATTGTTGGATCACGCATTATGGGTGTCCAGTAAAAATCACTAGTGACCAAGGAAGACAGTTTGAAAGTAATTTATACAATCAATTAATGAAAGTATTAGGAATCGAAAAGATTAGGACAACAGCTTATCATCCCCAAAGCAACGGCATGGTGGAAAGATGGCACAGGTCACTAAAAGCATCGTTGATGGCCAGAATCAAAACAGAATCGTGGTTAAGAGAGTTACCTACCGTTTTATTCGGTCTGCGCGTAGCCGTTAGAAGCGATACAGGATACAGCGCCGCCGAGTTAGTATACGGGCGTACAATAAGGCTACCGGGAGATTTTTTTACTAGCAATTTAACACAAAACCAAGATATAAATTCCTACGTAGAGGAACTTAAGAAAACAATAGGGAATTTTATACCTCATATAAGAGAAAACAAGGGACGCTCGTCGTTCGTGCATCCAGAATTAGAAACGTGTAAATATGTTTTTGTTCGCAATGACACAGTGCGTAAATCGCTGCAACCGCCCTATGATGGCCCATACCGCGTCATAAGTCGGAAGGAGAAAAATTACATAATAGAATTAAATAATAGACAAGCTTGTATTTCAATTGACCGATTAAAACCAGCATTTTTAATAACAGACAATGAAAAAGAAGACGGGCAAGAAAGTACCGTGCACGACATGCCGAGAAAGGTAACTAAAACAAAACCGCAAACAACAAAAACAAACGCAGCAGGACCCTTAACTAAAGAACAAATCGTCACTCGCAGCGGTCGCGTTAGCAAAAGGGTAAGATTTTTTGATGAATAACTAGGCACAAATACAACATAGTAGGTACCATATGTAAGAGGAATGCGCCTTAGAATAAGCAAAACAAAAAAAGGTTATTTTATATATCATTTGTATGGCGTGGGCATGCAAAATATTGTGGATCCTAATGGGATGTTTATTTTTACGGCAGAATAATGAACATGCCCACTACCCTTAGAAATACGTAAAAGATATGTATCACTTAATATCGACCCTGTCCATTGGGAGTCGGAAAAATAGAATAGTTATAGGTGATTTAGTTAAGCCATCCGTATATACCCTTATAAAAATGTAGTAATAAAAAAAGTAATTTAGTAGTAACAACATTTAGCAAAACTGCAACTATTGAGAAAATGTATAGTGTAAGGTTGCAACAGTAATATAAAACCAGTTAGTTAAGTCAGCATATACGTCAGTAGGTCAACTAAACGAACCGAATGCCTTATAACATCATATTTGTAAATTTACTTAGACATTAAGAGCAAGCCAGTTGTTGTTAGTATACGAAACAAACAATACAAAAAATGTGTAACAGCCAGGCTAAACCACAGCAGAATAATGTGGCAGTGTCCCAAAGTGTGTCAAATGAGGTCATGGGACAACGAGTCGGTACGGTGGAAATGTTTATGATAGCATTTGCCATCATTTTCGGCATCGTGTTATTATGGTTAATCAGACACCAATGCAAAAAACGTGTGCGGAACTGGTTCCGCAAAGAAGCAGAAGTTATTGGATTGGCTGCGGTAAATAAAGGCTTTAACGCACCACAGGCAACTTCTACTCGAGAAAACGATACTTATTAGTGTTAGTAATTAAGGTAAATTGTGTAGCACATAAGCACCATTTTTGTAACGGTATATAGGAGCATTGTAACTAGAATGTGTTTTTGTGATTATGTTTCTCATGTAAAAATTGTCATGTTTAACAATAAATGTAAGGAAAACGTAAAAAGTCCATATGATGTGTAAAATATAAATTGTCAATGTCGTCATAAGTCGAAGCTTAGTTATTTGTAACGCCGGACGGACGGCGCGAACTTTTGCTGATAAGAGAAACATTAACATGTGACGCGAAGGTATGTAGGAGTAATACATTGAAAACAATGACGTTATGTTACTAACTAATGTAAAAACAAATTGTAAAGGAGAATGTACCCAAATATTTTTGTATAATTTTAACAAATTATAAAGATAGGGGGGGAATACTGTGGTGACACATTGTTGCACTATCGATGACATAGCACTTTAGGTTTTCAGCACGGTTGCCACGCCGCGCAGGGAGCGCAGTGTTCTCCTGTAGTGTGTAGTGGATAGTCGTATATAGTCTAGAAAAGTACTGTAAAGTGACCGTGAAATAAAGACACAAAGTTTTACCTCCAACTTCACCTTTTATTTACTTCACTCTCCACAATTAGAAAAGGCTACAAAATCGTTATTAAATTGTCTATCCATTAGTGTTAGTTAAAAAAAAAAAAGGAACACTTTACGAGGAGATGCATAATATCAATAATTATTTCTCATTTTTATGTTTTTTTGGAAGGAGATTAGTCAAATATATACAACATTAAAAAAAAACTAAATCTACCATTTAAGAATCAATATTATGTAGAAATTTAATGTATTTTTATTAATTGATATTTCTTTTTAAATAATGAGTAGATAGCTCCTAAAAACAGCACAAAAAACGGCTCGCGCGGCGCTTTGCTCGGGGTACCGCCTTAAGAGCGGACTCTAGTCAACAGGAATTTGAAAAATAGGTATTTGAAGAAACTATTGCCGTCGCGTCATTGCCTCCAACCTCACCCCGTAAAGTGCGAAAGGGACAACTGCAGCTCAGGCTGATTTTACCTACACAAACTTTGACTAAAAGACGTTTCGTATTCTGCTGTTTTCTTCATAAAAACTGGTCTGATCTAAAAAATGTTTGTATCAAAATTTAGAGGAAAAGTATATCTATGCTCCTATCATTTCCTTTTTTGTTAAAAACTTATAAATTTTGTCTGAAAGTCTTCTGAACATGGCGGTAAAAACGGACATTTTTTTCGGCTTTTTGTATTGTCATATTTCTTTTTGTGATTATGTTTTGGAAAAAAGGAAATGATACAGGCACGTATTAATTAGACCTAGATTTTATGGAAAAAAATCGTTGCTCTAGAGGCATTATCCACGAAGAAAACAGCAGAATGTGTTTGTATGGAGAAAGTCTCACTAGAGTCCCCTCTTAAGCCTAATTGATAAAACAATTTAACGTGAACTTTCATGCAATTGTTTTAACTTTATTCAAACTTACATGAGATCATTTCGCTTATTGCCACTAAGGCTATGTTATAAAATTTCGAAAAAAAAAAAAACACATACTGAGTTATTTGTTTTATTTTTTACCTTAAGATCTTTTTCACTAAGGCACTTGAGATGAGGAAACATTATCAAACCTACAGATGATGTGAGTAATTCATAATTTCTCTGTTTCAACCATTTATTGCTCTTTCCAATGATTTAGAGTGACTAATATTTTTGTGAGATCAGGACAGTGTAGAAAACCCGTAAGCCAGAAATGAGTTGGAGAAAGTTCAACAGTGAGCTTACGGTACGAAGGAGATTGAAGGAAGCTGGTTTTGATTCGTCCATGCCCATCAAATGTCCATAAATTGAGGCAAAACTCCTGAGCGACAGTATAACTTTTGCTAGAAAACAACATAGCTAAGAACGCTTTCGACAAAATTACCTTTTAAACAAAAAAAAAACTAAAATCTATCTATCAAAATCGGTTCATCCGTTCAGGCGCTATGATGCCACAGACAGACACACAGATACATAGACACACAGATACACAGCAACACACGTGAAACTTATAACGCCCCTTTTTTTCCGGCGGGGGTTAAAAACTTTATTAAAAGAACGTAGATTAAAAACTCGATATCCTGTGATATTATATAAATATTTTGAAACACAGGTACTCAGCTGAATCCGGTAAGACTGGAAGCCGACCCCAACAACAATTGGGAAAAGGCTAGGCAGATGATGATGATTATATAAATATCTTCTTTTTGTATCATTTTCAATATTAACCTTAAAAATCAACAATGTGAACTTTTCACATATAGATAATGATACTCACACAAAATGTACTAAATGCGATAAAATTTTATTTTAAAAGGTTTATTTTAAGTAAGGCATCTTGTCTTCTATACCAATATTATAAAGAGGAAAGATTTCTTTGTTTGTTTGTACCGAATAGGCTCCGAAACTACTGGACCGATTTAAAAAAATATTTCACCTATGGAAAGCTACATTATTCCCGAGTAACATAGGCTATAATTTTGATGGAAACGAAGTCGCGGGGGTCAGCTAGTTATTTATATTAAGACAAGTATAAAAAATTAAACAGTATTTAAAAAAAAAACTGAATTTTTATTTTGTTCCGCTAATTTTGCCGATGCAGATGTGTGTATATTGGATCGGCTTTCAGTCTAACTGTAAGCAGATTTTTACCTGTATTTTACACTAGCTGTTCCCCGCGGCTTCGCTCCCGTGGGCCACCCCACAGGACCCGTTTTCGGGATAAAAAAATAGCCTATGTCACTCAGGAATAATGTAGCTTTCTATTGGTGAAAGATTTTTTTAAATCGGTCCAGTAGTTTCGGAGCCTATTCGGTACAAACAAACCAAAAAAATCTTTCCTCTTTATAATATTGGTATAGATGGGGAAACTACCTGTCTGACAACTCAGTAACTGTGTGATACGATAACCTTAGGCTGGTGTCAGATTTCTTGACACCTGACTATCCGTAACGACTGTCAGAGATCACAAAAGTTAGCAGACACTTAATGTTAAAGCAGTACCGGCCGTCCGTCCGCTCGAAGCCAGAATATCAACATTGATCCTCCTTTTGGGCAGTTTTGTTTGCAAAACTATTCTTTGATTTACTTAAGCTATTTCAGTTATAAAGAAATCCTAGCCATCAATTTTTCTGTGTAAAAATATTTTTAAACATCCAAGTCGTTTTGGAGGAATATCCAAAAGTAGCGAAAAAATATCGTATTGTTAATTATATTTTTAAAGCAAAACTATTAGTTACGCGAAAAAACCATGTTTCAGGAATAATCGTTTCATTCAGTTTCGCATTCGCAAAATCATGCGTTTAAAGGCCGTTCAAGCCAGAAATGAGCTGGAGGAAATTCAACAGTAAGTGAGCTTACGGTACGAAGGAGATTGAAGGAAGCTGGTTTTGGTTCGTCCATGCCCGTCAAATGTCCATAAATTGATGCAAACTCCTTAGCGACAGTATAACTTTTGCTAGAAAACAACATAGTTATTAACACTTTCGACAAAATTACCTTTTAAACAAAAAAAAATTAAATAAAAATCGGTTCATCCGTTTAGGCGCTATGATGCCACAGACAGACACACAGATAAATAGACACACAGATACACAGCAACACACGTGAAACTTATAACACCCCTCTTTTTCCGGCGGGGGTTAAAAACTTTATTAAAAGAACGTAGATTAAAAACTCGATATCCTGTGATATTATATAAATATTTTGAAACACTGGTACTCAGCTGAATCCGGTAAGACTGGAAGCCGACCCCAACAACAATTGGGAATAGGCCAGGCAGATGATGATGATTATATAAATATTTTCTGTTTGTATAATTTTCAATATTAACCTTAAAAATCAACAATGTGCACTTTTCACATAAAGATAATGATAATCACACAAAATGTACTAAATGCGATAAAATTTTATTTTAAAAGGTTTATTTTAAGTAAGGCACCTTGTCTTCTATACCAATATTATAAAGAGGAAAGATTTTTTTGTTTGTTTGTACCGAATAGGCTCCGAAACTACTGGACCGATTTAAAAAATTATTTCACCTATGGAAAGCTACATTATGCCCGAGTAACATAGGCTATAATTTTGACGGAAACGAAGCCGCGGGGGTCAGCTAGTTATTTATATTAAGACAAGTATCAAAAATTAAACAGTATTAAAAAAAAAAACTGAATTTCTATTTTGTTCCGCTAATTTTGCCGATGCAGATGTGTGTATATTGGATCGGCTTTCAGTCTAACCGAATGCAGATTTTTACCTGTATTTTACACTAGCTGTTCCCCGCGGCTTCGCTCCCGTGGACCACACCACAGGACCCGTTTTCGGGATAAAAAAATAGCCTATGTCACTCAGGAATAATGTAGCTTTCTATTGGTGAAAGATTTTTTTAAATCGGTCCAGTAGTTTCGGAGCCTATTCGGTACAAACAAACAAAAAAATCTTTCCTCTTTATAATATTGGTGTAGATGGGAAAACTACCTGTCTGACAACTCAGTAACTGTGTGATACGATAACCTTAGGCTGGTGTCAGATTTCTTGACACCTGACTATCCGTAACGACTGTCAGAGATCACAAAAGTTAGCAGACACTTAATGTTAAAGCAGTACCGGCCGTGCGCCCACTCGGAGTCAGAATATCAATATTGAACCTCTTTTTGGACAGATTTGTTTGCAAAATATTCTTTGAATTACATATGCTATTTCAGTTATGAAGAAATTCCAGCCATCAATTTTGCTGTGTATAAATATTTTTAAACATCCAAGTCGTTTTGGAGGAATATCCAAAAGTAGCGAAAAAATATCGTATTGTTAATTATATTTTTAAAGCAAAACTATTAGTTACGCGAAAAAACCATGTTTCACTAATAATGTACATGAATCAATAATATTTTATTTTTTCAAACCTTTTAACCTTGCCGCACTAAGGAGTATTCTTTAGACAGTAACCGTTTTACGGCACTAAAGCGGTGGAAGGCCATTACTGTGCTTTTCGAGGCACGAGGCATCTCGGTATGTAAAGATGGTCACCCATCCACGAACAGACCTCGGCAAGCATTGCTTAACCTCAAATTTACCACGAGCTCCTCTAATAACTTCACCTGACGGGTTTAATTTAATGATAAACCTTAATATATGACAAAATACAATGCATATTAATGCATATACTGGTCCACTCGATTACCCTCCCTACCCTTACAGCCCATAAGACACAAACAAAACGTAAATAATACAGTTAATTAATACACAAAGACATTCAAACAAAGACTTTGAATTCAAACGACCCTCACGGAACCCTAATTCGCGTAAATCTTTAATTCTAGTATTTACCCCTCTCTATCGTGAATTACTCGTCCTCTTATGACAGAGGTTGTGAATCTGTGGCACACTTTTAAGTGAAAACTTTATTTAAACTTTCGTGGTGATATTTTTTTAATTCATAAGGTAGGTAAATCGTGACACTGCTTGGAACTGAAGCGTCTGCGCCCCCGGTTTCTAAATTGAGATGAAGTTAAAAACTTGTTGTACTCTTCCAAAAAGTCATAATTCGAGGTTTGGCTCTCGTCTATTTCCTCCTCCAGTATTTATTATTTATTTATTTATTATATACTTTATTGTACACCACTTAAATAATTACAGGACAAAACATTTATATAAGTGTACAATGGGCGGTCTTATCGCACAGGGCAATCTCTTACAGACAACCTTTGGATGGACTGAACGAGAGGAGATAGACATTAGGGCTGTCAGTGTACAAAAACTATATTAAATAATATTACAGATATAACATAAAATACATACATACAAATAAAATAATATACTAACAAATATCAAATAATGAACAGAGAAAGGAGAAGAATAGTTACAGAGAAAGGAAATGCTCCTTCACCATTTTTTTAAATGAAGGTAATGTTTGCGCACGCCTCACCTCAATAGGTAATGCATTCCACAAACGAGCTGCTTGAACCGTGAATGATTTGTCGAAGCAGGATGTGGAATGCATACGAATGCTTAATTTGAAAAAATTAAAAGATATTCAATAAACTGGTATAGTAAGATATATATTATTCATGTATGTTTTCCTTTGTTCATTTGTATTTGTCAAATTTGTACACTAAGCCTCTGTTGACAGCGCAATTTTGAGCATTTTTTGAGGGTACTAGTGCTTATAAAGATAATGTATGGTCAAAAAGGAAAACATAGGGGCATCGGATTTATCTTGCATTTTCAGTTTATGGAATATCTTTTAAATTGGTCCAATATTTGAGGAGGAAATAGGCGAAAGCCAAACCTCGAATTATGACTTTTGACTTAGGAAAATCAGTCGGCGCTCTCTGCCCCCGTTTCCTCTTAATGCAAAAAAAGTACAGGTTTTCATGCCACACTAGAGTTTGATAAGTTCGCAACTTCTTAGTTATCAATTTAGAAACCGGGACATAGTATTTTTTTTTTGTTTAGATTGAAACAGTAATTTATGATATAATGAAGCAGGCTTTAGTAGACATTCAAACACGGTACTTAATAAAATAACGCATAGTAAAAAAAAAATATAGGTAGGTATACTTAGTATCTTAATTCAAGCTCGTGGCTAAATAATAACAGCCGCACGACTATCTTCGTGGATGGGTGACCATTTCAACATACCGAGTTTCCTCTTTGCCTCGGAAAGCACGTTAAGCCGTTGGTCCCGGCTGTCATTTGAAGATCTTTGACAGCCGTTACGAGTAGTCAGACGCTTGAGATCTGACACCAGTCTAGCCAAGGGGTACCGTGTTACCCAGTTACTGGGTTGTCGCTCCATGTAAAACACTGGTACTCAGTTGAATCCGGTTAGACTGGAAGCAAACCCCAACATAGTTGGGCAAAGGCTAGGCAGATGATGATGATGACTTAGTATCTTAATTATATACTCGTAGGAACTAAAATAGCACTGCAGTTTACACCATAACGGAACCAAACAATCTTAACTAAACACGTTTTAAAACGCACAATCACTATCCCCAAAAGGTTTTGCACCCCTGTACCCTCAAGGTGGCTATTAAGGTATACAAGTGGCGTACAAAACATTCGGAATAGTTCCCCAGCATGCTCAGAACTTGTGCCTGTTACTGTGCATCCGAATCACCTGGGGGAATAACCGCTACATGGAGGCCGAAGATGTAGGGGAAATGGACGTGGCCTAGTTGGTGTGGAGAAGTTTGAAGTAGTGTTAGGATTGGTGACAGATTTTGATTTGATAAATTATAGGTAATCTCAGTTTCTGTAACAAAAAGCTCTCAGAGTAAGATTATTTCGAGTGTGTGTAAGGGATAGATGTAAAAGACTTGTACATATCTGTCCCTGTTTTCCAGACGCACCATGATAGTTCCTACACGTCATGTACGTAGGCAGAACTGAAAATAATCCGAAAGTTTGTTAAATTCAAAGTTGATAAGTCTTCAAAGAAGAGATTTTTTCTTTTTTAAAATCAAGTATAAAAAATAAATACTAAAGAGAGGGTATCAAGTTTCTTTGTGCTTTCAATTCAGAAACCGGGTATCAGTATTTTATGCTACCGTTTGCGCAAGAAGAACAGATAATCAGAACGTAGTTTTCGCAAAGTCAAAAGTGTGAAAAATGAAAGCAGATTTGCTTGGATCTAACTTTGGCTAACGTAAATGATGTTTTCAACTCTTCGGAAATGGCACTTTAAAAAATGGTTTAGCTGCCTTATCTATAATTTATTACTAATTTCAAATCACTACTGGACATAGGCCTAACGCAAGCGTCGCCACATTAACCGAAAAAATATTATTTTAAATGATACGAATAAATGTTTACATTAATATTTTTTTATTGTAACGCATCCAGCCCCAATTTTACATTCGTGAGCATAACTCGAGGAGCACAAAAGCCCACATACGCATTATCTAATTTAGTATTGTTTCAAACGAAACTAATTTCTTTGATCATAAATTCAGAAGTAGAAACCCTCTGGTTTATAATAAAGTTAAAATTATATCTTCTAAAGAAAGGCAAGCGTGTAGCAATGCAGTTTGAGAGAATCTTTGCTATTCGTAAATTGGTAGGCGCTTTATCTAATTTTATTAAGAGAAAAACTACGTTGTAATTGTCAACTTCTACTCTATATTGAAAGCGTTCGATCACTGAAGTTAAGAAACATCAGGCAGGACACTGCAAGACATTGACTATAAATATATTGATTTATTTCGTCCTAAATTCATGAAGCTTTGTATTGAACCGTGCATTTTTATAACATACATACATACAAACAAACATACACTTATGAGATTTGGCATACTTGTTTAGAAGCCCATTCAGAGTAACATATGTGAATATTGTGCAATTCCAACAATATATCATACATTCGTGTAGAATTGATTACCTCCTATTTATTGAAGTCGGTAAAAATAAGTATAAGACTAACCTCCGGTACGTAAAAAGTAAAATTCTAAAAATATAAGTTCAGAACTTTTCGAACTCTACTTACTTTTCTTTTTCTTACTTTCTCTATCTCTCTCTCTCTCTCTCTCTCTCTCTCTTCTCTCTCTCTCTCTCTCTTCTCTCATATAAACTAGTCAAACTATTACATTCAATTATAGTTTGAAAAGCTTATAACAAAAAAATCTCAATTCGGAAACGGAGGGAAACAAAGGCTTCATTCCAGTCATAAACCAGAGAAATCGGAACAGTATTTAGATAAAGAATTAATTTTGACAAATTTAAAAACGCCACAAAGCAAAACAAAACACATTGTATGAGCATTCCACACTCCTACATCCAAAAGGTTCCGTACATCTTTCAACCACGCGGCATTTCCTTCAATTGAAACATTAATTTCCCGAACACTTTGTGCCTGGCCTGTGGACCTTTTTAACCATTTTTAGGGTCATTAAACTAAACGCATTAGAAAGGGCGCAGAACTGATCAAGTGTAAATATCTAATGTTTTTATTTGCGCCATTTCGGAGGGTCATACGCGGGAATGGAGAATGCTGGAATAGAACTTTATAATTTGAGGGTTAGTTTTTTTTAATAGATATTTGTTAGATTTCGTTCTTAAATCACACTAATAATAGTATTAATAATAGTAGCGTAATAATGAAGGCGAAAGTTTTCACAAACTTCCGCCTTTATAATATTAGTGTGACACTCACGTGTTTAAGTAAGTGTGTTTGTATGTTTGTTACTTTTTCACGCAAAAGTGAACGGATCTGGATGAAATTTGGCACAGAGATATATTATAGCCTGGGCCTGCAGTCTCGACATAGCTAACGATCGTTACGCTAGCTAACATTCGTTAACTCTTACCACAAAATAGTAAGTATACAGAAGGGCCACTCCCGCCGTTTGGAAAATTGACAGCTAAACTTGACAGATTCACTAGGGTTGTAGTGTTCGTGATATTAAATGGATATTTGATGCCCTGTCTACCCTCTAAGGCAAGTAAGCATGATATGATGTATGTTTAGACGAATCTATGTATTTATGTTTGTAACTTGGGCAACCTACCCTTTTTTTTTTAATTCGGAATCAATATAGTAGCAACCCTAGTGAATCTGTCAAGTTTAGCTGTCAATTTTCCAAACGGCGGGAGTGGCCCTTCTGTATACTTACTATTTTGTGGTAAGAGTTAACGAATGTTAGCTAGCGTAACGATCGTTAGCTATGTCGAGACTGCAGGCCCTGGAATAGCACAAAGGATATTTTTTATCCCGGAAATATATGTTCCCTTGGGATAATTTTCGACATTCGGCCGAAGCCGCTAGCAGAAGCTAGTAAATAATAAAAACCGGCCAAGTGCGAGTAGGATTCGCGCACAAAGGGTTCCGTACCATTTTTGCAAAAAACGGCAACAAAATCAGGTTTTTTTGTATGGGAACCCTACTTAAATTTTTATTTTATTCGGTTTTTAGTATTTGTTATTATAGCGGCAACAGAAATACATCATCTGTGAAAATTTCAACTGTCTAGCTATCACGGTTCATGAGATACAGCTTGGTGACAGACAGACAGATAGACGGACAGCGGAGTCTCAGTAATAGAGTCCCGTTTTTACCCTTTGGGTACGAAACCCTAAAAATAATACTTATACTCCAAATTCAAATGTGACACAAAAATAAATGTTACAAACAGGTGTTACTTACAAAATTATTATTTAAAGCTATAAAAAGAAAAACAATAACGATCAACGTGCAATAAAAAATAAAAATAGGCAGGCAGAAAAATGGACCAAACCTAAAAAAACAAAAGATATTGCAATTTGTAGGTATAAATAAATAAAAGAAAAACCAAAACAAAGCAAAAAGCCAACGTCACGCGGTGTTCCCAGGCGGTCACCCATCCAAGTACTGACCGCGCCCGATGTTGCTTAACTTCGGTGATCGGACGAGAACCGGTGTATTCAACGTAGTATGGGCGTTGGCGATTATATAACTGAAATACAAGAAGGTACTTAACTGAAGTATAATATCATGTTCGTTGCTTTAATTATTATTAAACTTTTTCATTTGGGTCATTGCTAAGAAACGTGTGTATGATATGTAAGCAAACTCAGATTGTGTGCGCAAAGAAATAAACTGAAATAATTATATACATTTATTTTGGTGAATTTGTTAATTTTTTTATTAAGAAAGTAAAATCATGTCTCTTTATTTTTTTAGCAAGCAAGCCTTACCCATTATTTGTGATCAACTCTACACCGCCAATTCTTATCCAATTTCTAAAATCCAAGTCTCCCAGCAGGGTTTAGAGTTGGGCCGCATTAATTTGGCAAAATCGGGCGCCATTTTGCGACATTTTGGCAGATGTTAGCTTTAAATCGTTAAAGTAATTGATTGGAGCAAAAGTCTAGGCTTTTTGCTTTATTTTTTTGTTTAAGTCATGGCTGAATCTATTTGTGTAATGGCCTGGGCGGTACTTGAGGTGTCAGCGTTAATGGTGCCGGTGCAAGATAGATGGTGTGCGATCTTTGAGTGGTTTATTGTCAAAGTGTGTGATTAATAATTTGTCTAAGTAGGTGTACCTAGGTATCGAGATCAGAAACTTTGAGTAATGCAATGTGGGCACCATTCTGTGTTTTTAACCCCCGCCGAAAAAAGAGGGGTGTTATAAGTTTCACGTGTGATGCTGTGTATCTGTGTATCGGTGTGTCTGTCTGTGGCATCATAGCGCCTAAACAGATGAACCGATTTTGATTTAGTTTCTTTTGTTTAAAAGGTGATTTTGTCGAGAGTGTTCTTAGCTATGTTTGAATAAAATCGGTTTAGCCGTTCAAAAGTTATGGGCGTTTTACTGTTTGAATCGGGGTGTTTTCGCAAGATAAATGTGTCAGGGTTTTATTAAATTTTGAAAGTTTACTTGTAAATACTAAAGTGCTAAGTTTTCTAAATATCTATGTAGGTTAACTAGGTATTCAATTTGAGTAAGATTACTTACTTTTTAATCCCCGACGGAAAAAGAGGGGTGTTATAAGTTTCACGTGTGTTGCTGTGTATCTGTGTATCTGTCTGTCTGTCTGTGGCATCATAGCGCCTAAACGGATGATTAAACCGATTTTGAATTATTATTTTTTTGTTTGAAAGGTGATTTTGTCGAGAGTGTTCTTGGCTATGGTTCGCCGTTTTAATCGGTTTAGCCGTTCAAAAGTTATGGGCGTTTTACTGTTTGAATCGGGGTGTTTTCGCAAGATAAATGTGTCGAGGGATTTTTAAATTTTGAAATTTTGCTTGTTATTATTAGAGAAGATTTCCACAATATTACTACTTACATAAGTCTGGTAGTGGGCGATTCTTTTAAAGGTTTTAATATAAAAAAGTAGTCTCCATTGTCTTTAATATGTGAGGTACGTAAATATTGATATGTAAGTATGTATTTCTGTCTGTATTCTATCTGTATCTGATTACTCAAAGCACATTAAATTCGTGCCCTAATCGCTACCTAATGCAAACTTACTAATGTACACGAGATAAAATTTACAGTTTGTCATATAATATTGTCAATTTAACCTCTTGTTAGTAACTAACTCTGAGTTAAGTGTTTCGTGCAAGTGAGCCTTAAGATGTATTTCTGTCTGTATTCTCTATTTATCTGATTCCTCAAAGGACATTACATTCATGCCCAAATCGCTACCTATTGCTATTCTTCTTCTATTACCTACTTACAACCATTATTATAAGAGAAAAGTCAACGTCAACAAAGACTGCGAAAAACTCTGCATTTAAATAAATTAAAACAGAATCACAATTGCTTGCCAAACTGACCCGAGCCAACACACTCTCACTTAATTAAATAAACCATTAAATTGAAGGGAAAAATCTCACACAGAAAACATCAACATTAGATAATTCTGCTGTCTTACAGTTAGTGTCACTATATGACATTTGGCCGATTTTGAGTTTTTAATTCCTCCGTAATAACAAGGAAAATTTCAAAATTTTAAAGCCCCCGACACATTTATCTTGCGAAAACACCCCGATTCAAACAATAAAACGTCCATAACTTTTGAACGGCTGAACCAATTTTATACAAACATAGCTCAGAACACTCTCGACAAAATCACCTTTCAAACAATAAAAATTAAGTCAAAATCGGAATCATCTGTTTAGGAGCTATGATGCCACAGACAGACAAACAGATACACAGCAACACACGTCAAACTTATAACACCCCTCTTTTTCCGGCGGGGGTTAAAAATCAGTATCAATCTATGTAAGCAGTATCCTTCTAGATACTGTTAATAGATTCCACACAAAAAAAATTATTGCCCCAAATTGATATGTTTACAAACCTATTTTTAATAAGATTAAGTATTATGTGCCTATACAAAAGTGCACAATTGGATCTATTTTTTCTCTTTAGCATATGATTTGTAGTTTATAAACAGCATTGATTTTTATTATTTCCCGGTTCGTATTTTGTTTTTCGTGTATATCTCAAAATATGATTTGTTCAGATAGCGGCACTCTAGCTATAAGACGGCAGAATTCAACTCTAACGCAACTGTATTTATATTCTCATAATAAAATGCAACCAATTACTTTAAAACGAAAGTCGGGGTTCTGTAGTTGAATGCAAATATAAAAAGGAACCCCGTTACCCCCCGCTGCCCTCAAATACCCCCGTTAGCTACCCCCGTCGTCCCCTGGGCAAACACGGGGGATGAATTAAAATTATAACGAGTATCCCCACTTATTTATGTATGAAAAGTATTTGGTTTCTTGTAAATTAAAGTGATGTGAGATGGATATTTATGACTGTCCGTCTGTATGTGAATTATGGATGTTGTTAGCGAATTGATTTGCTGGCTCAATGATAAATCATATTTTATCGTTGGTTCTGCGATCCTGATGTTTATATTCAGGCGGTCCAGTTATTTGTAAGAGCAAGTGGCTAAGTTGCCCTAGTCGACGGCACGAACTATTTTGTGGGCGGGGTTAAAATGCATGCTATCTCATCCGACAACACGTGCGAAAGAAATAGATGCTGTGATGAGCAGCAAGAAGCTAGTTCGCGTACGAGTTATCACTTTGCAAGTTTGTAGCGAAATGGATGATGATTTAGGACGACAACGAACTTTGGAGTCTAGATATCATGAAAAAACGACTAGAAGTATATTTTCAAAATAAAATTATTTGCATTGTTGAACTACTAATCTATCCCTGTATGGAGGCCGTTTTGCAATTTTCCTTCTTCTTATGGTATTTATTGCCGCCCAAAGATGCGTTAAAATTAGTGTTGAAATATGGATCTTTCGACGCTCATAACTTTCTATTTTATTTTTTTACTTTTTGTTTCCATACAGGGCTAGATAATGATGAGACAAATTGATATATATTTTTTTATTTTGAACGTAAATCATCAAACAGTAGAGTAATCGCTAGACTACGTTTGTATGGAAGAATTTTCGACTAGTGTAACCTTAATTGAAATGCTTTGAGTGGGGATATAACATTTTGATTAGGAAATTCTTATCCTAGGTAGATAATGTTTGCGTGTCTGTGTGAATGTCTATAGACGAATTAAAAATACGAGACCCTAAAAATA
Organism: Orthosia gothica; assembly: GCA_949775005.1. Taxonomy (NCBI): domain Eukaryota; kingdom Metazoa; phylum Arthropoda; class Insecta; order Lepidoptera; family Noctuidae; genus Orthosia; species Orthosia gothica. Next base: position 3,571,263 of record OX459058.1, on the reverse strand, counting down.
TTTAAATAAAGCTGCTTTTGGATTGATGTCCCTGCTGATTTGCCACCAAAAGTCTACAAACCAGTCTACTAAGACATCAAAAGATGACAGCAGCTGAATTCTAAACAGCCAGCAACCATCAACAATTTATACTTTATCGACATGTGGCATATTTGCATGCCTTGTGCACGTGTTGTCTCCAGGGACCACGGGAAAAAGCACATGTGTGCAAACGTGTATTTTTCCCCACACTTTTTATGTGAAGGGGTGAAGTGAAGCTCTATTCTGAGAATTAAGAAAGGTTTTTTACACTTAGCAGAGTGATTTTCACTTTTAGTTTTGGTATTTGATATATTTTGAATTTTTCTGCACCAGTCATTGAGATGGGTGAGCTGAGTAAAAGATGATATTTGCGATACTTAATAAGGAAGGAGTGACTGATAACGACAATTAGAGAAGTATGGAAAAGGAAGACATATTGTGTCGAACCCACAACCAAGATAATGATGAACTTTCAAATTTGCACTACATAACAATCTCTGTCTGCCCCTATAAGAAAGAAAAACAAACAATGTAAAGACTTGATTGAATGAATTTGAATTCCAAACGTTTTGAGAATACTTGTATTATGCGTACAGCAAAGAAGTGGAATTCCCTGCCCGAGTCTGTGTTTCCTGATAGCTATAACCTGGGAGTCTTTAAGTTAAGAGTGAATAGGTTTCTTCTAGGCAAGCGAGCTTCATCTGCGCGTGCTGAATCAAATAACCCGAATAAAATAAAATAAATAAATAAAAATAAAATAAAATAATAAAAATAATTATTTTATTTTATTTATTTATTTAAATAACCCGAATGCATCAGAAGCAAACGAAAAAGACGTAAACAGGAAGACTGACCAAAACCAGATGTATCCTCCGACTGCACAGCATGATTTTCTTCTTGTTTACGTCTTTTTAGTTCGCTTCTAGAGCAACCAGGTTTTTTGATTTTTTAAATTAACTTTTTTATTTCTAACTTTTTTGGTTAACTTTTTTTTTCGGATTAGTTACATTTAAACATATAAATGTTATGTATTATATATTTTTGAAATCACCTCTTAAAACCCTTTATTGTGATACCCCATACGATTGGTTATGAAGAAAAAATAATTGGATCCAATAATATGACGCCCAAAATCCACCATTTGTTTTATGTAGCCATCGATTGACGTAAGAATCATCAAAATCGGCCAACACGTTAGGTCTCTAGAACGCCACATAGGATGTAACATACATACATACATAGACTGATAACTGATAAACAGATTACCCTCCTTCGGCAGTCAGATAAAAAAAAAGAATAGCGGCCTAACGATATCGTTTGTTACAATTTCTAATTGACTATACTTGTCAGCAGTTAACTATGACTAATAACAAAATCACAGAAAATAAACAAAACAAGTAGACCATTTCCTATGACAGCCAACTGAATTGCTCAATCCCAAACCATGACAATCACGAAACGCATTTATTTAATACATTCCTCATTATTTTCAATTAAAACGAAATGTACTCGTTAACTCAAACAAACGGCCTTAATTGTCGACATTATG